>CM040401.1:41633146-42080646 GCA_022702515.1 Ilyophis sp. 1 JC-2022 | reverse complement strand
TATTATTTGCAGTACTACATTTCAACTGGCTCCATTACTTCTGAAAACAGAACAGGGCAGACAAGCACACTCTGTGCCAAACAGTACTGTACACTTCAGCAATGATTTACAGCAAAGTGGTTTTGTGTATTGAATGCAGCCTGGACTGCGTACAAGGCCTGACCTCAGTATTCTGAGCCTGGCACTGGCCTTGATCTGCCCAGACCTGCTCTCATCCTCTCCAGGGAAGGAGTAAGTGTATCTGAAGCCAATTTCAAGGCACCTGCACCGATGCATAAAAAGATCAGGCGGAGCTCACCAGGCCTGTAGCCAGGTCAATGTTTCAGTCTATACAACCTCCCTGGAGATGCCAGGAACAGGGGTGGGTCTGAGGGTGCGGTTACGTGGGCAGTGACAGCAGAAGTGTGGGTGTTCCCCCAAGCGGGGTCAGAGGCAGTATGTTGGGTGCTGATCACATGGACGTAAAGGTAAAGGAGATGATTTGGAGACAGATTAGCTATAAATAGATGCAGAGCTGTCCGAACGCTGCCCGCAGTGAGGAGGGTATCCCAGGAGAGAGGGGAAGCCAGACAGCCCATCAGCTCCAGCCCACCATCAGCCAAATTGGGAGCGGCGGCGGCGGCGGCAACGTGAAGACATTCGGCAGCGGGGTGAGTCCGGAGGGCCTGTCTGTCACGATGCGCCCAGCCCAATGGATGTCAGAGAGGAACCTGCCAATGACAGCCTGCTTAGCAACCCAGTGCCATTTCTATCTGCAGTGCAGTTGAATAATTCAGAGAGCACATTTACACACGTAGGCCTACTGCAATACTCACCAGTCTCAGAATCTTAACAAGGAAGGGATGGAATGAAGGAACAATTGCTGCTGATTTTTTTTCCGCTACTGCACACATACTATATGTACCATGAAAGTCAGAGTGAGAAATAACATTCCAGCGTTCAGGTTTTCACAGCATAGCAGGCCTGAGTCACTGCTGACAGATTTAAGTAAATGCCAGCCAGGCTTTGTGCTACTGCTCCAGACTTCAGACAGTTGATCCCCTGGGAAATATCGAGACGTGAAATTCAGTTGTTTCATCTTCAAAAACTCTGAAAACAAGCAGCACCACTAAATCACCTGCTGTTTATATTATTCATGTTTGGGGGTTGAAGCCACTCTGCTGAATGCATGTGTAAAATGCCTGGGGGAGACCCACGGATGGCCCCCATCCTTATCATAACCCAACTCTCGCAAAAAGTACAGTGAATCTGTAAACCTCCAGTGCTTTGCCCCTCCCCCTCACCACCACCAGTCATCAGAAGACTTGGTGGTAACGCTTATTACCGCTCGCATTTCCCAGAGCTCCACTCTGAATTACAGGACCACAACTCCTCCATTACAGCTCCCTTTCTCTCTCTTTCTCCTCTCTCCTCAGAGTGCTCAGAGAACATGGGCGCGGGGGTGTCTGTGTCAAACCACAGGCTATGCAGTTCCTCCAGGTCCGGATGGACTGGGAAAAGGATCCGGCCAGAAGCGCCCCCCCCTTTCCACCCCGCTTCTCAGAGGTCAGTGTTTCCCCTTTTTGCCTGTTTGGCAGAAGCGCCTTGACGTCAGGGCTTTTACAGGGCTCCATTTCACACTCTTGGGTCATCTATGGTGTCCAGTAGATAAGACCACCGCCAGCCGACTGAGATACTGTCTAAAATGTTACAGTGAACTCCTCTCAAAGGGGTTGGAAAGATATGTCTATTACATGCACACTCATCTCAATTTTTCTGCATAATGTAATCAACAATCGCCATCTGCTTACTTACTGAATAGAAGGCAGCTATCATTCCATATTCAAAAAATGAAATGTTTGATGCATAAATCTTTTCATTGTAACCATGAATAACACAGATTAAGATTAAATGAACATGTTCAAAATTAATTATTTCCCAATTTTGTCATTACAGTATTCTCCAATGCACGTAGTAAGGTGTCCAATATGTGACACTATGATGGGCCTGATTGGTTGTATCTTTACATTAAGCTACTCTATATTTTTGAAACTCATATTAGGTTTGTCTAGAAATCAAAGTTGTGACAAAGTTTAACAAAACACACAAAGCACGGGGGATCAATAACATAAAATCTATCATAAAATTGTTTATTTGAAAACAAGTTAAAATGTGAAATAGAAAATAGAAGGATGTAGTTTTAATATATCCCCTCTGCATAAATGGCAAATCTAAAATATTATAATTACTGCAACTTCAGTACAGAAAATGTAACTGTACACTTACAATATATTCCACTGTACACAAAAAACATAATAAATAATATATTTTTTTACATGTTGTTTTACAATCTAGAAAAGCATGCATCATTTCATATTTTATCATGTTGATATTAACATATCTACTACACAATATGAGTAATTTTAGTGAAGGACACCCAGTCTTTTTTCATTTATTTCGTTTTGAGGTTGTTGCAGTCTGTGTTTGTATTGTCATAATTGTGAGACAGGACTATGGGCTTGAGCTGTGGTCACACTGATTGCTTCCTGAGCAGACCACATTCTTCCTCACTCCATTCTCAGTACATAGCATCATAACCTACCCACTTGGAATTAAAGCCTAACTTTGGCTACCTTCTGTTGCTCGAAATATCAGACCATAAAAAACGTCTACAACAAATAGCTGGTGATAAAAACGATGATATTATCATATTAGGAACATTTCACCGTGCACTGTCGGCAGTCACTATTGGACACCACCGCCTCCCAATAAAACGTATGTAAAATTATACAGAAGAAAAAATAAAAATCTGAAAAACAGAAATCAAAGCTGTGTTCAGTAATGGCTTTATTCGACCCCTTGCTTACTATGCTTACTATTTTTGTACACCAAACACGTTTTTACAGAGAGTGTCTTCCATGTTCTAAAGAATAAAAATACATCAGCCAGATAGATTGATTCAATTATGGCTTTCTAACACGTTATAGATTTTTGTATCATTTACAAAGAAATGCTGCCTTTTTTGGACTTGGAGTACCATACTGCCACCTTGTGCTGAACCTGAGGAAGAACACTGCAAGCACCTGTGTCGTAAAAGCGAAACCAAGCTGCGACAGATTTTACTGGACACAATACATAAGATACTGCACCAAATCAGTGTGGGGAAAGCTGTCACACACATGGAGGCACATATTATAATTGTATTATTTTACTTGTGGAACTGTACAGATAATACGTATGTGTCAATCTGTTTTCCATGTACAGCTGTGATCTTACTGACGGCAAATGTTAAAGATATATTAAAAACATACTGGCACTTGCTACAACAAGTAGTAAGATATTACATTACTGCCATTTCGCAGGCACTCCTATCCAGAGTGACTTAAATGAAGAGGTAAGAGGAAATTGCAGATGTATGTGGAACTGGTTTGGAAATAATATGAGAAATTGACATTCTGGCAATACTTTGTGCAGGACCGATTCCTATAATGTGGCATGTATGCATGATACTATTATGGCAAGGAGTTTAGCTAATACTCTACAATATAGTACAGTACTAGTTTGAGCAACTGTATTCAGTCCGTGACATGTACTTTGCATTTATAATGCAGTAATGGTTCTTGCAATGGTTTTGGCACTCATCCTAAGTATGTCATATTGGTGATAGTAACACTATGTTGACATAACAAAAAAGGGGAACTGTGAGACTCATCTCAGTCCCTCAACCATCCTGGACTTGAATGAAAGCTGAGATGCTGTAAAGGTGAAGGGGCTAGACTTATGCAAGGCAACAGACACAAATAGCACTTATCACCTGCCACTGCAGTAACAGCTGACAGAGAAACAAATCTCCAGTTTCCAACCCGGAGAGACTTCTGAAAACACTCCGCAGTCAGGTTCCTGTCGGCCAAATCAAACTAATTGCTTTCATTGCCAAAATAACTTGAAAAACAGTCTGTGAGTATTCTGGGATATCTGTCTTAGATATCAAGTATTTCTATTTTACATGAACGGTTCTGGGGACATTATAAAGAACAAGACAGTCTGCAATGAAGAAAGGGAGTGTAGTGAGATCTGTCAGTGATTAAAGTATCTATTTATTTTCAGACAATGATAGTCTGTGAATAAGTACATTTTATAAACAAGAAAATAAATAAATATATACAGTACCAGTCAAAAGTTTGGACACAGTTGATTGAATGTATCTTTCTCATTATGTGAGAGACATTTCGATCTAAAGACTTATGCTTAAATGCTTACATTTTCTTTTCTTAGACAAATATAAATAGTGAAGTTGATGCCAATGTATGAATTTCTTTCCAAAACAAAAATTTTAATTAGAAAAGCGGCGCTAACCCAAACACAAGTGTCTTTGCTATCTTACACTCGGCGCAGGGTTTATTATAACACCTAGCGCTCACGTCGTTTAAATACCAGGGGGCCTATCTTACACCCGGCGCTAAGCGGCGCTAACCCAAATGCAAGTGTCTTTGCTATCTTACACCCGGCGGAGGGTTCATTATAGCGCCGAGTACTCATGTCGTTTAAATACTAAGTCATCTTGCGCCAATTGCCAGTGAACTGGGCAGGTTGGTCTTAAGATGAGGAGTGGCCAGGATAATTTTTGGCGTATTGCTATCTTGAGCCAGCAGAAAGCGCTTGCGCTAAAACCACCACAAACCTGGTCTTGTTTACATGCTATTTTAACGGTGCATATAAGTGCATCTACATAGGCGTGTGCATAACCCACGTGCACCCTCCTACACAGGGGTGCGCAACAAGCATGACTAAAAATATCAAGATTAAAATGTGAAATATTATTATTGTTTAGGCTATATCAAAAAATGCATAATATTGTATTTTTTCTCAGATGCTAAATAAACCTTTTCATTCATATTTCAGATTTAACTGATAAATCCTATGTAGGCTAAGCATGTCCTTGATATTTAGCTAAATATTTATTTGACAAAAAGGAGATTTATTGGTTTTGGAAAACTAATATTTAAAATTTAAATATTAGTATTTGACTAAATATTTGTTTCTCAAACAGAGATATAAGATAAATATATATATTTTGAAATATTTTTTTAAAAAACATTTAAGTTAAATATTAAGAACATGCTTAGCCTACATATCTTAAGATTGATCAATTAAATCTGAAAATATGAACTAAAAGGTTTAGTTAGCATGTCACTTAAATCTGAGAGAAATACTCATATTTAGCCTAAATATTTATGGAAATGCTATATTTAGCTAAACCTGAGAAAAAAACACAGGAAAAACACTTTTTACTTGACATTTGGCACCCTATAGCTGCCTACATAGAAAATAACGTATTTGATATAGTACACTTAACTCCTACAGAGTACATTTTATCTGTTTTGGATCCATATAAACTCTTTTAGAGTTTAATTAACACTGCATTTTGTCTGCACTGCATCTGCGTGTCAGTGAATTGAGAACAATAATAAATAATATATAATAATATAATATGGAAATAATATGGCCGGACCTATATGTGTGCCTGTACTCAGGTTCTCACATATGTTCCACCTGCATTCAGGTGTATTGTGCAGTGTGGTTCGACATGACATTTCTCCCATTCAGTTAGCTTTGCACTATACTATAGAGCAGTGGTGGCCAACATGCGGCCCGTATATCTCTGTGATGCGGCCCGCGACGGATTATGAATAAATTAAAATGTATTAAAAACTTTAAATATATTTAAAATACAAATATATCTTTTATTAATTATGTATGGCTTTCCTGTATCATATTGGTCAAATTATGAAATATTAAGCTTTTGTATCATTTTAGATAACTGCATTGTGTATCGATCAACAACAAAAAATAACATTGTGAATTTGCGCGAGACGCCTTTAAAATAGCGCGAGAATTGTCATCCTATAGCTATCACAGTAAACCTTGGTTAGCTAGCCTACTAACAAAGCCGGTGTTGTGTCGAATTCTGTTCCCCCACAAAATCATGTTTCCCCTAGCGTTGCTGCGCAATTTTTTCAGGAAATAGCGTAATGGGCGCGCGACCTGAGATCAGCTCGCTCCCAATGAGGAATGCTCGTGCCACTTACGTGAATCTCAGTTTGCATAGGCTACGTTTTAAGCGATTTGTTCTTTTGCGACAAGGAAATCTTAAGATCAGAAGCCGCGATATGCAGGTCAACCTATACGTAAAACAGTGAAATACGTTCAGAAAAGCAGCAAGTGTTCTGGTGGCTTTGTCGTCAGTTTGTATGGTGTCAGTGACTTGGTTAGTAAAAACATTCGTTCGCTTAGTCTTGTAACGTGTACGTTACATAACCGACTGTATAAAATATATATGAAGCCCAATGAACATGATCAGACTGTTTTTGAGTAAGATATATAAACGTCATACTACAGTTATTTTGACCTTGTCTGAGTATATTATTATTAGTAGCCTACTGTCATTATTATTCCTACGAGTAGAAGAGGATGTGGTGGGGTATTAATGATGGTGGTATTACGAATAGTGGTAACGTTAGTGGTAGCTAAAAGATACGTGATGCTACGGTTATTTTCTTTATCTGGCATAAGTATATTTTTGCATTTTATTGTAGAATCCGCAATTACTAGACCAATGAGGGAATAGCTCGGAGCGAAAGTTTAAACGTGATGTATTCCACTCTTGCTGTGGGAAAAGGTAAAAGTTATTTAGAAATATTATTATTTTATTTACTCGTTTATCTGACTCCATTTATAATTATAATTTAGAATTTTGGTTAAACATGCGTGTAGCTCGGAGTGGTTACACTCAACTCGCCCTTAGGTACCATCATTACTTCAATATATGTTTGCCGGAATCAACATTATTGCTGAAGCTCAGTTCGGTGGCGAACGCAGAGGTTGGGGGTCTAGTCAACACAATACATGATATTCATTTATCATAGATAGTTGCGAGCCCCAGTCTGAGTACATTTAAAGGGCTCCTTAAGGCAAATTTGACAAGAACCGACGTAAAAACACCCATGGGTTCCCATATCAAATCACCAGAACCTGGCTCCTTAAGGCAAATTTGATAAGAACCGGCGTAAACCGCCTATGGGTTCCCATATCAAATCACCAGAACCATGCACTACTCTGGGTGTATTTAAAGGGCTCCTTAAGGCAAATTTGACAAGAACCGGCGTATGACGCCCATGGGTTCCCATATCAAATTACCAGAACCATACACCACCCAAACTTATATTTGGACCGTCACTTGCTGCCTACCCAACTTGAGTACGCCACGTCTGTACCAGGCCGCTGATCAGTCGGTCCTGGGTCAGAATTGTCCCCCTGAGTCTTCAGTCGTAATTTAGGCTGAAAAGGGTATAAGATGGATGAGAGCCACGCACGTTAAATATAAAAAACGGACAGATAAGGTGGTAAGATGGTGAAACATTGTGAATTGTCTCTATATGGTTAGATGAGTTACCACTATTAGTTTGGTGTATGTGAGACCTTCCTTTCTGCAAAATCATAGGGGGCACGGAATCTGATGGGTTTAAATTCAGCTGTCAGATCCCGTTCCCCCTATGGAAACGGACAGATAAGGTGGTAAGATGGTGAAACTTGGTGAATTATCTCTATATTGTTAGATGAGTTACTACTATTAGTTTGGTGTATGTGAGACCTTCCTTTCTGCAAAATCATAGGGGGCACGGAATCTGATGGGTTTAAATTCAGCTGTCAGATCCCGTTCCCCCTATGGAAACGGACAGATAAGGTGGTAAGATAATGAAACTTGGTGAATTATCTCTATATGGGGAGATGAGTTACCACTATTAGTTTGGTGTTTGTGAGACCTTCCTTTCTGCAAAATCATAGGGGGCACGGAATCTGATGGGTTTAAATTCAGCTGTCAGATCCCGTTCCCCCTATGGAAACGGACAGATAAGGTGGTAAGATAATGAAACTTGGTGAATTATCTCTATATGGTTAGATTAGTTACTAGTATTAGTTTGGTGTATGTGAGCCCTTCCTTTCTGCAAAATCATAGGGGGCACGGAATCTGATGGGTTTAAATTCAGCTGTCAGATCCCGTTCCCCCTATGGAAACGGACAGATAAGGTGGTAAGATAATGAAACTTGGTGAATTATCTCTATATGGGGAGATGAGTTACCACTATTAGTTTGGTGTATGTGAGACCTTCCTTTCTGCAAAATCATAGGGGGCACGGAATCTGATGGGTTTAAATTCAGCTGTCAGATCCCGTTCCCCCTATGAAAACGGACAGATAAGGTGGTAAGATAATGAAACTTGGTGAATTATCTCTATATGGGGAGATGAGTTACCACTATTAGTTTGGTGTATGTGAGACCTTCCTTTCTGCAAAATCATAGGGGGCACGGAATCTGATGGGTTTAAATTCAGCTGTCAGATCCTGTTCCCCCTATGGAAACAGACAGATAAGGTGGTAAGATGGTGAAACTTGGTGAATTATCTCTATATGGTTAGATGAGTTACCACTATTAGTTTGGTGTATGTGAGCCCTTCCTTTCTGCAAAATCATAGGGGGCACGGAATATGATGGGTTTAAATTCAGCTGTCAGATCCCGTTCCCCCTATGGAAACGAACAGATAAGGTGGTAAGATGGTGAAACTTGGTGAATTATCTCTATATGGTTAGATGAGTTACCACTATTAGTTTGGTGTATGTGAGCCCTTCCTTTCTGCAAAATCATAGGGGGCACGAAATCTGATGGGGTTAAATTCAGCCATCAGATACGGTTCCCCCTATGGAAACGGACAGATTAGGTGGTAAAATGGTGAAACTTGGTGAATTGACTATTTTGGGTGATGCATTACCAGTATTAGTTTGTTGAATGTATTTTTTTTGGAAAATAGGGAGTGGGAAGGTGACAGAACCTTTATTGTACATCACTTTGGATAAAAGTGTCTGCCAAATAACTGTAATGTAATGTAATGTACTGCTACTAATAACAATAATGTTAATTATTAATAATTAATTCACTTTATATATAGCGTTTTTCACACACACACACACACACACACACACACACACACACACTCATATATATACGGTGTGTGTATGTATATATATATATACTGCATATATACATGTATCCATATACATATATATACACACACATATAAAATGCAAAAATATACTAATGCCAGATAAAAAAATAACCGTAGCATCACATATTTTGTAGCTACCACTATTCATAATACCACCATCATTAATACCCCACCACATCCTCTTCTACTCGTAGGAATAATAATGACAGTAGGCTACTAATAATAATATACTCAGACACGGTCAAAATAACTGTAGTATGACGTTTATTGTATATCTTACTCATAAACAGTCTGATCATGTTCATTGGGCTTCATATATATTTTATACAGTTGGTTATGTAACGTACTCGTTACAAGACTAAGTGAACGAATGTTTTTACTAACCAAGTCACTGACACCATACAAACTGACGACAAAGCCACCAGAACACTTGCTACTTTTCTGAACGTATTTCACTGTTTTACGTATAGGCTGACCTGCATATCGCGGCTTCTGATCTTAAGATTTCCTTGTCGCAAAAGAACAAATCGCTTAAAACGTAGCCTATACAAACTGAGATTCACGTAAGTGGCACGAGCATTCCTCCTTGGGAGCGAGCTGATCTCAGGTCGCGCGCCCATTACGCTATTTCCTGAAAAAATTGCGCAGCAACGCTAGGGGGAACATGATTTCGTGGGGAAACAGAATTCGACACAACACCGGGACGTCCCCTGAACGCCTCAAAATATCATCAGAACGTCGCCTTGACGTCTTTTTGTAAGGTTTTCTAAACGTTAAGTGGACGTCACAGAGAACGTTCCCAGGATGTTTTAGTAACGTCCCCCAGACATTCATTACATGACGTTATATTGTAACCAGTAACAAACATTGCAGGAACGTCCCTGAATGTCCCATAAATGCTATGAGCACAACGTCATATCATAGCCGGATAGGGACGTTGCTTGAACGTCCTCGAAAAATTCTAATTAAATGTCACATTGTAACTTTAATAACGTCCTAGTAATGTTTTTAGGACATCACTAGGGAACGTTTCATCATAACTTTGAGAGGACTAAAATGGTACGTCCCTGGGACATCCACTGTTTGCTGGGGAGTTGATAAGAAAAGCGAAGGTATCTAAACGTAAAAAATTCCAGACATTTTGACAACTCCTGTAGGCTATAATATAGTCCACATCTATGAATGCATGACACCACGAACAGATCCTAAAGACATTGTAGTTACACTGGCTTTCGTTTTGAAGCTCACTTCCTGGTTGGGATGGGAATGGCCATAGTGCCGTTGCTCACTAGCGCCACTGTGGTTGGCTCCAGTATAGTAGGTTTTTCACCATGTAAGTCAATGGCAGCAATGTTGTCAAAATACAAAGTCAATACATTTTTTCCACAAGAAAATGCAGTCGCAATAGATGTCTAATGCCTCTCCATGTGCCGATTTTTTAAATTATTGTGTCATTTGGACATGGTATTAACATTTGTTCAGGACCAATCAGAGGGACAGGTTGAGTCCTGGGGTCACTGCCAAAGATAGGTTCTATAGAGTTTTCACTGCCCTCACTTGGAGGGGTGAGACCAGCAGGGGGAGACAACAATCATTGGTCTAAAACGCGCCCTGGCGTTTGGGACCTTTATATGCTTGGGACAGGGAGAGGGAGACACGCAGTATTTTAGAGTGGAGAACATCCCTTAGTAGCCTGTTGTTTTGTGGACGCAGTTCATAACATAATAAATTGACTGCCTTGCCACTCATCTTCAACATATTTGTCATCACATATTCATTTTGTAGCGAGCTATGATGTGTCTACTATAAAAAAAAATACTGTTTCGTGAGTTGAGAGACAGCAGGGGATGTTGCAGCCTCATTACAGGCCCAGCATCTCGGAGCAAGCAGCCAAACTGTGGGTTAAGTATCTGAAATCAATTTCTCCATACCTGTATAACCTTATCAATTTAGATATTAATTTAGCTAGTCGTACCGACTGCGGAGCTTTTCCACCCTAGCTCCACAGTGGTGGAACGAACTCCCCATTCCCCTACGTTTTACTCCAACTCTGCGTGCGTTCCGTCGTGGCCTGAAGACACACCTCTTCAGACTCCACCTGGACTGATACACTTATCTAGGACCTCTCTTGTTTCTTGTTAACTGTGTGTGGAAGTTTATAATGGTATTTAGAATAGTATTGTTGTAGAGCTGATCTACCCAGTTTACTGTGAACTACATTCAATGTTCATTACTAGGGATAGCTGCTACGTTATGGGAAGGATGTGCTTTGTCTTATCTGTTCTGTAGTTACTTCGATTAAGTTTCTGTATGCACTTATTGTATGTCGCTTTGGATAAAAGTGTCTGCTAAATGAATGTAATGTAATGTAAATGTAATTAGGATTAAATGTTATATTATAAAACATTAACAACTTAAGAAAGTTTATCGCAAGTTTGTTTTGCAAAATGGTGGGTTTGGTCATGGTCATGGACTTCTCCACCCCGAACTGTCAATCGTACTGCCTGGACCATAAAGACCATATCCGGTTGACCCTGCTCCCAACGTGACAACGTCACTTCGGCTCCACGGAGCAGATGCAGTTTGTTCAAACCACTGAACTATAACAAGCCTGTGAATGATTTCTTGTCCAAGATCATTTTCAGCAACTCATTGTATCACCAAGATATAATGTATTATAAAGTTTCCCAGTCAATTCCATTGTGTTTGCCCAATTTCTGAACTGTAGCGCGGCAAAGCTCTTTCAAGCGATACTCTTATTGTGCTAGGTGTACTAGCCTTTGGAGGATTGGACAGAGCTGAGAATCCAGCTTGTAGTATGTGTGCAGAGCAGTGGAGTTTTATAGCACTGTCTTATCCGATAGCCAAGGTCCTTGTCAGTCACAGGAGACTATCAAATAGTCAGACTGCGGATAATGTCGCCTCTAGTGGAGCGGTGCCCATATGTGCGTGTGTTACGTCCCTATGCTGTTTTACGAGTGTGGCCCTTTAATTGTCTTGTTTCATTTGGCTCACCTGGGTTGTGATTGGCAATTTAAGACACCTGTGCCAGATTACCAGGGGAGCATGGTGAAGCTGGTTTTGTATGGCCAGGAGCTTGAAAGGGTGGAGACATATAAATTTCTGGGGGTGTGGTTTGATACCAGGCTCACGTGGAAGGTGCATATAGAGACACTGGTTAATAAGTGCAATGGGGTGTTGAATGTGATGAGGTGTTTGGTGGGTATGGAGTGGGGGGCCGACAGGGCTGCGATGCACACTATTTATGTGAGCCTGATCAGGTCTGCTCTGGATTATGGGAGTGTAGCGTATGGGTCGGCGTCTAAAACCTTGTTGGGGAAGTTGGATGTGCTCCAAGCTCGAGCACTCCGGTTGTGCAGTGGGGCATTTAAGACGACGTCGGTGCCAGCGTTGCAGGTAGAGATGGGGGAAATGCCTCTGGGGCTGCGGAGACTTCAGCTTCTGGTGACGAATTGGGTGGCTGTTCAGGGTCATGAGGGGAGGCATCCAGTGCGGAGAATTCTTGAGCCCTGCTGGGAACATCAGAAGCAGCGGATAAACAGTTTTGGATGGGTGGCGGAGCAGAAGGCGGGTGAGCTGGGGTTGGTGGATAGGGGGTTTGCTCCAGCTGTGGCATGGCCAGCAGTGCCACCATGGTTTTTGCCTGAGCCGGTGATAGATTTTGGACTGCTGGGATGGGACCGGGATGGCAGTGGGGTCGGTCCTCAGGGTCTGGGGTCATATGTGGGGCGGGAATTCTACAGCTACCTGCAGATATATACGGATGGATCGAAAGATCCTGAGACTGGTAGGACGGCAGCGGCGATGGTGATCCCAGAGTTTGACATCGAGGAGGGGAGGAGGCTCACGGATGACATATCAGTGTTTGCCTGTGAAATGGTGGCCGTGGTGATGGCTTTACAGTGGGTGGAGGAGGTGCGGCCTGAGCGGGTGGTGATTGCGTCGGACTCCTGTGCAGCGCTGGATAGCTTGAAGTCAGGGAAATCTGAGAGCAGAGAGGATTTACTGTACGAGATCCTCCAGTCAATATACAGGATACAGCAGATGAGGTTGGTGGTGCAGTTTGTGTGGGTCCCTGCACATGTGGGGTTGGAGGGGAATGAGAGGGCTGACAGGGCGGCGAAAAGGGCACTGAGGAGCAGTAGCAGGGTGGAGGTCAAACTGGGGAAAAAGGAAGCAAAGGCCATTATAAAGCAGCAGGTGAAGAGGAGGTGGCAAGCAGCATGGAATGCAGAACGGAGGGGCCGGGGTCTGTACAAATACACACCAGTGGTTGGGACAGTAGTGTATGGGGGTCGGAGTAGGACACAGGAGAGGGTCATCACGAGGCTGAGGTGTGGGCACGCGGGGTTAAATCATTCACTTTTTCTGGTGGGGAAACATGCAACTGGGCGGTGTGATTACTGTGGAGAGGAGGAAACGGTGGAGCATGTGTTATTGTTGTGCAGGAAGTATGTTGGGGAGAGAGAGGTACTGCAGAGGGATTTAGGTGGGGTTGGAGTGGGTAGTATTGGTGGGGTGTTGGCTAAACGCTCAGGGGATCACAGCTGGGATATATTGCTGGAATTCATGATGGTGACAAAATTGCTCCATAGGATCTGAGGAGTGGAATGTGAGGGGTTAGGGGGTGGGGATCTCGTCCACACTCCAGACCAGTGGGTGGCGGTAATGCACCTTTCAGTTGTTTGCCAACCGCCATAAAAACCAAAAGAAGAAGAAGAAGAAGAACCAGGGGAGCATATATACTTGTGGCATTTCTCTCATTGAGGGGGTGATTTCTTTTTTTTTTTTTGGTTTGCTTCTTGTATACTGAAGCTTATATTTTAAATAGTTATTGTGGCATTAGTTTGTTTTTCAGCTACTTATTTTGTACTGCATGTAAAGGCCTACATTGGCCATTTTGGGAGGAAGCTCACCTTATTTTTATAATGTATTCTTTTAATAGAAAGGAACAGATAGAGAAGCATAGCAAGCCTGTGGAAGACTTTTGTTTTGCTCTTGTGCACCTTAACCCTACTTCGTATTTAGAATAGAATTATAGTATATCCCATTTACCCACAGCATATTGTGAACTACATTCAATGTTCCTTACTAGAGATTTCCGCTCATAGATATTCTATATCTATGTTGCTGCTACATTTTGGGAAGGATGTGCTTTGTCTTATCTGTTCTGTAGTTGCTTTGATAACCTTTCTGTATGCATTTATTATACACTGCTCAAAAAAATTAAGGGAACACTTAATCATCACAGTATAACACCAAGTCAATTAAACCAAGCCGGTCATGCTGGATGATTTGCAGGCAGCATAACATTCTCCACGGCTTCTCCAGACTTTCACGTCTGTCACATGTGCTCAGTGTGAACCTGCTCTCATCTGTGAAGAGAACGGGAAGCCAATGGTGAACCTGCCAATTCTGGTGTTCTCTGGCAAATGCCAATCGAGCTGCACGGTGCTGAGCTGTGAGCACAGGTCCCACTACAGGATGTCGGGCCTTCATGCCACCCTCATAGTCTGTTTCTGACAGTTTGGTCAGAAACATGTACACGAGTAGCCCGCTGGAGGTCATTTTGTAGGGCTCTGGCAGTGCTGCTCCTGTTCCTCCTTGCACAAAGGAGCAGATACCGGTCCTGCCGCTGGGTTGTTGCCCTTCTACGGCCCTGTCCAGCTCTCCTCGTGTAATGGCCCGTCTCCCGGCATCTCCTCCACGCTCTTGAGACTGTGCTGGGAGACACAGCAAACCTTCTTGCAACGGCACGTATGGATGTGCCAACCTGGAGGAGCTGGACTACCTGTGCAACCTGAATGGGCTGCAGGTACCGCCTCATGCTACCAGTTGTGACAAGGGCACTAGCAAAATGCAAAACTAGAAAAAAATCTGTCCGGAAGGATAAGGAGAGAGAAATGGTCTGTGGCCACCACCTGCAAAACCATTTACTTTTTGGGGGTTGTCTTGCTGTTGCCTCTCCTGTCCATCTGTTGTCACTTTCATTTGCACCAAAGCAGGTGAAATTGATTCACAATCGTTTATGCTTCCTAACTGGACAGATCGATATCCCAGAAGTTTAATTGACTTGGTGTTATACTGTGTTGATTAAGTGTTCCCTTAATTTCTTTGAGCAGTGTATGTCGCTTTGCATAAAAGCGTGTGCTAAATTACTCTAATGTGATGTTACATCCTCAGTCCTGTTGTCGCTGTTACCATTTGTGACATCACCTTTCCGATGGCTGTACTTGATTGCACACAAACTGGTCTGCAACAGAGATGGATTCCATAAATGTGCTTTGGTGACCAATAAAACATTTCTGAATGGCTCATTTGAACATCTCTGTCCTTTTGGGCAGCTGTCTGTCACGGCTATTGGGCCCGTTGTGCGGTTTTCTGTTTTTGAACCTGGCTGGTCCTCTGCTGGACTTTTGGTCATTTTAACAAAGGTCATCTGAGTGCTGCTGCAAACTGCTTCATGTGAATTTGGTTTGACTGAGCTGTGGGTTGAAGACTGGCTCAAGCCTGGTTGAAAATTGTGTTACTGAGAATCTGTGGTAATTTAAGTTATTTCTTCAGGAAATAACCCTAAAAGATAGACGTCAACACTGTAGTCTTCCAATCAGAAAAGATATTTATTGAAGTATTGATTTAAGTATAGTATTTTATTCTATCAGAGCATTGGGGCCATCGCATCACTGCAATGTCCAAATCATGAGGGTACGCAACAGGCAGGGGAGTCCTCCAAAATGCCTGCATGTAGACTGCAGGCCACCAGGCAGGGTTGCTATTGAAGTCCAGCCAGGCAGGCTAAACCCTCCCTAGGCAATGCTAAACCCTCGCTATGAAACACTATGGTCTATGGACGATCATGGGGGGATCCACGAGACGCTCGGCCCTGGCAACATCAGGATTTTTCGGCGTGGCATGAACATTGCTTAACTGTTTTTGTGCTGTAGCATGTTTCTAACTCCTTGTTGCAAGTAGCCATATTTTGTTGGCCTGAATGATATGCCGGTTGGCTATGAACGGGTTCTTTAGCTATTCTGATTGGTCATTCATTCATAGCAAGCACAGGCAACAAGAAATCTTGCGTGGTGTCTTGCCTGCCTACTTGATGCCCAGGTAGGAGACCTGGGGGGTATTTCACAAAGCAGGATTACTGAGTTAGCTGGATAACTGCACTGAGTAAACCCCAGAACAGCTCTATTTACTTCAGTCCAAATTTGGGAGGGTTCTGGGTTTTACTCAAGTGCAGTTATCCCGCTAACCCAGTAATCCAGCTTTGTAAAATACCCCCCAGGGGTGTGTGGCCGAGCTGCTTGCCAGAGCTGGGTTGAATATAGTGCTCAGGCTCCAAACTGATCGGGTGGGAGTGAGACTCTGCAGGGCAATGCTGCAAGCCAATCATCATGCTGTATCCTAAATGGCATCCACCTAAAGGCAACACTGCCAGCATTGAATAAAACTTTGCGAAGTCCCTCCTCAAACCCATCCATAATTATTATGTCAGCAATTAAATCCAGCTACCACCAAAGCAAAAACACGGAAGTACAGGAACCTCAATTTCTCATCTCCGTGGCAACGTAGAATGTTCCGTAACCCCATGTCAAGCAATCAGTGCTATGCGACAAATCGTGAGGCCATGTGCTGTTACAAATTTCAGGAGGTACGCGACAAGTGTTCCACAGCCTGTGAGATGTTCCTAATTACGTCAATGGGACAGAAAATGTGTCTCACAGAGTGCCAGCCAGTCATGCCGTATCCGAAATGTGTCTCACAGGGTGCCAGCCAGTCATGCCGTATCCAAAATTTGTCTCACAGGGTGCCAGCCAGTCATGCCGTATCCTAAATGTGTCTCACAGGGTGCCAGCCAGTCATGCCATATCCTAAATGTGTCTCACAGGTTGCCAGCCAGTCATCATGCTGTATCCTAAATGGCATCCTCATAAGCGCAACGCTGCCAGCCAATCACCATGACTGGCCCGGAATGACGTCCTCCTTGTTGCTATGCTGCCAGCCAATCACTATTCTGGATACTAAATGGCATCATTCTCATGGCTATTCTGCCAGCCAATAACCATAGCGAAAGCTAAATGACATGCTACTCCTGACGATGCAGCCAGCCAATTAACATGCCAGACCCTAAATGACCTTTGAATGGCTATACAGCCAGCTAACCACTTGTCTGTCTAAAAGAGCCAAGCAGTTCAGACACCCTGAAAGAGACTACATTGCTGAAATTAGTTGTAGCATACCACGCTTACAGAAAGCAGGTATAGCCATTGTCGGCTTCTTTCCTACATCAGGGCTCCACATAAAGTCTTCCGTCTCTTGTGAAATGTTCCCAAACTGATTGAGGACATTGCAGTGATTGGATGGTCTGATAGGGATAAAATTGGTTTCCACAATCACCAATCTTATGATTTGCTCCTGAGAGGGTGAAAAACCACAAAATACCTTTCTGTCAGACCATTATCTGATTGCCTAGCTGAAGAAAGGGAAAAGTGGGTAAAAATTCCCCCTCTGCCCCATAAATGGCGACAAAAGTATTACTTTAAGAGCAAATCTGGAATATGTTGTGGCAGATTTGGAGTCAGGAAGCCAAACTAAAAACCAAATTTGTCACAGAGAAAAGAGAAATAAAAAAGGGCAGAAAAACACAAACGGTACAACAGCGCCCCTGCAGGTAGATCTGCGAACAGCGGGGATGACTAAGGGTGGGTTCAGCAACAGAGCCCTGCAGGTGGACCTTCGAACAGCGGGGATGACTAAGGGTGGGTTCAGCAACAGCACTCCTGCAGGTGGACCTGTGAACAGCGGGGATCACTAAGGGTGGGTTCAGCAACAGCGCCCCTGCAGGTGGACCTGTGAACAGCGGAAAACACTAAGGGTGGGTTCAGCAACAGAGCCCTGCAGGTGGACCTGTGAACAGCGGGGAACACTAAGGGTGGGTTCAGACCAGAAGACAAAGAACAACAGCTACATGCTCTAATTGGGTAATTCTGGTCAGAACGCTCCCTTGATTAACCAATGATGAAAGCTTAACCCTTCCAGCGATCGCAGTGTTGCTCCCAGTGTGTCCATCGCTGTCTCGGAACTCGGTTCCACGCACCTATGGCTTCCTGCAACATAAAGAAGGCAGTTATCAGAGCGAGACCACACAAATCATTCTCACACCCTCATTCCAGCAACTTCTCAAACCTCAACTATATCCTGTATTTTTGCAGAACCAGACACTTTGAATCTTTTCTCAACCAAAGCATGTGAGTGTTTTTTAACATTCTCTTCAGTCTCTGTCATTTTACACAAGTTGTCTGGGGAAAAGATCACATCTTACTACAGCTTGATTACAGTGTTATGAAGCCCTTCATAAATGTCCCAAATGTTGTGTTTGTCGCCCCCTTGTATGCAATGCCAGTATTTCCACAGACACTGTCCTTTTTTGATACTCCCTGATTTTGAGTGATGTCTTGCTGCCTGGATAGCTCCAGCTCACTTAGTTCCCTCTCAACTACTGAGTCCTGTCCCTGCAGAAAAAAACCCAGTACTAAATCTAAACTACTGAGTCAGCCTCCTTCCCTGCAGCAGAAAACCCAGTACTAAATCAAGTAAAGCTAAAGAAACACATTTTAAAGGGATGTATGTGAGAAGACAAGACAAAATACAACCAAAGATGACCGACTATCAATAAAATAATTCTGGTATTTCTAATATTCTGTCAATGCTGTACTGTACAGTGCAACATTACTTACATGTGCTTCTGAAGCGCTCTTATTCTGGACCATGCATTCATCTATAAGAGGCAGGACAAAAACAGTAATCAGGAGAAAGGTAATCATTTTACAACCATCTAAAACTATCCTCACCTTCAGACATTGCTTGCCAGAGCCCAAACTAGCCTCCACTGCGTGGTACTAGGCATTAATTAGCCTCAAATACAGGTAGATGCTTATTTGCTGCTGATGTCTTTTTGTTAGCTTGCTAACTTTTACTATGTATTTATCCAGGTGGCTGTGACTGTATATGGTGAACAGTAATGCCCGAGTGTGATGTCTGACTGCAGCACTTGGACAGACGCACACCTTCCACAGCAATAATCTCCTGTACAGTGGGGAGGCTACAGGTGGAACTCATTGATGATCTCTGCGAGCCTGTAAACAGAGAAAAGCACAGCATTCAGCCACCACCAAGCAGTGTGTGAAAATCAGCCATCTAACTCTGATAACAGTCCAAATACCAGCCATTTAACTCTGATAACAGTCCAAATACCAGCCATTTAACTCTACCAGTCCAAATACCAGCCATTTAACTCTACCAGTCCAAATACCAGCCATTTAACTCTACCAGTCCAAATACCAGCCATTTACCTCTGATAACAGTCCAAATACCAGCCATTTAACTGATAACAGTCCAAATACCAGCCATTTAACTCCGAAACCAGTCCAAATACCAGCCATTTAACTCTACCAGTCCAAATACCAGCCATTTAACTCTACCAGTCCAAATACCAGCCATTTAACTCTACCAGTCCAAATACCAGCCATTTAACTCTGATACCAGTCTAAATACCAGTCATTGATGCCAGTCCAAATACCAGCAATTTAACTGTTGTTACCAGTCCAAATGCCAGCTATTTAACTGAGTAAGAAGTATGGATCCAAAACCGCAGTCACCAGCCTAGCCGATAGCAAAGTTTCTGTTGAGCAGTTTCCCTGTGATTAATTAATCACTGGACATCATCAGCCATCCCATGGTGATCATCAATAAAGTGTTGACTGGCTGCTGAACTCACTTCTTCCGCAGACTGGCTGTTGCTCTCTGTTCCTCCTCCTGAAACAAACCATTGGGACAAAGCATTACAAACACTCAGTAATTATGTACAAAATGGCAGTAAAGGGTAAACTGTACACACCGGTAGGGAGGTGAGACTGCTTACCTGGGCCATCAGGATGACATGCTTTTCTTCCACCTCACCCTGCAGGACAGAGAGCCTGTCCTTCAGCTTGTTAATTTCCAGCTGCTGGACGGACTCCTGAGCGATCTTCCTGCAAGGCAGAGTATAGAGGCTTCAGGCTCTGCCTGCACCGCTCTTATGCATAAACACACCTTTCCTCTTCTGTATTACAGCAACGTCACTGCAGCTGAAAGCCACCACAACAACTCACCGTCCTTCTGCCACCTAATTTGCAAAACCCACATGACCCTCGGCAGCCACCATACTTACACCTGCAGGATGGGCTCTTGCTGCTGAGACGCTGCAGAAAAGGCTGCCAGCTTCTTGTACTTCTCGCAGCACAGTTTCTGCAAGTTGGCCATGTTCTCTGCCTTTTCCTGGCAGAACCGCGTCAACTCAGCCAATTCCTCTTCCCTACTCTCGCATCTTTGGGTTATGGCTTCCAGCCTCTGCTCTTTCCTCTTGCAGATGTCCAGAACTATGTCCAGCTCGTGCTTAAAGTTTCCAATCACAGACTTGATCCACTGTTCATCTGCTTTTACGATCACTTCTGCCTGTTCAGCTGATTTCTGTCGCACCTGGTGGAATGTTGCCATTCAAATATGAAATTAGAACATAAAAAATAGTATATATAAAAAAATAAATAAAAAAAAAGCATTTAAACATTACGGATTCAATACAAATGTTCAGTATGAGATATCTCCATGCTACATTGCTCAGCATCACTGATATTAATCAACTGGCCAAACGGCCGGTTATAAATGATCTCACCTTCAGCTCCTTATAAATGCAGAAGAATCCTTGCAGATGCTAAATTCCTCTGAAGCTCCCTGAGTTTTTGATCAAGCTCTTTTTTAGTCCCTAATAATAAAACATAAAATGTAAAACCTTATGCCTTTAATAACATAATATAACATCACATAAAGAATAACAAATGTTAGTGAAGTCAACTAATATTTAAAAAAACTAAAAAAACTTACGTTGGTGTTTCCTGCTGAAAAACTGAAAAGGTAAAGACAAGAAAAGAGAAAACAAACTAATGAATACAATTTAACTACAGACAGAGCAATTAACTACAGACAGAGCAATTAACTACAAACAGGGCAATTAACTACAGACAGGGCGATTAACTACAGACAGTGCAATTAACTACATACAAAGCAATTTGATTTGATTTGATTTGTTTATTTGGAAGGGACAATGCACATTAATGAACATACATACCATATGTAAACATGCCGGATTATAGCAGGGATGCTAATTTCCATCCGTAGTCCCTTGGGCAATTTAGAGTCTCCAATTAGCCTAACCTGCATGTTTTTGGACTGTGGGAGGAAACCGGAGTACCCAGAGGAAACCCACAATTAACTACAGACAGAGCAATTAACTACAGCCAGGGCAAGTAACTACAGACAGGGCAATTAACTACAGACAATTCATTACAGACATAGCAATTAACTACAGACAATTCACTACAGACAGAGCAATCAACTACAGAGCAACTAAGTACAGACAGGGCAATTAACTACACAAATCTAAACACAATAGCATGAACAGGCAATCGGCACTCAGCAGTTAAAACGAATGGTCAGCACAGATGATGCACAAATTACAGATGGTAGCCTACAATAAGAATAGCTTTTTTTCAGTTAACAGTGGCCAAAGGATTTAATTTACAATGTTACATGGATTAAGCAGACTGGATAATGTGCACCACTGTAACTGTGGCTTCTGTAGCTCACGCGAGCGTCTGCTAAAGTAATGAATATCATGTAAATTAATGCGCAATATCATGTAATGTAAGAAATGACTCACCACAAGCACTGCTATGCACATCAGTAACCCCATCTTCACCCACTCAGTTGGGACCAGATTACAGAATTCCGATAGGTTTGCCATGAGCTGAACAAAGGTAAAGGTACATGGGTTAATACACCTGCTCCCGGGGGATGCAGTGGGCCACTTAAGACATTAGGCAGTCCATTGTATATTTACCATTAATACAAACAACATGTAGGTACCCTTTCTTTTACAGGTAGGCCTACTCACGCATATGGAGGCTAAATGGTACGCGACTTTTAGGCATATTGTATCCACATTATTAAAATACTAAAGTTGACTTTACATGCAAAAAAAGTTTTACTTACAGTTTTAGCAGAGAGCGCTACCCGCTCATTGGAAGGAAGGAGGCTGCTGTTCAACCACACGGGAAGACTCAAGGTGTTCGGAAGGAGGCGGCTGTTCCACAACATGGTGGTGACATTGCCTTACGCACATTTAATTTAGGATATTAATTGTCGCGAACAAATAACCGTCGAAGAGCATCCATTAAGTGTAATTACATGACAAATACCATGCTAGTCCTAAGAAAATGCGATATAGAGCCATCTACAATAGGGCTATAGACGGCAGTGAATCATCCAGTCATCTTCGATTAGTTAAATTCACGCCGTTTCAAATCAGTTGGCCCTATACCGGATTAGCCAGTCATGCCGTATCCTAAATGTGTCTCACAGGTTGCCAGCCAGTCATCATGCTGTATCCTAAATGGCATCCTCATAAGCGCAACGCTGCCAGCCAATCACCATGACTGGCCCGGAATGACGTCCTCCTTGTTGCTATGCTGCCAGCCAATCACTATTCTGGATACTAAATGGCATCATTCTCATGGCTATTCTGCCAGCCAATAACCATAGCGAAAGCTAAATGACATGCTACTCCTGACGATGCAGCCAGCCAATTAACATGCCAGACCCTAAATGACCTTTGAATGGCTATACAGCCAGCTAACCACTTGTCTGTCTAAAAGAGCCAAGCAGTTCAGACACCCTGAAAGAGACTACATTGCTGAAATTAGTTGTAGCATACCACGCTTACAGAAAGCAGGTATAGCCATTGTCGGCTTCTTTCCTACATCAGGGCTCCACATAAAGTCTTCCGTCTCTTGTGAAATGTTCCCAAACTGATTGAGGACATTGCAGTGATTGGATGGTCTGATAGGGATAAAATTGGTTTCCACAATCTCCAATCTTATGATTTGCTCCTGAGAGGGCGAAAAACCACAAAATACCTTTCTGTCAGACCATTATCTGATTGCCTAGCTGAAGAAAGGGAAAAGTGGGTAAAAATTCCCCCTCTGCCCCATAAATGGCGACAAAAGTATTACTTTAAGAGCAAATCTGGAATATGTTGTGGCAGATTTGGAGTCAGGAAGCCAAACTAAAAACCAAATTTGTCACAGAGAAAAGAGAAATAAAAAAGGGCAGAAAAACACAAACGGTACAACAGCGCCCCTGCAGGTAGATCTGCGAACAGCGGGGATGACTAAGGGTGGGTTCAGCAACAGCACTCCTGCAGGTGGACCTGTGAACAGCGGGGATGACTAAGGGTGGGTTCAGCAACAGCACTCCTGCAGGTGGACCTGTGAACAGCGGGGATCACTAAGGGTGGGTTCAGCAACAGCGCCCCTGCAGGTGGACCTGTGAACAGCGGAAAACACTAAGGGTGGGTTCAGCAACAGAGCCCTGCAGGTGGACCTGTGAACAGCGGGGAACACTAAGGGTGGGTTCAGCAACAGAGCCCTGCAGGTGGACCTGTGAACAGCGGGGAACACTAAGGGTGGGTTCAGACCAGAAGACAAAGAACAACAGCTACATGCTCTAATTGGGTAATTCTGGTCAGAACGCTCCCTTGATTAACCAATGATGAAAGCTTAACCCTTCCAGCGATCGCAGTGTTGCTCCCAGTGTGTCCATCGCTGTCTCGGAACTCGGTTCCACGCACCTATGGCTTCCTGCAACATAAAGAAGGCAGTTATCAGAGCGAGACCACACAAATCATTCTCACACCCTCATTCCAGCAACTTCTCAAACCTCAACTATATCCTGTATTTTTGCAGAACCAGACACTTTGAATCTTTTCTCAACCAATCTTTTCTGAACTCACTTCCTCCACAGACTGGCTGTTGCTCTCCGTTCCTCCTCCTGAAACAAACCATTGGGACAAAGCATTACAAACACTCAGTAATTATGTACAAAATGGCAGTAAAGGGTAAACTGTACACACCGGTAGGGAGGTGAGACTGCTTACCTGGGCCATCAGGATGACATGCTTTTCTTCCACCTCACCCTGCAGGACAGAGAGCCTGTCCTTCAGCTTGTTAATTTCCAGCTGCTGGACGGACTCCTGAGCGATCTTCCTGCAAGGCAGAGTATAGAGGCTTCAGGCTCTGCCTGCACCGCTCTTATGCATAAACACACCTTTCCTCTTCTGTATTACAGCAACGTCACTGCAGCTGAAAGCCACCACAACAACTCACCGTCCTTCTGCCACCTAATTTGCAAAACCCACATGACCCTCGGCAGCCACCATACTTACACCTGCAGGATGGGCTCTTGCTGCTGAGACGCTGCAGAAAAGGCTGCCAGCTTCTTGTACTCCTCGCAGCACAGTTTCTGCAAGTTGGCCATGTCCTCTGCCTTGTCCTGGCAGAACCACGTCAACTCAGCCAATTCCTCTTGCCAACAGTCGCATCTTTTGGTTATGGCTACCAGCCTCTGCTCTCTCCTCTTGCAGATGTCCAGAACTGTGTCCAGGTCGTACTTAAAGTTTCCAAGCACAGACTTGATCCACTGTTCATCTCCTTTTACGGCCTTACAGATCACTTCTGCCTGTTCAGCTGATTTCTGTTGCTCCTGGTGGAATGTTGCCATTCAAATATGAAATTAGAACATAAAAAATAGTATATATAAAAAAAAACAAAAAAACAAAGCATTTAAACATTACGGATTCAATACAAATGTTCAGTATGAGATATCTCCATGCTACATTGCTCAGCATCACTGATATTAATCAACTGGCCAAACGGCCGGTGATAAATGATCTCACCTTCACCTCCTTCTGCAGAAGAATCCTTGCAGATGCTAAATTCCTCTGAAGCTCCCTGAGTTTTTGATCAAGCTCTTTTTTAGCCCCTAATAATAAAACATAAAATGTAAAACCTTATGTCTTTAATAACATAATATAACATCACATAAAGAATAACAAATGTTAGTGAAGTCAACTAATATTTAAAAAAATAATAATAACTTACGTTGGTGTTTCCTGCTGATAAACTGAAAAGGTAAAGACAAGAAAAGAGAAAACAAACTAATTAATACAATTTAACTACAGACAGAGCAATTAACTACAAACAGGGCAATTAACTACAGACAGGGCGATTAACTACAGACAGTGCAATTAACTACATACAAAGCAATTAACTACAGACAGAGCAATTAACTACAGCCAGGGCAAGTAACTACAGACAGGGCAATTAACTACAGACAATTCATTACAGACATAGCAATTAACTACAGACAATTCACTACAGACAGAGCAATCAACTACAGAGCAACTAAGTACAGACAGGGCAATTAACTACACAAATCTAAACACAATAGCATGAACAGGCAATCGGCACTCAGCAGTTAAAACGAATGGTCAGCACAGATGATGCACAAATTACAGATGGTAGCCTACAATAAGAATAGCTTTTTTTCAGTTAACAGTGGCCAAAGGATTTAATTTACAATGTTACATGGATTAAGCAGACTGGATAATGTGCACCACTGTAACTGTGGCTTCTGTAGCTCACGCGAGCGTCTGCTAAAGTAATGAATATCATGTAAATGAATGCGCAATATCATGTAATGTAAGAAATGACTCACCACAAGCACTGCTATGCACATCAGTAACCCCATCTTCACCCACTCAGTTGGGACCAGATTACAGAATTCCGATAGGTTTGCCATGAGCTGAACAAAGGTAAAGGTACATGGGTTAATACACCTGCTCCCGGGGGATGCAGTGGGCCACTTAAGACATTAGGCAGTCCATTGTATATTTACCATTAATACAAACAACATGTAGGTACCCTTTCTTTTACAGGTAGGCCTACTCACGCATATGGAGGCTAAATGGTACGCGACTTTTAGGCATATTGTATCCACATTATTAAAATACTAAAGTTGACTTTACATGCAAAAAAAGTTTTACTTACAGTTTTAGCAGAGAGCGCTACCCGCTCATTGGAAGGAAGGAGGCTGCTGTTCAACCACACGGGAAGACTCAAGGTGTTCGGAAGGAGGCGGCCGTTCCACAACATGGTGGTGACATTGCCTTACGCACATTTAATTTAGGATATTAATTGTCGCGAACAAATAACCGTCGAAGAGCATCCATTAAGTGTAATTACATGACAAATACCATGCTAGTCCTAAGAAAATGCGATATAGAGCCATCTACAATAGGGCTATAGACGGCAGTGAATCATCCAGTCATCTTCGATTAGTTAAATTCACGCCGTTTCAAATCAGTTGGCCCTATACCGGATTAGCCAGTCATGCCGTATCCTAAATGTGTCTCACAGGTTGCCAGCCAGTCATCATGCTGTATCCTAAATGGCATCCTCATAAGCGCAACGCTGCCAGCCAATCACCATGACTGGCCCGGAATGACGTCCTCCTTGTTGCTATGCTGCCAGCCAATCACTATTCTGGATACTAAATGGCATCATTCTCATGGCTATTCTGCCAGCCAATAACCATAGCGAAAGCTAAATGACATGCTACTCCTGACGATGCAGCCAGCCAATTAACATGCCAGACCCTAAATGACCTTTGAATGGCTATACAGCCAGCTAACCACTTGTCTGTCTAAAAGAGCCAAGCAGTTCAGACACCCTGAAAGAGACTACATTGCTGAAATTAGTTGTAGCATACCACGCTTACAGAAAGCAGGTATAGCCATTGTCGGCTTCTTTCCTACATCAGGGCTCCACATAAAGTCTTCCGTCTCTTGTGAAATGTTCCCAAACTGATTGAGGACATTGCAGTGATTGGATGGTCTGATAGGGATAAAATTGGTTTCCACAATCTCCAATCTTATGATTTGCTCCTGAGAGGGCGAAAAACCACAAAATACCTTTCTGTCAGACCATTATCTGATTGCCTAGCTGAAGAAAGGGAAAAGTGGGTAAAAATTCCCCCTCTGCCCCATAAATGGCGACAAAAGTATTACTTTAAGAGCAAATCTGGAATATGTTGTGGCAGATTTGGAGTCAGGAAGCCAAACTAAAAACCAAATTTGTCACAGAGAAAAGAGAAATAAAAAAGGGCAGAAAAACACAAACGGTACAACAGCGCCCCTGCAGGTAGATCTGCGAACAGCGGGGATGACTAAGGGTGGGTTCAGCAACAGCACTCCTGCAGGTGGACCTGTGAACAGCGGGGATCACTAAGGGTGGGTTCAGCAACAGCACTCCTGCAGGTGGACCTGTGAACAGCGGGGATCACTAAGGGTGGGTTCAGCAACAGCACTCCTGCAGGTGGACCTGTGAACAGCGGGGATGACTAAGGGTGGGTTCAGCAACAGCACTCCTGCAGGTGGACCTGTGAACAGCGGGGATCACTAAGGGTGGGTTCAGCAACAGCGCCCCTGCAGGTGGACCTGTGAACAGCGGAAAACACTAAGGGTGGGTTCAGCAACAGAGCCCTGCAGGTGGACCTGTGAACAGCGGGGAACACTAAGGGTGGGTTCAGACCAGAAGACAAAGAACAACAGCTACATGCTCTAATTGGGTAATTCTGGTCAGAACGCTCCCTTGATTAACCAATGATGAAAGCTTAACCCTTCCAGCGATCGCAGTGTTGCTCCCAGTGTGTCCATCGCTGTCTCGGAACTCGGTTCCACGCACCTATGGCTTCCTGCAACATAAAGAAGGCAGTTATCAGAGCGAGACCACACAAATCATTCTCACACCCTCATTCCAGCAACTTCTCAAACCTCAACTATATCCTGTATTTTTGCAGAACCAGACACTTTGAATCTTTTCTCAACCAATCTTTTCTGAACTCACTTCCTCCACAGACTGGCTGTTGCTCTCCGTTCCTCCTCCTGAAACAAACCATTGGGACAAAGCATTACAAACACTCAGTAATTATGTACAAAATGGCAGTAAAGGGTAAACTGTACACACCGGTAGGGAGGTGAGACTGCTTACCTGGGCCATCAGGATGACATGCTTTTCTTCCACCTCACCCTGCAGGACAGAGAGCCTGTCCTTCAGCTTGTTAATTTCCAGCTGCTGGACGGACTCCTGAGCGATCTTCCTGCAAGGCAGAGTATAGAGGCTTCAGGCTCTGCCTGCACCGCTCTTATGCATAAACACACCTTTCCTCTTCTGTATTACAGCAACGTCACTGCAGCTGAAAGCCACCACAACAACTCACCGTCCTTCTGCCACCTAATTTGCAAAACCCACATGACCCTCGGCAGCCACCATACTTACACCTGCAGGATGGGCTCTTGCTGCTGAGACGCTGCAGAAAAGGCTGCCAGCTTCTTGTACTCCTCGCAGCACAGTTTCTGCAAGTTGGCTATGTCCTCTGCCTTGTCCTGGCAGAACCACGTCAACTCAGCCAATTCCTCTTCCCTACTCTCGCATCTTTGGGTTTTGGCTTCCAGCCTCTGCTCTCTCCTCTTGCAGATGTCCAGATCTGTGTCCAGGTCGTACTTAAAGTTTCCAAGCACAGACTTGATCCACTGTTCATCTCCTTTTACGGCCTTACAGATCACTTCTGCCTGTTCAGCTGATTTCTGTTGCTCCTGGTGGAATGTTGCCATTCAAATATGAAATTAGAACATAAAAAATAGTATATATAAAAAAAAACAAAAAAACAAAGCATTTAAACATTACGGATTCAATACAAATGTTCAGTATGAGATATCTCCATGCTACATTGCTCAGCATCACTGATATTAATCAACTGGCCAAACGGCCGGTGATAAATGATCTCACCTTCACCTCCTTCTGCAGAAGAATCCTTGCAGATGCTAAATTCCTCTGAAGCTCCCTGAGTTTTTGATCAAGCTCTTTTTTAGCCCCTAATAATAAAACATAAAATGTAAAACCTTATGTCTTTAATAACATAATATAACATCACATAAAGAATAACAAATGTTAGTGAAGTCAACTAATATTTAAAAAAATAATAATAACTTACGTTGGTGTTTCCTGCTGATAAACTGAAAAGGTAAAGACAAGAAAAGAGAAAACAAACTAATTAATACAATTTAACTACAGACAGAGCAATTAACTACAAACAGGGCAATTAACTACAGACAGGGCGATTAACTACAGACAGTGCAATTAACTACATACAAAGCAATTAACTACAGACAGAGCAATTAACTACAGCCAGGGCAAGTAACTACAGACAGGGCAATTAACTACAGACAATTCATTACAGACATAGCAATTAACTACAGACAATTCACTACAGACAGAGCAATCAACTACAGAGCAACTAAGTACAGACAGGGCAATTAACTACACAAATCTAAACACAATAGCATGAACAGGCAATCGGCACTCAGCAGTTAAAACGAATGGTCAGCACAGATGATGCACAAATTACAGATGGTAGCCTACAATAAGAATAGCTTTTTTTCAGTTAACAGTGGCCAAAGGATTTAATTTACAATGTTACATGGATTAAGCAGACTGGATAATGTGCACCACTGTAACTGTGGCTTCTGTAGCTCACGCGAGCGTCTGCTAAAGTAATGAATATCATGTAAATTAATGCGCAATATCATGTAATGTAAGTCCTGGTGCGCCGGTGGAAGGTCGCACTGACAATGGCTCCGCATTCAACTAGTAGCTTTTTGTCTATTATTATTTGTATTGTTTTTATTTTTGTACGTACTGCACTGTCGCTCATACAGTATGATCGACAAGCACTTTTGGAAGTTCGTTCTTCACTGGACACGGACTTTTTCTCAATTTACCGGAGTACGTGCTGTGATTCCTTTGTCCTGCCGCCGTTGTGTTTACCAATACGCCGACGGAGGAGAAAGAAAAGAGGCAAACGTGCCGGTATCCTATGCAGATCACGGACGAGATACTGCAAACCGCCGTTACCAAGCATTTTACTGGCAAATGTTCAATCCCTGGACAATAAAATGGACGAACTACACGCACGGATTAACTTCCAGCGGGACATTGCGAATTGCTGCGTGCTGGCGTTTACTGAGACCTGGCTAGACCCGACGGTACCTGACTCGGCCGCTACCCCGGCTGGATTTTCCATCTACCGGCAGGACAGAACTACGGAGTCAGGTAAACGCAGAGGCGGTGGGGTCTGCATTATGGTTAACTCTCGCTGGGGTTCGGATGTAGCAGTGCTTACAAAACACTGCTCACCAGACTTGGAGCTCTTAACTGTAAAAGTCCGTCCCTTCTACCTCCCTCGGGAATTCAGCTCCGCCATAATCACAGTAGTTTACATTCCCCCGCAGGCAGATAAAACACGCGCACTAGAGGACATTTACGGAGTAATTAATGGACTAGAGAACGCTCACCCTGAGGCAGCTTCTATTGTTGTTGGCGACTTCAACAGGGCTAATATGAGGAAAGTATTGCCTAAATATCACCAGCATATTAACTTTCCTACCCGTGGTGATCAGACTCTTGACCATTGTTATTCTCAACTACGGGACAGCTATAAACCCCTCCCCCGCCCTGCCTTTGGTAAGGCGGATCACACCTCCATTCTTCTCCTCCCAACCTACAGACAACGTCTAAAACAGGAAAAACCGGTTTTTCGAGCAGTTCAACGCTGGAGTGAGAAATCCATTGCCACTCTGCAGGACTGTTTTGAAACCACAGACTGGCAGATGTTCTGTGTTGCAGCTGATGGGGACATTGATGAATACACAGACTCTGTCTCAGCCTACATCTCCAAGTGCATAGATGACGTTGTCCCGAGAGTCAATGTTAGGACTTTCCCCAGCCAAAAGCCCTGGATTAATGGTGATGTCCGTGCTAAACTCAGAGCCCGGTCTTCTGCCTATAGATCTGGGGACCTGGAGGCCTTGAGGAAGTCCAGATATGACCTACGGAAAACCATCAGAGATGCAAAAAGAGCCTACAGGGACAAGTTGGAGTCCAACTACCACAGTTCCGACCCCAGACGCATGTGGCGTGGACTGCGCTCCATCACAGACTACAAAGGGAGAAATAGCAGTGATGCCCAGCCCGCCGCCTCTCTTCCCGATGAGCTCAACACCTTTTACGCACGGTTTGAGGTGAGCAACACCATCCCTTCTGAAAAACTAGCTGAGGACCAGGATGACTGCACTCTGTACCTATCTATGGCTGACGTGAGGAGAGCTTTTAAAAGAGTAAACCCTCGGAAGTCACCAGGGCCAGATGGCATTCCAGGCCGTGTCCTCAGAGCGTGCGCTGACCAGCTAGCGGAGGTATTTACCTCTATATTCAACCTCTCCCTGAAACAGTCTGCAGTCCCCACCTGCTTCAAACAGACAACCATTGTCCCCGTACCAAAGAAACCTTCCATCACCTGCCTGAATGACTACCGCCCTGTAGCACTGACCTCCATCATCATGAAGTGCTTCGAGCGGTTAGTCAGAACCCACATTTGCTCCTCCCTTCCCGACACCTTGGACCCCCTTCAATTTGCATACCGTCCCAACAGATCTACGGACGACGCCATCACCCTGACAGTGCACACCGCCCTCTCCCACCTGGATAAGGGTAACACATACGTGAGGATGCTGTTTATAGACTACAGCTCAGCATTCAACACAATTGTGCCCGCTAAGCTCATTCCCAAGCTCAGGATCCTGGGTCTTAACACCTCCCTTTGCAACTGGATCCTGGACTTCCTGACGGGCAGACCCCAGGTGGTGAGAATGGGTAACCGCTTCTCCTCTGCACTGACCCTGAGCACCGGAGCCCCTCAGGGCTGCGTACTCAGTCCCCTCCTGTACGCCCTGTTCACACACGACTGTGTGGCCACGCGCAGCTCCAACGCCATCCTTAAGTTTGCAGACGACACCACCATCCTGGGTCTCATCTCCAACAACGATGAGACCGCCTACAGAGAGGAGGTCAGCATCTTAGCAACATGGTGCCAGGACAACAACCTCTCTCTCAACGTCTGCAAGACTAAGGAGATGATCGTGGACTTCAGGAAGCGACAGGGGGGGGGTCACGCCCCCATTCACATCGATGGAGCTGAAGTGGAGAGAGTCTCCTGCTTCAAGTTCCTCGGTGTGTTCATCAGCGATGACCTATCCTGGTCCAGGCAATCGGTCGCGGCAGTAAAAACTGCCCAAAAGCGCCTATACTTCCTGAGGAGACTCAAGAAGTTTGGCATGTCTGCCAAAACTCTCACCAACTTTTACAGGTGCACCATTGAGAGCATTCTCACTGGCTGCATTACTACCTGGTATGGCAGCTGCTCCGCTGCTGATCGCAAGGCCCTCCAGAGGGTGGTGAAGACAGCGGAGCGCATCATTGGCTGCCACCTCCCCTCTGTGCAAGGCATCTACCACACGCGATGCCTTAAGAAAGCACAGAAAATCATAAAAGACTACAGCCACCCAGGCTATGGACTGTTCTCGCTGCTGCCGTCTGGTAGACGTTACCGGAGCATTCGGGCACGGACTACCAGACTCACAAACAGTTTTTTCCCCCAGGCCATCAGGCTTCTCAACCAGCAGCATTAATCGCATTCATCGCACCTCATTGTATGCTCTAGGCACTTCTTATGTACATTCATTGTACATCACCTTAATTTAATCTATTGCACATGTCTATCGGCACCTCCACACTTTATATTTAATACTCCTACTCCTACTGTCCATATCTGGAACTGCTGCTAGTGTTTTACCGCTATGTATATTTATATTTGTTATTCTTGCCCTTATTTTACTTTTTTTTTTTTTTAACAATTTTATATATGTTTTTGTTTTTGTTTGTTTTTAATGCCTACTACATAGTTGTTGCTTGCCATGTCCTAAGAATTTCATTGTTCAGAATGACCTTGTGTTATACTGTGCACTTGATAAATAAAAACACTTTGACTTTGAAATGACTCACCACAAGCACTGCTATGCACATCAGTAACCCCATCTTCACCCACTCAGTTGGGACCAGATTACAGAATTCCGATAGGTTTGCCATGAGCTGAACAAAGGTAAAGGTACATGGGTTAATACACCTGCTCCCGGGGGATGCAGTGGGCCACTTAAGACATTAGGCAGTCCATTGTATATTTACCATTAATACAAACAACATGTAGGTACCCTTTCTTTTACAGGTAGGCCTACTCACGCATATGGAGGCTAAATGGTACGCGACTTTTAGGCATATTGTATCCACATTATTAAAATACTAAAGTTGACTTTACATGCAAAAAAAGTTTTACTTACAGTTTTAGCAGAGAGCGCTACCCGCTCATTGGAAGGAAGGAGGCTGCTGTTCAACCACACGGGAAGACTCAAGGTGTTCGGAAGGAGGCGGCTGTTCCACAACATGGTGGTGACATTGCCTTACGCACATTTAATTTAGGATATTAATTGTCGCGAACAAATAACCGTCGAAGAGCATCCATTAAGTGTAATTACATGACAAATACCATGCTAGTCCTAAGAAAATGCGATATAGAGCCATCTACAATAGGGCTATAGACGGCAGTGAATCATCCAGTCATCTTCGATTAGTTAAATTCACGCCGTTTCAAATCAGTTGGCCCTATACCGGATTAGCCAGTCATGCCGTATCCTAAATGTGTCTCACAGGTTGCCAGCCAGTCATCATGCTGTATCCTAAATGGCGTCCTCATAAGCGCAACGCTGCCAGCCAATCACCATGACTGGCCCGGAATGACGTCCTCCTTGTTGCTATGCTGCCAGCCAATCACTATTCTGGATACTAAATGGCATCATTCTCATGGCTATTCTGCCAGCCAATAACCATAGCGAAAGCTAAATGACATGCTACTCCTGACGATGCAGCCAGCCAATTAACATGCCAGACCCTAAATGACCTTTGAATGGCTATACAGCCAGCTAACCACTTGTCTGTCTAAAAGAGCCAAGCAGTTCAGACACCCTGAAAGAGACTACATTGCTGAAATTAGTTGTAGCATACCACGCTTACAGAAAGCAGGTATAGCCATTGTCGGCTTCTTTCCTACATCAGGGCTCCACATAAAGTCTTCCGTCTCTTGTGAAATGTTCCCAAACTGATTGAGGACATTGCAGTGATTGGATGGTCTGATAGGGATAAAATTGGTTTCCACAATCTCCAATCTTATGATTTGCTCCTGAGAGGGCGAAAAACCACAAAATACCTTTCTGTCAGACCATTATCTGATTGCCTAGCTGAAGAAAGGGAAAAGTGGGTAAAAATTCCCCCTCTGCCCCATAAATGGCGACAAAAGTATTACTTTAAGAGCAAATCTGGAATATGTTGTGGCAGATTTGGAGTCAGGAAGCCAAACTAAAAACCAAATTTGTCACAGAGAAAAGAGAAATAAAAAAGGGCAGAAAAACACAAACGGTACAACAGCGCCCCTGCAGGTAGATCTGCGAACAGCGGGGATGACTAAGGGTGGGTTCAGCAACAGCACTCCTGCAGGTGGACCTGTGAACAGCGGGGATCACTAAGGGTGGGTTCAGCAACAGCACTCCTGCAGGTGGACCTGTGAACAGCGGGGATCACTAAGGGTGGGTTCAGCAACAGCACTCCTGCAGGTGGACCTGTGAACAGCGGGGATGACTAAGGGTGGGTTCAGCAACAGCACTCCTGCAGGTGGACCTGTGAACAGCGGGGATCACTAAGGGTGGGTTCAGCAACAGCGCCCCTGCAGGTGGACCTGTGAACAGCGGAAAACACTAAGGGTGGGTTCAGCAACAGAGCCCTGCAGGTGGACCTGTGAACAGCGGGGAACACTAAGGGTGGGTTCAGACCAGAAGACAAAGAACAACAGCTACATGCTCTAATTGGGTAATTCTGGTCAGAACGCTCCCTTGATTAACCAATGATGAAAGCTTAACCCTTCCAGCGATCGCAGTGTTGCTCCCAGTGTGTCCATCGCTGTCTCGGAACTCGGTTCCACGCACCTATGGCTTCCTGCAACATAAAGAAGGCAGTTATCAGAGCGAGACCACACAAATCATTCTCACACCCTCATTCCAGCAACTTCTCAAACCTCAACTATATCCTGTATTTTTGCAGAACCAGACACTTTGAATCTTTTCTCAACCAATCTTTTCTGAACTCACTTCCTCCACAGACTGGCTGTTGCTCTCCGTTCCTCCTCCTGAAACAAACCATTGGGACAAAGCATTACAAACACTCAGTAATTATGTACAAAATGGCAGTAAAGGGTAAACTGTACACACCGGTAGGGAGGTGAGACTGCTTACCTGGGCCATCAGGATGACATGCTTTTCTTCCACCTCACCCTGCAGGACAGAGAGCCTGTCCTTCAGCTTGTTAATTTCCAGCTGCTGGACGGACTCCTGAGCGATCTTCCTGCAAGGCAGAGTATAGAGGCTTCAGGCTCTGCCTGCACCGCTCTTATGCATAAACACACCTTTCCTCTTCTGTATTACAGCAACGTCACTGCAGCTGAAAGCCACCACAACAACTCACCGTCCTTCTGCCACCTAATTTGCAAAACCCACATGACCCTCGGCAGCCACCATACTTACACCTGCAGGATGGGCTCTTGCTGCTGAGACGCTGCAGAAAAGGCTGCCAGCTTCTTGTACTCCTCGCAGCACAGTTTCTGCAAGTTGGCTATGTCCTCTGCCTTGTCCTGGCAGAACCACGTCAACTCAGCCAATTCCTCTTCCCTACTCTCGCATCTTTGGGTTTTGGCTTCCAGCCTCTGCTCTCTCCTCTTGCAGATGTCCAGATCTGTGTCCAGGTCGTACTTAAAGTTTCCAAGCACAGACTTGATCCACTGTTCATCTCCTTTTACGGCCTTACAGATCACTTCTGCCTGTTCAGCTGATTTCTGTTGCTCCTGGTGGAATGTTGCCATTCAAATATGAAATTAGAACATAAAAAATAGTATATATAAAAAAAAACAAAAAAACAAAGCATTTAAACATTACGGATTCAATACAAATGTTCAGTATGAGATATCTCCATGCTACATTGCTCAGCATCACTGATATTAATCAACTGGCCAAACGGCCGGTGATAAATGATCTCACCTTCACCTCCTTCTGCAGAAGAATCCTTGCAGATGCTAAATTCCTCTGAAGCTCCCTGAGTTTTTGATCAAGCTCTTTTTTAGCCCCTAATAATAAAACATAAAATGTAAAACCTTATGTCTTTAATAACATAATATAACATCACATAAAGAATAACAAATGTTAGTGAAGTCAACTAATATTTAAAAAAATAATAATAACTTACGTTGGTGTTTCCTGCTGATAAACTGAAAAGGTAAAGACAAGAAAAGAGAAAACAAACTAATTAATACAATTTAACTACAGACAGAGCAATTAACTACAAACAGGGCAATTAACTACAGACAGGGCGATTAACTACAGACAGTGCAATTAACTACATACAAAGCAATTAACTACAGACAGAGCAATTAACTACAGCCAGGGCAAGTAACTACAGACAGGGCAATTAACTACAGACAATTCATTACAGACATAGCAATTAACTACAGACAATTCACTACAGACAGAGCAATCAACTACAGAGCAACTAAGTACAGACAGGGCAATTAACTACACAAATCTAAACACAATAGCATGAACAGGCAATCGGCACTCAGCAGTTAAAACGAATGGTCAGCACAGATGATGCACAAATTACAGATGGTAGCCTACAATAAGAATAGCTTTTTTTCAGTTAACAGTGGCCAAAGGATTTAATTTACAATGTTACATGGATTAAGCAGACTGGATAATGTGCACCACTGTAACTGTGGCTTCTGTAGCTCACGCGAGCGTCTGCTAAAGTAATGAATATCATGTAAATTAATGCGCAATATCATGTAATGTAAGAAATGACTCACCACAAGCACTGCTATGCACATCAGTAACCCCATCTTCACCCACTCAGTTGGGACCAGATTACAGAATTCCGATAGGTTTGCCATGAGCTGAACAAAGGTAAAGGTACATGGGTTAATACACCTGCTCCCGGGGGATGCAGTGGGCCACTTAAGACATTAGGCAGTCCATTGTATATTTACCATTAATACAAACAACATGTAGGTACCCTTTCTTTTACAGGTAGGCCTACTCACGCATATGGAGGCTAAATGGTACGCGACTTTTAGGCATATTGTATCCACATTATTAAAATACTAAAGTTGACTTTACATGCAAAAAAAGTTTTACTTACAGTTTTAGCAGAGAGCGCTACCCGCTCATTGGAAGGAAGGAGGCTGCTGTTCAACCACACGGGAAGACTCAAGGTGTTCGGAAGGAGGCGGCTGTTCCACAACATGGTGGTGACATTGCCTTACGCACATTTAATTTAGGATATTAATTGTCGCGAACAAATAACCGTCGAAGAGCATCCATTAAGTGTAATTACATGACAAATACCATGCTAGTCCTAAGAAAATGCGATATAGAGCCATCTACAATAGGGCTATAGACGGCAGTGAATCATCCAGTCATCTTCGATTAGTTAAATTCACGCCGTTTCAAATCAGTTGGCCCTATACCGGATTAACCTATAGCCAAACATTGATCAGCCTGCCATCATAGACGCTCTCAGATCAGGTCTGATCGGAGCTAATTAGCTAACCAAATATGATCAACGGAGGGGGAGACTGGGGGCAAAATATTAGCGAGACTAGACTTTTATAAATATTAACCAATAACTTTACATAAAACTGCTCCAAATGAAGACAGGCATCGCATAATTATGTCCAAGAATTCTTACCTTGATGTTCTCCGTTCAAAAACGGGATGGAGTAGTAAACGATCGGAGCCACAAAAAGTAGGTACGCTAAGCGAAAAGTAAAGACAATTCCAAGCCAAATCTCCACCATTATGGAAGATGGGAGTGGGTGGAATTATCCAAACAGTTGAATCAGATCTAACGGTTGTAGGATCAAGAAAAAACAAGATCAAGTAAACGCGATAAATCCGATAAGTGGTCTAAAATCAAGCAGAAAAAACCTAAATATAAAGAGCAACGAGGGTTATTCCATTCTGTTCTGTAATCCACTGTGGCGTGTTCGTGAATATTATGACGTCATAATTTCACAGAACGCACAACAAGTTAGAGGTCTCCTTGGCTCTGGCTCAATGCAGGCGTCAGAATAGAATGGAATAACTTTTATTTTCCCGCTAGGGAACTTCAGTTGTAGCCCCAGCAACAACAAAAAAGACATAGACAGTGGGCAGGCCCACAACACAGAAAGAAACATATCAAACAAAGACATCAAACAGAATCATTACATCAATTAAGTGAATTGAAGTGCAATACAGCCATGATTTAAAAAAGCTCCCGCTGTCCCGAGATGTCCAGTCACCAAGCAGTCCAACACACAAACACCGCCTCCACGACTCTCCTCCATACACGCAGTGCCGCGGTCTCTGTACACCGCCGAACGGAAAGCAGATTAGACTACCCATGAATTTGAGTGAAGATTTCAGGCTCGTTTCATACCTCAGTCCTCAGACTCCTACAGCCATTTAGCCAACCATGCGTTCCATACTATTCCAGTGTAATTTACTACAACTTAATCTAGACCCTACCCCCAATTCTCATAGAGATCTATTAAAAATGTCTTAGTAGGCTATCCCTTGTAAGAGTACCTGAAAATAAGATATCAAGAGTGTTTTGATGTTGTTATGTCACAGATATCAAGAGTCTTTTTGATATCCTTTTAGTCATGATAGCACACCTGTTTACCTGCAATGTTCCAATAAAACTGAACTACCCAGTCTTTTTTTTTGCCCCTGTCCCAACGTTTCTGGAACGTGCTGCAGGCATCAAATTCAGCATTAGCTTATATTTACAAAAATCGGTGACACTTTACAATACTGGTGCATAAATAGCATTTACTAATACTTTAACAAATACATGAACAATGATGAATTAAAGCATTAACATATAAAAAATGTATAAAGCGCCTACCTGAACAACTAAGTGAATCATATATGAATAACGTCCAAATTAATGTATTAACTCATGGTGTTAATTAATACTGTGAGTTCATGTATTAACTACCATTTCGGTTTCGGGATTGCCGGTCCAGCTTAAATCGGTTACGTTTGCGATTGTATGCTTCCTTGTGCTTTGATGTGCTTTGAAATGTGAGCTACGGCTCAAAGGATAAATTAAACAGGGGAATGTGACTAATGGGCTATATAGGCCTATATAATATATAATACATTTTTATTATTTTATTTTATTTAGGCTATGTTCACTTCGCATGTAGCTTAAAATGTCGTAATATGGAAAGATCAAATATGAGCGTCACATATTTTTTTCTTCCCCAAATATAATTCTGAACATTGTGGACAATTGTAGCCTATATGAGAGGTAGCCTACTGATGTACAGCTGAAATGATTTGGATAAAATAGCACCCCTCCAAGTCAGGGCCGTGTCTCGGGAAGGGGGGATGCTCATCTACTCCATATCTGGCCACAGAGTGATGGTTTGGGGCTCATTTGATACCTTAGACCCTTGATGACGTACAGCCATTTCGCCAGTCATGTGTTCAATACTGTACCAGTGTAATTTACATCTGAATCTAGTCTCACCCCCCAATTCCCATAGATATCCATTCAAATGCAGAGAGCTTATAGTCTCGCTTGTAACAGTACCTGAAAATAAGATATTGAGTCTTTTGATGTTGATGGGTCACAGACTTCAGGAAGTAACAGTATGCAAAGGATATGCGACCAAATATTACATATGATACTTTAAAAATATATTAAAGCAAAGGGTATGAATACTTATGTAAATGAGATATCAGTTTTCGATTTTTAATACATTTGCAAAAATTTCTAAAAACATGTTTTCACTTTGTCATTATGGCCTATTTTATGTAGAATTTTGCGACAAAAATGAACTCAATCTATTGTAGAATATGTCAAAATGTAATACAACGTAGAGAAGGTGAAAGGGGTGTGCAGACTTTCCGGCTTGACTGTATATATCCTATATATACTGTATATAAATTAAATGATGAGCCAGTTACAGTAACTTGGTAATGGCTGGGAGTGAGGCGGTGACTCGGAGGGCTGAAGCAGTTCGGTGCTCAGTTTCGACGGTATACAGAGACCGCAACGCTGCGTGTATGGAGGAGAGCCGTGGAGGCGGAGTTTGTGTGTTGGACTGCTTAATGCCACTGGACATCTCGGGACAGCGGGGGATATATTTAATCATGGCTGTATTACTTTCATTTACTTTAATTCACTTAATTAGTTTGATCAATGCAATAATTCTATTGAATGTCTTTATTTGATACGTTTGTGTGTTGTGGGTCTGCCCCACTGTCTATGTCTTTTTTGTTGTTGCTGGGGGGCTAAAACTGAAGTTAATTAACAGGAAAATAAAAGTTATTCTATTGTATTCTAGTTGCACATGTAAATAGAAAATGGCACAAAGAGACTGAAATATAGCTCATCTTTAATATATTCGTTTCCATATAAGATTAGATAAGGATTTGGTATTATTGGGCATAAAGTTATCCTACAAGATGGGGGGGGGGGGGGGTGAAGGTGGGTTTAAAATGTTATAAAATTATCGTATCCACTAATATACTGATTAGCCTATGCTTTAGCTTTATATGAAAGCATGTCAAATCTTATCTATAGGGCTTTGAAAAAAAGAAATCTTCAAAATGTTCATAAATTAAACATTTTATTTTAGAAAATGCTCTGTGTGAGGTTGTGTAAAAATGCAGAAAATTAGTTTTAAAAGGCTAAAATTTTTCTGGGGGATGACCCCCAGACCCCACGCTACTTCATCCCTCCTTTGTTCCCCACCAACATCTATTCATGCCCCCCCAATCAAAGCAGTCTAGAAACGGCCCAACTTACCTTATGCTCCAGACTCCTCCAACATAGGTAGCCTACCGTTCCGTGCTCTCGCTGATTCGTTGTTCTTTTCTTTGCTAGATTTCCCGTTCTGGCTCCAGTATTGAGCTAGTTTGTATTACACTCGTTCTCAAGTTTGCCCTGTTTTGGTGGGTTGATTTTGTTTTGGCTGTTTAGCCAGGAATTTGTTTCCTGTTTTTTCTTTCTTTTATTGTGTTTCTCCCCTTTATTGGTCCTCACTGATATGAGCTGACTTGTTCTGATTCCCCCACCTTCGCGTTTGAATATCCGCCACATAAAAACCCATTACAACATCTGAACAGAATACTGAAGCTAACATTACATTAGAATTAGTATAGAATAGAATAGAATAACTTTTATTTTCCTGTGCGGAAACTTAATTTGTAGTCACCAGCAACAACAAAAAAGACAGACAGTGGGCAGACCCACAACACACAAACAAACATAATTTCAAACAAAGACATTCAATAGAATCATTGAATCAATCAAACTAATTAAGTGTGAGCAATCGAGCATCAAACGCAAGAACAGCTCCTCATTTGCCTCTGCTGTTTTGAGATGTCCAGTGTCACCAAGCAGTCCAAAAGCCGCAGGGACAAAGCTGCCCCGAGTCGACCAGAGCAATGCGTCTCCCGTATCACAGCTGCTCCACTCCAAGCTGCACTGACACACACAAACTCCGGCTCCGTGACTCTCCTCCTTGCACGCAGTCTCCGTCCAGTCAAAACAGGGCACCAAATCCACTCAACCTCCCCAGTCGTGGCCTCACTCCTTCCCAGTCCTCCTCTCACTCTTTTCCTGGACGGCCTTTCGAGGATTGCCCGCAGTCCCTGATCAGTCCCGATACCAAGATACATCTACTTAATAATGAGTTGTGCCCCACCAAGTAAGGTCATTACGTGATTATATATTTACAAATCATTAGCTAATTTGTAATTATGTGAGCTAACGTATTACTATAGATCTACTTGATAATGAGTTAATAGTCATGTGCCCCACCAAGTAAAGTCATGACATGATTATATATTTACAAATCATTAGCTAATGCATAAATATGTGGGAGAATAGTTGTTGATCATTAATTCACCTTAGTATAGTAGGCTAGTATAAACAAAATATAACGTTAGCCAACATCTCAGCATTAAACTACTTGGTAATGGGATACAAGCACTGCATCCAACTCATGACACGAAAACAGGGAGCATACATGCTCTCACACACCTGGGACTCTCTCCTCCAGAGGACAACGGACGGCGGGGGGTGTGGCCAGCCTGACGGATCTGTCAAGATCTGTCAGGCTGGCCACCCCTGATAAAACATCAGCTGACGACGCATCACAGCTGTCAGGTGACGCTTTGAGGAAGACTGCAGATGTCAGTCGAAACTGTCAGGTAATACAATCTATTATCTCATTGTCTGAACAAAAGAAACTAAAACATTTATTCGAAATAAGAAGACAAAATGAACTTGTTTGAGCTAGTGTAGACTACAGTAGGCTATAGATACAGTAGCCTATGCTACATTAGTACTGTAGCCTACACATTAGTAGCATATACATAGCTAACGCTACAGTACAGGAGCCTATTATATTTGTTAGAACACATAAAGAAACAAAACAGCCAGCCATGAACTCCCGTTAAACTAACTTATGGTGGTGTGAAAAACGGGCGCTCCTACAAAGGGGTTAATTTCACGGTATTCAGTTGCTAAAAAAATGCTAATGGCTTACAACAAGCAAAAAGACGAATATATTGCATGCTACAATAGTATAGAATTATTCTCCTAATAAATATAACGACAACGATCCTCCTGAAAAGCACTTCAAAAGGAAAAATAAGTATTTAAAATAAAAATCGGACCGACACCTTTTGTTGTTAATCTTTTGTCTTCCGCATTTCATTCTTCTTCTTTGTTTTTGAATGACCATGGTCGTTTCGTAGTCTTTGCGCAGCTCATCACCATGGAAACGTGGTCACTTACTCTTCGTTTTCACTTGCTCGTTTCTACATAAGATATCAAAAGGAATAGTTAGCGAACCTTTTGTCAAATGAACCATGCCTTGGAAACTGTTTTGTTGTCGTGTATTGTGGCTGGTTACAGTGGAAAAAAATAAATAAAAAATGAATAAAAAACTAAGAGTACCATGACCCACCAAGGTACTTTTAGTTGCCATGCATGCGAGAGAGTGCAGATTCCAAGAAGTGGAAGGTTGGAAAAGCTACGTCATTATTTTCTTGTGGCCTTGTTTGTTTCTCAGCGAAAGGAGATGAATCTAGATTAAAACAGGTGTGCGGGAGGAGAAAGGAGGTCTGGAAACACTGTTTTAACGAGGAATCAGGAAGCCAGGAAGATTGCAATCAACTGTACTGTGAGTGTAGAATGGGTGACAGCTCAGAGGGTGGTGATGAGGAAGATATGGAGTGGTATACTATGTCATATAAAAGGAAGAAACCGAAGGAGATGAAAAGTAGAACAGAAGATTGGTCAGATCATGGTAGTCAAGGAGAAGGGGGTGCTGCTAAAAAAGTAAAAGATAATCGGGGCAATACAGGACAGTTGGGAAAGATGCAAGAAACGTAAAAGGAGTGGGAAGTTGTAATTGTGTTTGGGAGGGAGACAGGTCAGTTTCACCCAGTGCGAATGACTAAAGCAATTGGAAAAGAAATTGGAAAGATTACATTTGCCAAATTCCTTAACAACTGAAAAGTTTTTATCTCTGCTATAAGTAAACGGCAACAAGACAAAATCCTCAAATTAGATACACTTGATGGTACAAAGATCGTAACTCATATCCTTGGAATAGTGGCTAAACTGAGAGGTGTAATTTCAAATATTCCAATATAAATGACTGAGGAGGAAGTCAAGAAAGAAATTAGAGGGGGGAAAATAATAGAGGTTAAGAGATTGCAGACAAACAAAGATGGTGTAAAGAAAGATAGTCTGTCAATGTTGGTGTAATTTGAGAGCACGCTTCCTAAAGAGATAAAAATTGGATGGATCAATTATAGGGTGAGAGAATATATCCCAAACCCAATAAGATGCTATAAATGCCAAAGAATTGGACACATAGCCCAACAGTGTCGCCGTAAACAAAGATGTGCAAAATGTGGAGGAGAACACGATTATGGTAAATGTGAGAAGGACGCTAAAATGCGATGCTGCAACTATGGAAGAGATAATAGTGCTGCGTTTGGGGGCTGTGCAGTCCAGATTAAAGCAAAAAAGTACAGAAATATAAAGTGATCAATAATATATCCTATGCAGAAGCTTTAAAAAAAGTAAATGATGAAATGCAAAAAACTGTAACATGTGAAGAGGTGGGGAGAGGTGAAGAAGGTAGGCCTAGGCCATTACCCCAGAGAACAAGTAGACCAAGAATACAGCAAGAAGACAGAAGTGATCCGATTGTACAGCAGACTCAACGTGCCCATAAATGTAAGGTTAAAGAGGACTCGTTGGTAGTGGATCAGACACGTTTCAAAGCCTTCATTTGTAAAATAATGAATGTGGCTACCAAGCAAGAGAAGAAATGTGATAGAATTGAGACAGTGGTAAATGCAGCAGAATATTTTTTGGGTATTAAAGACTTGAAAGCAGAAGATATGCATAAAATGCTGAAAGTAAACTTTGATGGAGGGGGGCACGACCACGACCGGATATCATATGTGTACAAGAAACCTGGTTTCTAGATTTTATTATTCCAGGATATATCTCAGCCCGGTATGACAGGGTAGACAATCAAGGCGGTGGTTGTGCTGCATTTAATAAAGGTAGTGTAGTCTTTCAAAGAATACCATCACCAGCAGACATAGAATGCGTAATTATTGAAGTGTCTAATGCAGATGTCAGTCTCAGAATAATCAACTTTTACAACACGTGCAAGAAGCTGAGTGCTGAAATGTTTAATACAATTGAACATGGTAGGGGGGAAATCTGGTGCGGTGATTTTAATGCACATAATAGTTTATGGGGCAGTATAATTGAACATGGTAGAGGGGAAATCTGGTGCGGTGATTTTAATGCACATAATAGTTTATGGGGCAGTATAATTGAACATGGTAGAGGGGAAATCTGGTGCGGTGATTTTAATGCACATAATAGTTTATGGGGCAGTATAATTGAACATGCTAGAGGGGAAATCTGGTGCGGTGATTTTAATGCACATAATAGTTTATGGGGCAGTATAATTGAACATGGTAGAGGGGAAAGTAGAGGGTAGTAGAGTTGATTTACCCAGTTCACTGTGAACTGCGTTGTGTTCGTTACTAGGGATAGCTGATACTGTATGGGAAGAATGTGCTTTCTTATCTGTTCTGTAGTTACTTCGATGACCTTTCTATATGCACTTACTGTACGTCGCTTTGGATAAAAGCGTCTGCTAAATGACTGCAATGTAATGTAATGTAATGTAATGGGAAATCTGGTGCGGTGATTTTAATGCACATAATAGTTTATGGGGCAGTATAATTGAACATGGTAGAGGGGAAATCTGGTCCGGTGATTTTAATGCACATAATAGTTTATGGGGCAGTATAATTGAACATGGTAGAGGGGAAATCTGGTGCGGTGATTTTAATGCACATAATAGTTTATGGGGCAGTATACATACAGACCATACTGGAAATGTAGTTGAAGAACTGTTGGAAGAATGATCTCTAGTATTTCTTAATGATGGAAAAAGAACAAGATTAGATGTATACAGAAATATTCTATCATGTCTAGATCTAACATTAGTATCTAGAAATTAAGCATGTTCATGTGAATGGAACATGGATGATAGTTCTGGTATAGGAAGTGATAATTTTCCAATCTTCTGATCTATGGTTATTAATATGCATGCCCAAGAAAGGTATGTGTTAGAATAAGCTGACTAGGAAAAAAATATCAAGAATACTGCATAGAGGGAACTAAGTCAATTTCAATGAATGGTAGTATAGAAAAATGTTATTCTGTAGTGACTAATTTCATTTTGAATGCTGCTTCAAAGAGCATAGCCATGAGTAGAATAACAGGGAAAAGGAAAGTGGTGCCATGGTTAAATTAAGAATGTACCAAAGCTATTAGAGAACGAAATAAAGCATTACGAGTATTAAGGAGTAACTTGAATAAAAAAAACTTAATTGATTATCAAAAAAAAAAGCTCTCAATTCAGACTCGTAGAATTTTCAAATCCAGTTAAAAGAATGCATGGAGGGAATACTGTTCTGCTATAGGCAGCGAAGTGAAATTAGGCGATGTATGGCAAATGTTAAAGAAAATGAGTTGCAAAAGAAAATATACTAAAATTCCAGTGCTAGAGGATGGAGAAACAATAGCTTTAACAGATAAAGAAAAAGCTAATATATTGGGAAAGAGTTTGCTAAAATACACAGTGGAAATCACTTGGACGATCTGCATAAAAAGAGGAAACATGCATCGCAACAGAATGGATTCAGGAAAGGTAGGTCTCCTATGGATACTCTTGTTAAAGTTAGTAATAAAATAGAGAAAGCGTTTAAGATGAAAGAATTGATGGTGATTGCTTTCTTTGATATTGAAAAAGCGTATGATTCTAAAAAATAAAAAAAAAGCTCCTGAATTCCCTCAACAAAACCCCGGAAATAAGGGGTTCATTCTGGTATTTTAAGTGCCCCCATTTGTGAGAAAAAGTCGCCCACTCAAAAGCTTTTTGACAAAGTGGACTCAAATATGCGCCCCCAAAAGGGTGTAGGAATGGTTTTTCAATACTTGATGAATACTCCATGGCCAGAAAGTTACGCTGAAAACTTTTTTTGAACAAACGTTCTTCTTTGTTCAAGATTTAATAGCGTCTGCTTCGTTCTTATACTACAATAGATTGAGTTAATTTTTTGCCTCAAACATCTACACAGAAATGTATGCAGAAAATATGCAATTTTTTAGAAAATATGCAATTTTATTTTACTGACAAAAATAGGTTATTTAGGGGTTACATATCTGTACACACCCTTAGCCTAATACTTGGTTGCTGCACCTTTGGCACCTTTGCAGCTTCAAGGCGTCTTGGGAAAGAAGCTACGAGCTTGGCACATTTGTTTCTGGGCATTTTTGCCCATTCCTCTTGGCATATCCTTGCAAGCTCCGTCAGGTTGGATGGGGAGTGTCGGTACACAGCCATTTTCAGCTCTTTCCACAGATGTTCAATTGAATTCAGGTCTTGGCTCTGGCTGGGCCACTCAAGGACATGCACAGACTTTCTCCGAAGCCACTCCTTTGTTCTCTTGGCTGTGTGCTTCGGGTTGTTGTCATGTTGGAGGTTCAAGGATCTCGGTGTACTTAGCTGCATTCATCTTTCCCTCTATCAGGACTAGTCGCCCCGTCCCCGCTGCTGAAAAACATCCACACATCATGATGCTGCCACCGCCATGCTTCACTGTAGGGATGGTATTAGCCAGACGTGAAGCTTGGTATTCAGGCCAAAAAGTTAAATATTGGTTTCATCAGACCAGAGAATCTTGATTCTCATGGTTTGAGAGTCCTCTAGGTGCCTTTTGGGAAACTCCAAGCGGGCTGTGATGTGCCTTTTACAAAGGAGGGGCTTCCGTTTGGCCACTCTACCATAAAGGCCTGATTGGTGGAGTGCTGCCTAGATGGTTGATCTTCTGAAAGGTTCTCCCATCTCCACAAGGATATGCTAGAGCTCTGACAGAGTGACCCTCAGGTTCCTGCTCACCTCTCTGGCCAAGGCACGTCTTCCCCCGATTGCTCAGTTTGGCCGGGCGGCCAGGTCTAGAAAGATTCTTGGTGATTCCAAACTTTTTCCATTTACAAATGATGGTGGCCACTGTGCTCTTTGGGACTTGTAAAGCTGCAGAGATTTTTCCGTACCCTTCTCCAGATCTATGCCTTGACATAATCCTGTTTCTGAGGTCTGCAGATAATTCCTTTGACCCCATGGCTTGGAGTTTTCTCTGACATGCACTGTCAACTGTGGGACCTTATATAGGCAGGTGTTGGCAATCCCCAATCATGTCCAATCTATTTAATTTATCACAGGTGGACTCCAATTAAGTTGTAGAAACATCTCAAGCAGTATCAGTGGGAACAAAATGCACCTCAGCTCACTTTTGGGTGTCATATCAAAGGGTGTGCACACTTGTGTACATATTTTACATTTTGATTTTTAATAAATTAGCACAAATGTCTAAAAAGCTGTTTTCACTTTGTCATTATGGGCTATTTTGTGTAGAATTTTGAAACAAAAAATTAACTCAATCTATTGTCAAATATGTCTGTAACGTAATAAAACGTGGCGAAGGTGAAAGGGGTATGGAGACTTTCCGGCTTGACTGTATGTTGTCCAGCCTAGTTGTCCTATGAGTAGCTACTGTAGTTCACAAAAAATCACTGCTTTAACCTAAAAGTGAGAAACAGGAAATATATTTTGATTTAGTATGCTGTAACGGTGGAATGTTCAAAATATCAAACATAGGCTAAGATTAAAGATAAATTCTGGCTGTTGGTTAAAAAAATATATTTATGCAGCCCAATATTTCTTCCCAGGAAATACAGCACATAGGATAGCTGAGTCCAATTTATCTGCACTGATAAAAATATGTATAAACCTAGAGGCTTGTAAAACAGTTGATTATATTTGAAGTTAAAGGGGAAGAGGACCTGCGGAATGTTTGAACTACACATTCAGGGTGTACATAGGTGCTTTAACATAAAATGTTAATGTTTTGGCCTTGTGAAATTCCTATAATTTTTGTACTTGATATTTGTGCCCAATTATATGAGCAAATACTACAGCCAGTAGACAACTTCACAGTCTCACTGTTGCTCAGCTTGTTATTAAAAAAAAGTATAATAGGTTAAACTATGCAAGGTTAGACTCAGCTCAGTAAAGGATAAGTTTCCATACTTTTTCCTGGTAATTAAACTCTGTGAGTCAACCTTTGGGCTACAACACATTTATGTTTTGAGAATACTCATGCCTTTAATTTGGAAAATGTTTTGTTAAAATGGCCTCATTATGTAGTCTAAGCTTCAAAATATATAAATATTTTATTAGGCTACTATTTTGAGGGGTTTGCAGTTGATTAGGGAGTGGCGTGACGTTATGATAAATGAAAGTCAATCACTCGGATGTAATTTCACTGTGTGATTCCTGTGTGCTGGGGTTATTTACTAGACTGTTGTAGTCGTTCTCAAATCCGGTCCTGAGGGACATCTGTGTATGATGGGTTTAGCTCCAGCCTATCTCTTGGTAAATTTGAGTATATTTCAATACATGTGTTTAAGTTTTATTTTTTTCTTGATAACTTGATAACGCAATTTTGCAAGTTTGACTCATTATAATTTTTTTTTTACTTTGAATTGTTCTACCGAATAGTTCGTCTTAGTCGCCGTGCATACACACTTTTACTAATTAGGAGCCTGTTGATTCACCTCAGACTTTAATTTGCCAGTTAATAATTTTTTTATCCTTTCTTTATGTAATCATTTGAAATATAGCACAAAGTGAATATGGGACTTGTATTATTCCTGGCATGCATATAGCTATTTCTGACAGTGTGGCTTAAGACAGTAAATAATCACACAAAATATGAAAAGCGTCATTTAAAAAAATGAATACCTTGTTAAGATTCTGGGATTGTAATTGTGTTTGGAATGAAAACCAGCATTCCAATGAGCATTCCCCCAGGGCTGTACCCACTGTTTTAGGTCACACTGTGACAGGACAGGTGGCATATTTAAATAATTTAAGGCACAACATGCATAGAAATATTGCATGGCGTAATCCAGAGATGTTGGTACGCCTGGCTATAAAGCCGTGTGAGAGTCAGGCAATCATATTTGTAGTCACTATTTAACAAGCAGGGCAAGCATAGAAAGCTTTAGAATATAGCCGAGACGGGGCTTTCTCTAAAACCATAAATTTAGACATAGCCTGGGGGTTATGATGACCCCGCTGGTCAGACTTTTAATTTCACCTGAAACAGAGGCCAAATTAAACAGGACCACCACCAATGCTTCTGTAAAGTCAATCCATCAACTGCCATTTGCAAGCTGAATGCAGAGGCTATTCCCGCTAAACTTTCATAAACAGCTGATCCATTATACCTGGGCTACTGAGTACATAGGTGAGAAATACTGTACCTTGCTGTAACAGCTGTTTGTCGTCATTCATGCCAAACCCATGACTATTGTTGTAAGGATAGCTGATGGTGAGCCTAGTTATGTGCTTTAATATCAGAATTGGTCTAATTGGGAATTTACTGCTCACAGTGATAAGTAGGCCTAATTTCTGATGAATGTCATCTTCACTGTGATTAAAAAAATATCTTCCACTAAACTCATCTGAATTATTTGTCTACCCTAACAAGGTTCTGTTTTTATTATGTTGCTTTTCTGAATTATTTTACAAATGTTTAAAAAGTAATGTTAACGTCTTGATGGCTTGAATTGCCTGCATTGAATATTAGCATGATGTTGATTGGAAATTGAATAGTAATGTAATAGTATTGGAAGTAAAATGGTTTTACATCTTGCTTGATTTTTTGCACTCCAGCTACAGATGAAGAGGATTTAGAAAATTGCAACCTCCTTCCCCTTAACAATGAACCCCTCAGAGTTTGTGTAACGCCACTATATTATTTTAATGTGAAGGCTCAAAATTCTGTCTGAACAAATGGGTCATGACTTGGAAAATGTGTTGAAACAAAATTTCTGTGACCTCAAAAGCATAAAAAACTAAAATGGGAGGCTCAAAATGGTGTCAGCCAACTGTGTATATCCACACAAAGTATCATCCAAAGCATGCACGTATTCTAGGGCGCACTGTGTTGACATAAGCCCCAGAATACTGACGTGCTTTGGTTAAGACTTTTTGCGCATATACACAGTTGGTATACTTCAATAGAAAGTCATTTTTCAGAAAGAAACATGCCCAATAAGGTATGTGGATGTTCGTGAGTAACTGTGTGAGTATATTTGGAAAGAACATGGCTGTTGATTTTTTAGAATGTACATTTTTAGCACATTTTTAGCGCATCACAAACTTTGGAGCCACTGAGGTTCATTCTATCAGGGTGATATCACAGTGAGCTGCAGGGAATATCTACAAAACTAGTGAGTTCTCAACTAAACTACCTGGATGGATAGACAGCGCTCTGGGTATGTAGAAACATACCCAAATAAAATTGTTTGGTGAACCGGCCCTTTAAAAATAAAAATGCAGCTATGATTGATTGTTTAGACTTAAAATAGAGCCTATAATAATAGTTATAATAACTGTTATAATAACGGTGTAATGCACATTTTGTTATATACCTTATCAGCTTAAAGGGATATTTCACCTTTGTGTGACAGAAATAATTTTGTGGATCCTACCCCATTATATTTGCATAGTGTGAATACTAGCAACGTCAGCTGTCCCTGCTGACCGTTAACGGCATCCCCGGTAGTCCTGGTTGTCAGGCTCCCCATTCACTCCCATTCATTTTTGTGACCTCACCCAAATGAATCGTTTTAAAGCACACACTAATTATGGCAGATAATACATCAATAAAAGAGAACACGATGGTGAAAAGGTATGTGCATGTATTTCTATACTTATTATTTTCTGTAGAAATTTTCCAAGCTTGTTGCGCATTTATATGAGTGTTGTGAGTTCCATGCAAGTTTTTGATTTAGTTGGTATTTACTGAAAGTTTATATCAATACATTCTCTGCAAAAATACATGTTTAAATTCTTCCATTGAATAAGGGAAAAAAACACCCAAAAATGTAATCTGTAGTTGGGCCTAATAATACGCCTAGAGCACATTGTACGTGATGCCCTGCTTCACAAAATAGCACTCCCCAAAATTTGACAGATTACTCCCTGATGAACTGTCAACACACTAATGTGCCGGGTGGTAAGAAATAGACATGCTAAAAAAGATTTCACACAGCATATGACCATGTATGCATGTTCAGAATATTGAATCACAGCGTAGTCTGTAGAAGCTTCAGAAACAGTAGAAAAAAACATAGAGCTCAGAGAGAAAGAAAACCAATGTTTTATTTTTTTTTACAATAATGCCTTGCATTTATATAGAGCCTTTTTCACCTCAAAGCTCAAAGCGCCTTACAATGAAGAGGGGGAAGCTCACCTCTACCACCACCAATGTGTAGCACCCATCTGGGTGATGCAATGGCAGCCATTTTTCACCAGAATGCTCACCACATATCAGCTGAGGTGTTGAGGGAGAGAACAATTTTTTGCCAATTAAACTGGGGGATGATTAGGTGGCAGATTGAAAGAACCAGGTTGGGAATTTGGCCAGTACACCAGGGAAACCCCTACTCTTCACGATAAGTGTCATTGGATCTTTAATGACGACAGTAAGTCAGGACCTTGGTTTAACATCTCATCTGAAAGACAGCCTCTCCTACAGCACATTGTCCCCATCACTGCACTGGGGCATTTGGGTTTATTTGACCAGAGGGAAGATTGCCCCCTGCTGGCCCACAAACACCCCTTCCCGCAGCAACTTAGTTTTCCCAGGTGGTCTCCCATCCAAGTAATTACTAACCAAGCCCACACCTGCTTAGCTTCAGCCATTCAGCAGGAGCAGAGTGCATGGTGGAATGGCTCCTGGCTTATTATTAGTATTCTTATGTATTTCAATGTCAGATTCCTCATGACATTGCACTAAAATGTGAATCAATACCTAGTAATAAGCAATGTGCATATATTTAGGTGTGCTTTATGCCATTTTACAAAGAGTTCACAAGTCCTACAGTACTATGTTTTGATGTACTATGGTCAGATCATTCCTTACATTCAATGAATTACATTTACAATTTTACTCTTTTGTAATCAGCGGTGTTCAAAATAAGCGTATGTGCTTTGGAATAATTTCGCTATTGCTCACATTGGAGGTGTTTAGATACATTACAGTTCAGTGTTCTTACCTTTAAAAGAAGCTGATGAATTGATCTGCAAAAGATGTGTTTATTTTTGTGGTAGAAACAGAGGCTTGGAATCATATTGCAGAAATATGAGCTTTGCTTCCTTTTGTGCAGAAGACCATAGCAGCTGCCCATACCCTATTTAAACCATTCAAACATCTGGATCTTACACCGTGTGTTACATTGCAATCTAAACCATTTGTATGCATTAGTATTAGTAAGAAACCTTTATGTTCAGTCATTGCATGCGTATAATCTGTTCAGATCCAATACGGTTTCAGTTTGCAGTAGAGCTTGTGCAGTAGAACTTGTAAAAAGGGATATTTTACCAGTTGTGGAAGGGGGTTAGCTTTCAGCAGTACCTGCCTCAAACGTTTGGAACTGACACTGCTTGCAGCACCACAACTGAAACGATTGTCTTTCCACTACATAATCAGCCAGAGAGCTTTATAGCTGTACAATAAATTTCTGTCCATCCATCATACAACTATAGTCGCATCAGGAGGAGTTTAAAAGGAAGGCACACAGCCGATCTGTAGTTCACATCTGAAATAAAATAATATCTAGTTTCACAATGTGCTGTTAGTCGATGTAGCCAGCAGAATTACTAAGTTATAGTTGTGTTTTAGCTGTACTTAATATCGGTGTGTATGCAGCCTAAATAAATAAGTAAAATAAATAATGAATATCTTAATTCTGTTCTGCTGTCAGAGACCATGTCATTTTGTAATTCTGAATTACATGCTCCACTGGCTTATAGTCGAACCATAACACTGATTAGGATATTGGAATCATAAATGTGTATGTGCTTGTGGATCGAAATAAAAAGCCTCCATCCCACTCTCTTTCTCAGTTCATATTCATGACAGATAGGCCAGCTTATAACCGGCATTAGCACACACTACATGTCTATTTTTTTCTAAATAAATCGTCTTGTGAAAGTGCTCCCTCCACTGGACTGACTTTTTTAAACAAACATGGGGTTAATACATGTACATACCTCTTCAAGACTTCTCAGTCTATGAAAATGAGAATTTGCTTTAGTTTTTAAATGTATTATACCTTCTACAGTATTGTTCTACTCTGTAATTTTTGGGATATTTATACTTTTTAATGACGTGTGGTTTATGCTTTCGGTGCGTCCAGTCTTGCAGGTGTGTTAGACCTGGGTGTTTGCTGTTTGATTAAGATGAGAAGATTGCATAATTGTCTCCACCTGCTGGCCTACGGTGCACCTGAAGTGCAAACCCCTATCCCGAAATAAGAAGCCATCTTTTTAAATCAGCTGCTATCTTTAAAAAAAAAGTTGTTTATATATTTAGAAAACCACAGTTTAAAAAAAAATGAAACACCTTTTTATAAGATGCAATCATTTTTGGCCGCCGCGGTGGTACAATGGTAAGAGCGCTGACTTTCAGTCAGCGCAGTTGTACTCCGAGGATCGGGGTTCGCGCCCCGGTCCTGCCATAGCCGAGCGTGGCCGGTGCCCTGTGGAAGCGGCAATTGGCGGCCGCTTCCGGGTGGGGGGAGGGGCTCGGAGAGAATCGCTGCGCATGGACGACCCAGGAGGAGGTGGGGTCACGGTCAGGAGCTCGAGGAGCCGCGCCCTGTAGAGGACGTAGCGCCCTCCTTCCTACAACTAGTACCGGTTGACGGGGTTGTGCGCAGTGGTTCTCAAGCGGTTGCTACATGGGGGGTATTGAATTAGAATAGGGGTTCAATTGGCTACCAAATTGGGAGAAAAAGGGAAAAATCAGAAACAAATAAATAAATAAAAAAAGATGCAATCATTTTTAAAAAAAGACGCGTTATCGATTTAGGAAGCCACTTATATTTAAACGTAGGCTAGGCTATGACCCAGCTAACAAAATTAGGTCCCGGGACGTCCCCTGAACGCCTCAAAATATCATCAGAACGTCGCCTTGACGTCTTTTTGTAAGGTTTTCTAAACGTTAAGTGGACGTCACAGAGAACGTTCCCAGGATGTTTTAGTAACGTCCCCCAGACATTCATTACATGACGTTATATTGTAACCGGTAACAAACATTGCAGGAACGTCCCTGAATGTCCCATAAATGCTATGAGCACAACGTCATATCATAGCCGGATAGGGACGTTGCTTGAACGTCCTCGAAAAATTCTAATTAAATGTCACATTGTAACTTTAATAACGTCCTAGTAATGTTTTTAGGACATCACTAGGGAACGTTTCATCATAACTTTGAGAGGACTAAAATGGTACGTCCCTGGGACATCCACTGTTTGCTGGGGAGTTGATAAGAAAAGCGAAGGTATCTAAACATAAAAAATTCCAGACATTTTGACAACTCCTGTAGGCTATAATATAGTCCACATCTATGAATGCATGACACCACGAACAGATCCTAAAGACATTGTAGTTACACTGGCTTTCGTTTTGAAGCTCACTTCCTGGTTGGGATGGGAATGGCCATAGTGCCGTTGCTCACTAGCGCCTCTGTGGTTGGCTCCAGTATAGTAGGTTTTTCACCATGTAAGTCAATGGCAGCAATGTTGTCAAAATACAAAGTCAATAAATTTTTTCCACAAGAAAATGCAGTCGCAATAGATGTCTAATGCCTCTCCATGTGCCGATTTTTTAAATTATTGTGTCATTTGGACATGGTATTAACATTTGTTCAGGACCAATCAGAGGGACAGGTTGAGTCCTGGGGTCACTGCCAAAGATAGGTTCTATAGAGTTTTCACTGCCCTCACTTGGAGGGGTGAGACCAGCAGGGGGAGACAACAATCATTGGTCTAAAACGCGCCCTGGCGTTTGGGACCTTTATATGCTTGGGACAGGGAGAGGGAGACACGCAGTATTTTAGAGTGGAGAACATCCCTTAGTAGCCTGTTGTTTTGTGGACGCAGTTCATAACATAATAAATTGACTGCCTTGCCACTCATCTTCAACATATTTGTCATCACATATTAATTTTGGAGCGAGCTATGATGTGTCTACTATAAAAAAAAATACTGTTTCGTGAGTTGAGAGACAGCAGGGGATGTTGCAGCCTCATTACCGGCCCAGCATCTCGGAGCAAGCAGCCAAACTGTGGGTTAAGTATCTGAAATCAATTTCTCCATACCTGTATAACCTTATCAATTTAGATATTAATTTAGCTATTCCATCCCCCCCCCCCCCCCCTGTACGCAATCGCCGTACTCCCCCTGCAATGAACGTTACCATTGCTTAGCAATGCTGGGTTAGCTAGCTAGCAAGCTAACGATAACTCACGGCAAGTCGTTTTAACATTTTGCAAGCCTTTTTAATTTAAGTTATTCGACTTCCTTAAAGTCATCCTGGCTGGCTGGCCATATAAATTGGCTAGCTAGCTACCGTGATTGCCTAGCTAACATTACTAACGTTAGCCAGCTTCTTCAACTAGAACCCTAACCGGATATTTCTATGCCTGGATAATTTCACCTCCCAAAATTTTCACCCTGCTGAGGTCACTCCACTGGCTGCCAGTTGCAGCCAGGATCAGGTTCAAGGTTCTGACCCTGGCCTACACTGCAGCCAATAGGACAGGCCCCGCCTACCTACAGGACTTAATCCAGAACTATGTTCCTGCTCGACTACTTCGCTCTTCTACAGCAGGGAGACTTGCACTTCCTCCCCTCCGTGTCAACGACTCTCGCTCGTACCGACTGCGGAGCTTTTGCACCCTAGCTCCACAGTGGTGGAACGAACTCCCCATTCCCCTACGTTTTACTCCAACTCTGCGTGCGTTCCGTCGTGGCCTGAAGACACACCTCTTCAGACTCCACCTGGACTGATACACTTATCTAGGACCTCTCTTGTTTCTTGTTAACTGTGTGTGGAAGTTTATAATGGTATTTAGAATAGTATTGTTGTAGAGCTGATCTACCCAGTTTACTGTGAACTACATTCAATGTTCATTACTAGGGATAGCTGCTACGTTATGGGAAGGATGTGCTTTGTCTTATCTGTTCTGTAGTTACTTCGATTAAGTTTCTGTATGCACTTATTGTATGTCGCTTTGGATAAAAGTGTCTGCTAAATGAATGTAATGTAATGTAAATGTAATTAGGATTAAATGTTATATTATAAAACATTAACAACTTAAGAAAGTTTATCGCAAGTTTGTTTTGCAAAATGGTGGGTTTGGTCATGGTCATGGACTTCTCCACCCCGAACTGTCAATCGTACTGCCTGGACCATAAAGACCATATCCGGTTGACCCTGCTCCCAACGTGACAACGTCACTTCGGCTCCACGGAGCAGATGCAGTTTGTTCAAACCACTGAACTATAACAAGCCTGTGAATGATTTCTTGTCCAAGATCATTTTCAGCAACTCATTGTATCACCAAGATATAATGTATTATAAAGTTTCCCAGTCAATTCCATTGTGTTTGCCCAATTTCTGAACTGTAGCGTGGCAAAGCTCTTTCAAGCGATACTCTTATTGTGCTAGGTGTACTAGCCTTTGGAGGATTGGACAGAGCTGAGAATCCAGCTTGTAGTATGTGTGCAGAGCAGTGGAGTTTTATAGCACTGTCTTATCCGATAGCCAAGGTCCTTGTCAGTCACAGGAGACTATCAAATAGTCAGACTGCGGATAATGTCGCCTCTAGTGGAGCGGTGCCCATATGTGCGTGTGTTACGTCCCTATGCTGTTTTACGAGTGTGGCCCTTTAATTGTCTTGTTTCATTTGGCTCACCTGGGTTGTGATTGGCAATTTAAGACACCTGTGCCAGATTACCAGGGGAGCATATATACTTGTGGCATTTCTCTCATTGAGGGGGTGATTTCTTTTTTTTTTTTGGTTTGCTTCTTGTATGCTGAAGCTTATATTTTAAATAGTTATTGTGGCATTAGTTTGTTTTTCAGCTACTTATTTTGTACTGCATGTAAAGGCCTAAATTGGCCATTTTGGGAGGAAGCTCACCTTATTTTTATAATGTATTCTTTTAATAGAAAGGAACAGATAGAGAAGCATAGCAAGCCTGTGGAAGACTTTTGTTTTGCTCTTGTGCACCTTAACCCTACTTCGTATTTAGAATAGAATTATAGTATATCCCATTTACCCACAGCATATTGTGAACTACATTCAATGTTCCTTACTAGATATTTCTGCTCATAGATATTCTATATCTATGTTGCTGCTACATTTTGGGAAGGATGTGCTTTGTCTTATCTGTTCTGTAGTTGCTTTGATAACCTTTCTGTATGCATTTATTATACACTGCTCAAAAAAATTAAGGGAACACTTAATCATCACAGTATAACACCAAGTCAATTAAACCAAGCCGGTCATGCTGGATGATTTGCAGGCAGCATAACATTCTCCACGGCTTCTCCAGACTTTCACGTCTGTCACATGTGCTCAGTGTGAACCTGCTCTCATCTGTGAAGAGAATGGGAAGCCAATGGTGAACCTGCCAATTCTGGTGTTCTCTGGCAAATGCCAATCGAGCTGCACGGTGCTGAGCTGTGAGCACAGGTCCCACTACTGGATGTCGGGCCTTCATGCCACCCTCATAGTCTGTTTCTGACAGTTTGGTCAGAAACATGTACACGAGTAGCCCGCTGGAGCTCATTTTGTAGGGCTCTGGCAGTGCTGCTCCTGTTCCTCCTCGCACAAAGGAGCAGATACCGGTCCTGCCGCTGGGTTGTTGCCCTTCTACGGCCCTGTCCAGCTCTCCTCGTGTAATGGCCCGTCTCCCGGCATCTCCTCCACGCTCTTGAGACTGTGCTGGGAGACACAGCAAACCTTCTTGCAACGGCACGTATGGATGTGCCAACCTGGAGGAGCTGGACTACCTGTGCAACCTGAATGGGCTGCAGGTACCGCCTCATGCTACCAGTTGTGACAAGGGCACTAGCAAAATGCAAAACTAGAAAAAAATCTGTCCGGAAGGATAAGGAGAGAGAAATGGTCTGTGGCCACCACCTGCAAAACCATTTACTTTTTGGGGGTTGTCTTGCTGTTGCCTCTCCTGTCCATCTGTTGTCACTTTCATTTGCACCAAAGCAGGTGAAATTGATTCACAATCGTTTATGCTTCCTAACTGGACAGATCGATATCCCAGAAGTTTAATTGACTTGGTGTTATACTGTGTTGATTAAGTGTTCCCTTAATTTCTTTGAGCAGTGTATGTCGCTTTGCATAAAAGCGTGTGCTAAATTACTCTAATGTGATGTTACATCCTCAGTCCTGTTGTCGCTGTTACCATTTGTGACATCACCTTTCCGATGGCTGTACTTGATTGCACACAAACTGGTCTGCAACAGAGATGGATTCCATAAATGTGCTTTGGTGACTAATAAAACATTTCTGAATGGCTCATTTGAACATCTCTGTCCTTTTGGGCAGCTGTCTGTCACGGCTATTGGGCCCGTTGTGCGGTTTTCTGTTTTTGAACCTGGCTGGTCCTCTGCTGGACTTTTGGTCATTTTAACAAAGGTCATCTGAGTGCTGCTGCAAACTGCTTCATGTGAATTTGGTTTGACTGAGCTGTGGGTTGAAGACTGGCTCAAGCCTGGTTGAAAATTGTGTTACTGAGAATCTGTGGTAATTTAAGTTATTTCTTCAGGAAATAACCCTAAAAGATAGACGTCAACACTGTAGTCTTCCAATCAGAAAAGATATTTATTGAAGTATTGATTTAAGTATAGTATTTTATTCTATCAGAGCATTGGGGCCATCGCATCACTGCAATGTCCAAATCATGAGGGTACGCAACAGGCAGGGGAGTCCTCCAAAATGCCTGCATGTAGACTGCAGGCCACCAGGCAGGGTTGCTATTGAAGCCCAGCCAGGCAGGCTAAACCCTCCCTAGGCAATGCTAAACCCTCGCTATGAAACACTATGGTCTATGGACGATCATGGGGGGATCCACGAGACGCTCGGCCCTGGCAACATCAGGATTTTTCGGCGTGGCATGAACATTGCTTAACTGTTTTTGTGCTGTAGCATGTTTCTAACTCCTTGTTGCAAGTAGCCATATTTTGTTGGCCTGAATGATATGCTGGTTGGCTATGAATGGGTTCTTTAGCTATTCTGATTAGTCATTCATTCATAGCAAGCACAGGCAACAAGAAATCTTGCGTGGTGTCTTGCCTGCCTACTTGATGCCCAGGTAGGAGACCTGGGGGGTATTTCACAAAGCAGGATTACTGAGTTAGCTGGATAACTGCACTGAGTAAACCCCAGAACAGCTCTATTTACTTCAGTCCAAATTTGGGAGGGTTCTGGGTTTTACTCAAGTGCAGTTATCCCGCTAACCCAGTAATCCAGCTTTGTAAAATACCCCCCAGGGGTGTGTGGCCGAGCTGCTTGCCAGAGCTGGGTTGAATATAGTGCTCAGGCTCCAAACTGATCGGGTGGGAGTGAGACTCTGCAGGGCAATGCTGCAAGCCAATCATCATGCTGTATCCTAAATGGCATCCACCTAAAGGCAACACTGCCAGCATTGAATAAAACTTTGCGAAGTCCCTCCTCAAACCCATCCATAATTATTATGTCAGCAATTAAATCCAGCTACCACCAAAGCAAAAACACGGAAGTACAGGAACCTCAATTTCTCATCGCCGTGGCAACGTAGAATGTTCCGTAACCCCATGTCAAGCAATCAGTGCTATGCAACAAATCGTGAGGCCATGTGCTGTTACAAATTTCAGGAGGTACGCGACAAGTGTTCCACAGCCTGTGAGATGTTCCTAATTACGTCAATGGGACAGAAAATGTGTCTCACAGAGTGCCAGCCAGTCATGCCGTATCCGAAATGTGTCTCACAGAGTGCCAGCCAGTCATGCCGTATCCGAAATGTGTCTCACAGGGTGCCAGCCAGTCATGCCGTATCCAAAATTTGTCTCACAGGGTGCCAGCCAGTCATGCCGTATCCTAAATGTATCTCACAGGGTGCCAGCCAGTCATGCCGTATCCTAAATGTGTCTCACAGGTTGCCAGCCAGTCATCATGCTGTATCCTAAATGGCATCCTCATAAGCGCAACGCTGCCAGCCAATCACCATGACTGGCCCGGAATGACATCCTCCTTGTTGCTATGCTGCCAGCCAATCACTATTCTGGATACTAAATGGTATCATTCTCATGGCTATTCTGCCAGCCAATAACCATAGCGAAAGCTAAATGACATGCTACTCCTGACGATGCAGCCAGCCAATTAACATGCCAGACCCTAAATGACCTTTGAATGGCTATACAGCCAGCTAACCACTTGTCTGTCTAAAAGAGCCAAGCAGTTCAGACACCCTGAAAGAGACTACATTGCTGAAATTAGTTGTAGCATACCACGCTTACAGAAAGCAGGTATAGCCATTGTCGGCTTCTTTCCTACATCAGGGCTCCACATAAAGTCTTCCGTCTCTTGTGAAATGTTCCCAAACTGATTGAGGACATTGCAGTGATTGGATGGTCTGATAGGGATAAAATTGGTTTCCACAATCTCCAATCTTATGATTTGCTCCTGAGAGGGCGAAAAACCACAAAATACCTTTCTGTCAGACCATTATCTGATTGCCTAGCTGAAGAAAGGGAAAAGTGGGTAAAAATTCCCCCTCTGCCCCATAAATGGCGACAAAAGTATTACTTTAAGAGCAAATCTGGAATATGTTGTGGCAGATTTGGAGTCAGGAAGCCAAACTAAAAACCAAATTTGTCACAGAGAAAAGAGAAATAAAAAAGGGCAGAAAAACACAAACGGTACAACAGCGCCCCTGCAGGTAGATCTGCGAACAGCGGGGATGACTAAGGGTGGGTTCAGCAACAGAGCCCTGCAGGTGGACCTTCGAACAGCGGGGATGACTAAGGGTGGGTTCAGCAACAGCACTCCTGCAGGTGGACCTGTGAACAGCGGGGATCACTAAGGGTGGGTTCAGCAACAGCGCCCCTGCAGGTGGACCTGTGAACAGCGGAAAACACTAAGGGTGGGTTCAGCAACAGAGCCCTGCAGGTGGACCTGTGAACAGCGGGGAACACTAAGGGTGGGTTCAGACCAGAAGACAAAGAACAACAGCTACATGCTCTAATTGGGTAATTCTGGTCAGAACACTCCCTTGATTAACCAATGATGAAAGCTTAACCCTTCCAGCGATCGCAGTGTTGCTCCCAGTGTGTCCATCGCTGTCTCGGAACTCGGTTCCACGCACCTATGGCTTCCTGCAACATAAAGAAGGCAGTTATCAGAGCGAGACCACACAAATCATTCTCACACCCTCATTCCAGCAACTTCTCAAACCTCAACTATATCCTGTATTTTTGCAGAACCAGACACTTTGAATCTTTTCTCAACCAAAGCATGTGAGTGTTTTTTAACATTCTCTTCAGTCTCTGTCATTTTACACAAGTTGTCTGGGGAAAAGATCACATCTTACTACAGCTTGATTACAGTGTTATGAAGCCCTTCATAAATGTCCCAAATGTTGTGTTTGTCGCCCCCTTGTATGCAATGCCAGTATTTCCACAGACACTGTCCTTTTTTGATACTCCCTGATTTTGAGTGATGTCTTGCTGCCTGGATAGCTCCAGCTCACTTAGTTCCCTCTCAACTACTGAGTCCTGTCCCTGCAGAAAAAAACCCAGTACTAAATCTAAACTACTGAGTCAGCCTCCTTCCCTGCAGCAGAAAACCCAGTACTAAATCAAGTAAAGCTAAAGAAACACATTTTAAAGGGATGTATGTGAGAAGACAAGACAAAATACAACCAAAGATGACCGACTATCAATAAAATAATTCTGGTATTTCTAATATTCTGTCAATGCTGTACTGTACAGTGCAACATTACTTACATGTGCTTCTGAAGCGCTCTTATTCTGGACCATGCATTCATCTATAAGAGGCAGGACAAAAACAGTAATCAGGAGAAAGGTAATCATTTTACAACCATCTAAAACTATCCTCACCTTCAGACATTGCTTGCCAGAGCCCAAACTAGCCTCCACTGCGTGGTACTAGGCCTTAATTAGCCTCAAATACAGGTAGATGCTTATTTGCTGCTGATGTCTTTTTGTTAGCTTGCTAACTTTTACTATGTATTTATCCAGGTGGCTGTGACTGTATATGGTGAACAGTAATGCCCGAGTGTGATGTCTGACTGCAGCACTTGGACAGACGCACACCTTCCACAGCAATAATCTCCTGTACAGTGGGGAGGCTACAGGTGGAACTCATTGATGATCTCTGCGAGCCTGTAAACAGAGAAAAGCACAGCATTCAGCCACCACCAAGCAGTGTGTGAAAATCAGCCATTTAACTCTGATAACAGTCCAAATACCAGCCATTTAACTCTGATAACAGTCCAAATACCAGCCATTTAACTCCGAAACCAGTCCAAATACCAGCCATTTAACTCTACCAGTCCAAATACCAGCCATTTAACTCTACCAGTCCAAATACCAGCCATTTACCTCTACCAGTCCAAATACCAGCCATTTAACTCTGATACCAGTCTAAATACCAGTCATTGATGCCAGTCCAAATACCAGCAATTTAACTGTTGTTACCAGTCCAAATGCCAGCTATTTAACTGAGTAAGAAGTATGGATCCAAAACCGCAGTCACCAGCCTAGCCGATAGCAAAGTTTCTGTTGAGCAGTTTCCTTGTGATTAATTAATCACTGGACATCATCACCCATCCCATGGTGATCATCAATAAAGTGTTGACTGGCTGCTGAACTCACTTCTTCCGCAGACTGGCTGTTGCTCTCTGTTCCTCCTCCTGAAACAAACCATTGGGACAAAGCATTACAAACACTCAGTAATTATGTACAAAATGGCAGTAAAGGGTAAACTGTACACACCGGTAGGGAGGTGAGACTGCTTACCTGGGCCATCAGGATGACATGCTTTTCTTCCACCTCACCCTGCAGGACAGAGAGCCTGTCCTTCAGCTTGTTAATTTCCAGCTGCTGGACAGACTCCTGAGCGATCTTCCTGCAAGGCAGAGTATAGAGGCTTCAGGCTCTGCCTGCACCGCTCTTATGCATAAACACACCTTTCCTCTTCTGTATTACAGCAACGTCACTGCAGCTGAAAGCCACCACAACAACTCACCGTCCTTCTGCCACCTAATTTGCAAAACCCACATGACCCTCGGCTGCCACCATACTTACACCTGCAGGATGGGCTCTTGCTGCTGAGACGCTGCAGAAAAGGCTGCCAGCTTCTTGTCCTTCTCGCAGCACAGTTTCTGCAAGGTGGCCATGTTCTCTGCCTTTTCCTGGCAGAACCGCGTCAACTCAGCCAATTCCTCTTCCCTACTCTCGCATCTTTGGGTTATGGCTTCCAGCCTCTGCTCTTTCCTCTTGCAGATGTCCAGAACTATGTCCAGCTCGTGCTTCAAGTTTCCAATCACGGACTTGGTCCACTGTTCATCTGCTTTTACGGCCTTACAGATCACTTCTGCCTGTTCAGCTGATTTCTGTCGCACCTGGTGGAATGTTGCCATTCAAATATGAAATTAGAACATAAAAAATAGTATATATAAAAAACAAAAAAAAACAAAGCATTTAAACATTACGGATTCAATACAAATCTTCAGTATGAGATATCTCCATGCTACATTGCTCAGCATCACTGATATTAATCAACTGGCCAAACGGCCGGTTATAAATGATCTCACCTTCAGCTCCTTATGCAGAAGAATCCTTGCAGATGCTAAATTCCTCTGAAGCTCCCTGAGTTTTTGATCAAGCTCTTTTTTAGCCCCTAATAATAAAACATAAAATGTAAAACCTTATGCCTTTAATAACATAATATAACATCACATAAAGAATAACAAATGTTAGTGAAGTCAACTAATATTAAAATTTTTTTAAATAACTTACGTTGGTGTTTCCTGCTGATAAACTGAAAAGGTAAAGACAAGAAAAGAGAAAACAAACGAATTAATACAATTTAACTACAGACAGAGCAATTAACTACAGACAGAGCAATTAACTACAAACAGGGAAATTAACTACAGACAGGGCGATTAACTACAGACAGGGCAATTAACTACAGCCAGGGCAAGTAACTACAGACAGGGCAATTAACTACAGACAATTCATTACAGACATAGCAATTAACTACAGACAATTCACTACAGACAGAGCAATCAACTACAGAGCAACTAAGTACAGACAGGGCAATTAACTACACAAATCTAAACACAATAGCATGAACAGGCAATCGGCACTCAGCAGTTAAAACGAATGGTCAGCACAGATGATGCACATATTACAGATGGTAGCCTACAATAAGAGTAGCTTTTTTTCAGTTAACAGTGGCCAAAGGATTTAATTTACAATGTTACATGGATTAAGCAGACTGGATAATGTGCACCACTGTAACTGTGGCTTCTGTAGCTCACGCGAGCGTCTGCTAAAGTAATGAATATCATGTAAATTAATGCGCAATATCATGTAATGTAAGAAATGACTCACCACAAGCACTGCTATGCACATCAGTAACCCCATCATCACCCACTCAGTTGGGACCAGATTACAGAATTCCGATAGGTTTGCCATGAGCTGAACAAAGGTAAAGGTACATGGGTTAATACACCTGCTCCCGGGGGATGCAGTGGGCCACTTAAGACATTAGGCAGTCCATTGTATATTTACCATTAATACAAACAACATGTAGGTACCCTTTCTTTTACAGGTAGGCCTACTCACTTTTAGGCATATTGTATCCACATTATTGAAATACTAAAGTTGACTTTACATGCAAAAAAAGTTTTACTTACAGTTTTAGCAGAGAGCGCTACCCGCTCATTGGAAGGAAGGAGGCTGCTGTTCAACCACACGGGAAGACTCAAGGTGTTCGGAAGGAGGCGGCTGTTCCACAACATGGTGGTGACATTGCCTTACGCACATTTAATTTAGGATATTAATTGTCGCGAACAAATAACCGTCGAAGAGCATCCATTAAGTGTAATTACATGACAAATACCATGCTAGTCCTAAGAAAATGCGATATAGAGCCATCTACAATAGGGCTATAGACGGCAGTGAATCATCCAGTCATCTTCGATTAGTTAAATTCACGCCGTTTCAAATCAGTTGGCCCTATACCGGATTAACCTATAGCCAAACATTGATCAGCCTGCCATCATAGACGCTCTCAGATCAGGTCTGATCGGAGCTAATTAGCTAACCAAATATGATCAACGGAGGGGGAGACTGGGGGCAAAATATTAGCGAGACTAGACTTTTATAAATATTAACCAATAACTTTACATAAAACTGCTCCAAATGAAGACAGGCATCGCATAATTATGTCCAAGAATTCTTACCTTGGTGTTCTCCGTTCAAAAACGGGATGTAGTAGAAAACGATCGGAGCCACAAAAAATAGGTACGCTAAGCAAAAAGTAAAGACAATTCCAAGCCAAATCTCCACCATTATGGAAGATGGGAGTGGGTGGAATTATCCAAACAGTTGAATCAGATCTAACGGTTGTAGGATCAAGAAAAAACAAGATCAAGTAAACGCGATAAATCCGATGTGGTCTAAAATCAAGCAGAAAAAACCTAAATATAAAGAGCAACGAGGGTTATTCCATTCTGTTCTGTAATCCACTGTGGCGTGTTCGTGAATATTATGACGTCATAATTTCACAGAACGCACAACAAGTTAGAGGTCTCCTTGGCTCTGGCTCAATGCAGGCGTCAGAATAGAATGGAATAACTTTTATTTTCCCGCTAGGGAACTTCAGTTGTAGCCCCAGCAACAACAAAAAAGACATAGACAGTTGGCAGGCCCACAACACAGAAACAAACATATCAAACAAAGACATCAAACAGAATCATTACATCAATTAAGTGAATTAAAGTGCAATACAGCCATGATTTAAAAAAGCTCCCGCTGTCCCGAGATGTCCAGTCACCAAGCAGTCCAACACACAAACACCGCCTCCACGACTCTCCTCCATACACGCAGTGCCGCGGTCTCTGTACACCGCCGAACGGAGCACCGAACTGAAAGCAGATTAGACTACCCATGAATTTGAGTGAAGATTTCAGGCTCGTTTCATACCTCAGTCCTCAGACTCCTTTACAGCCATTTAGCCAACCATGCGTTCCATACTATTCCAGTGTAATTTACTACAACTTAATCTAGACCCTACCCCCAATTCTCATAGAGATCTATTAACCCCCCTGGGTCACAAATTTGGGTATTTGATTTATTTAACGTATCTACGAAAATAAATGAAATGTTTTTTTTATTTTTTTTTTTTTTTTGCTTTTCATTTTTTCAAATTTCAATAATTTTAAAAGTAAATGATAACATTTGGTATGTTTTTTTTTTTCCTGTACACACTTTCAGTTCCTTGTGAGCAATTTTGGTCAATTTTGACCCCTTGAACTTTTAAAAACATATAAAAAAAAAATGTAAAATTTTTACACATTTTTTTTTTTTTTTTTTTTTTGATTATGATGAGTGACTTATATATAAATGTTATAATAAAAAATATCTTAAATCTCTTATACCATACCACCAGCACGTGCGATAACTGCTTATAATGCAGGGGGGATGGGGGAGGGGACCCCACAGAACTTCTGATATTTCCATTTCCAGGGGTGGGGTGGGGGGGGGCCATATAACCACATCGCGAGAACTCGATATTTCATATTTCCTGCGAGGACATTGGCAGTTAGGGGAGGAGCTAACATATAAAAAGCTTAAGCTTTAATAGCTACCTTCATTCCTCCTCTCTTCTTCTCTTGTTTCTCTTTGTTCTTCTTCAATTGAAAAAAAAAAAGATGAAAAAGAAAAGAAGTTGTTTTTGTGAGTTTTTTTTTGTTTCCTGACAAAAGTGACATAGAAGAGAATGAGTCTGAGACAGAGGTAATGTTGAGGGGGAGAGGATCCTCCTGCTCCTCCCCTGATGAGAAATGAGACTTGACTTTTTGGTGGCTCCTCTCTCTCAACTCTCAAGCACAGAGTTTACTTTTAAAAAATTGGTGGGGGGGGGGGGGGGGGGGGTGGGGTTTTTTTTAATATTAAATTTTTATTTAGGTAGTCACAAAAAAAAAATAAAGCACACCTGAAACATAATTTGGGTAGTTTTTTTTGATATGATTTTTTTTCTGGTTTTTAAAACTGGGGGGTCAAAATTACCCCAAGGATAAAGGGTGTAAAGTAAATTTGAGGATAACAGGAGGGTTAAAAATGTCTTAGTAGGCTATCCCTTGTAAGAGTACCTGAAAATAAGATATCAAGAGTGTTTTGATGTTGTTATGTCACAGATATCAAGAGTCTTTTTGATATCCTTTTAGTCATGATAGCACACCTGTTTACCTGCAATGTTCCAATAAGACTGAACTACCCAGTCTTTTTTTTTTTTGCCCCTGTCCCAACGTTTCTGGAACGTGCTGCAGGCATCAAATTCAGCATTAGCTTATATTTACAAAAATCGGTAACACTTTACAATACTGGTGCATGAATAGCATTTACTAATACTTTAACAAATACATGAACAATGATGAATTAAAGCATTAACATATAAAAAATTTATAAAGCGCCTACCTGAACAACTAAGTGAATCATATATGAATAACGTCCAAATTAATGTATTAACTCATGGTGTTAATTAATACTGTGAGTTCATGTATTAACTACCATTTCGGTTTCGGGATTGCCGGTCCAGCTTAAATCGGTTACGTTTGCGATTGTATGCGTTCAGGGTCTTCCTTGTGCTTTGATGTGCTTTGAAATGTGAGCTACGGCTCAAAGGATAAATTAAACAGGGGAATGTGACTAATGGGCTATATAGGCCTATATAATATATAATAAATTTTTATTATTTTATTTTATTTAGGCTATGTTCACTTCGCATGTAGCTTGAAATGTCGTAATATGGAAAGATCAAATATGAGCGTCACATATTTTTTCTTCCCCAAATATAATTCTGAACATTGTGACAATTGTAGCCTATATGAGAGGTAGCCTACTGATGTACAGCTGAAATGATTTGGATGAAATAGCACCCCTCCAAGTCAGGGCCGTGTCTCGGGAAGGGGGGGATGCTCATCTAGAACACAATGTTAATTTTCATAGCTATGCTGACGATACGCAATTATATATTTCTGTTGAGCCAAATGACATAGATGCCTTATGCTCCCTGACTACCTGTCTGTCTGCAGTAGAACAATGGATGAGTAATACATTTTTAAAACTAAATGAGGATAAGACAGAAATACTCTTAGTTGGCGCCAAAGCTAAAAGGGATGCACTTTTGAATATGTTAGGAAATTTGGCTCATCAGAATAGATCGGAAGTAACAAGCTTAGGTGTAATATTAGACTCCGACTTAAGTTTTAAAACACACATAAATAAAGTGACCAAGACAGCATTCTTCCATTTAAGAAATATTGCCAAAGTCCGGCCGTTTTTAACCCAGCAGGATGCTGAGAAGTTAGTTCATGCATTTATTTCAAGTAGACTGGACTATTGTAATGCTCTTTTAACTGGTATTCCAAAAAAGTCCATAGAGAAATTACAGCTAATTCAGAACTCTGCTGCTAGACTTTTAACAAAAACAAGGAAGAGAGAGCATATTACTCCTGTTTTAGCTGCACTGCACTGGCTCCCTGTATCTTTTAGAATGGATTTTAAAGTCCTTTTATTTGTATACAAAGCTCTCAATGGTTTAGCACCCTCGTACATTTCAGACTTCCTGTCTTTTTATGTGCCAACTCGAGTTCTCAGATCCGCCACAGCCGGCCTATTAAACTTACCTGTGGTAAATTGCAAAAAAAGCGGTGAGAGTGCTTTCTGCTATTATGCCCCGAAACTCTGGAACACTCTCCCGCAGGACCTTAGAACAGCAGACTCAGTTGGCACTTTTAAAAAGCAGCTCAAAACATACCTTTTTAAACTAGCTTTTGCTTGATTTATTTGTCTTATATTAGCTCTTTTAAACTAGCTTTTAATTGATTTATTTGTTTTATCTTCTTATTTTACTATTTATCATTTTGTTTCCTATTTTTTATGTTCCCTTAATATTTTATTACTACCCTTATCATTTTTATTGTCTTAAACATTTTTACTGTTTTAAATTTTCTTATGCCTTACTTTTATTCTCTTTTAATTTTATGTGTCATTTTGTGTGAAGCGCTTTGAGCTGCATTCTTTGTATGAAAGGTGCTATACAAATAAAGTTATTATTATTATTATTATTATTATTATTATTATCTACTCCATATCTGGCCACAGAGTGATGGTTTGGGGCTCATTTGATACCTTAGACCCTTGATGACGTACAGCCATTTCGCCAGTCATGTGTTCCATACTGTACCAGTGTAATTTACATCTGAATCTAGTCTCACCCCCCAATTCCCATAGATATCCATTCAAATGCAGAGAGCTTATAGTCTCGCTTGTAACAGTACCTGAAAATGAGATATTGAGAGTCTTTTGATGTTGATGGGTCACAGACTTCAGGAAGTAACAGCATGCAAAGGATATGCGACCAAATATTACATATGATACTTTAAAAATATATTAAAGCAAAGGGTATGAATACTTATGTAAATGAGATATTTCAGTTTTCGATTTTTAATACATTTGCAAAAATTTCTAAAAACATGTTTTCACTTTGTCATTATGGCCTATTTTATGTAGAATTTTGCGACAACAATGAACTCAATCTATTGTAGAATATGTCTATAATGTAATACAACGTAGAGAAGGTGAAAGGGGTGTGCAGACTTTCCGGCTTGACTGTATATATCCTATATATACTGTATATAAATTAAATGATGAGCCAGTTACAGTAACTTGGTAATGGCTGGGAGGAGTGAGGCGGTGACTGGGAGGGCTGAAGCAGTTCGGTGCTCAGTTTCGACGGTATACAGAGACCGCAACGCTGCGTGTATGGAGGAGAGCCGTGGAGGCGGAGTTTGTGTGTTGGACTGCTTAATGCCACTGGACATCTCGGGACAGCGGGGGATATATTTAATCATGGCTGTATTACTTTCATTTACTTTAATTCACTTAATTAGTTTGATCAATGCAATAATTCTATTGAATGTCTTTATTTGATACGTTTGTGTGTTGTGGGTCTGCCCCACTGTCTATGTCTTTTTTGTTGTTGCTGGGGGGCTAAAACTGAAGTTAATTAACAGGAAAATAAAAGTTATTCTATTGTATTCTAGTTGCACATGTAAATAGAAAATGGCACAAAGAGACTGAAATATAGCTCATCTTTAATATATTCGTTTCCATATAAGATTAGATAAGGATTTGGTATTATTGGGCATAAATAAAGTTATCCTATAAGATGGGGGGGGGGGGGTGAAGGTGGGTTTAAAATGTTATAAAATTATCGTATCCACTAATATACTGATTAGCCTATGCTTTAGCTTTATATGAAAGCATGTCAAATCTTATCTAGGGCTTTGAAAAAAAGAAATCTTCAAAATGTTCATAAATTAAACATTTTATTTTAGAAAATGCTCTGTGTGAGGTTGTGTAAAAATGCAGAAAATTAGTTTTAAAAGGCAAAAAATTTTCTGGGGGATGACCCCCAGACCCCACGCTACTTCATCCCTCCTTTGTTCCCCACCAACATCTATTCATGCCCCCCCCCAATCAAAGCAGTCTAGAAACGGCCCAACTTACCTTATGCTCCAGACTCCTCCAACATAGGTAGCCTACCGTTCCGTGCGCTCGCTGATTCGTTGTTCTTTTCTTTGCTAGATTTCCCGTTCTGGCTCCATGTATTGAGCTAGTTTTTATTACACTCGTTCTCGGGTTCGCCCTGTTTTGGTGGGTTGATTTTGTTTTGGCTGTTTAGCCAGGAATTCGTTTCCTGTTTTTTCTTTCTTTTATTGTGTTTCTCCCCTTTATTGGTCCTCACTGATATGAGCTGACTTGTTCTGATTCCCCCACCTTCGCGTTTGAATATCCGCCACATAAAAACCCATTACAACATCTGAACAGAATACTGAAGCTAACATTACATTAGAATTAGTATAGAATAGAATAACTTTTATTTTCCTGTGCGGAAACTTAATTTGTAGTCACCAGCAACAACAAAAAAGACAGACAGTGGGCAGACCCACAACACACAAACAAACATAATTTCAAACAAAGACATTCAATAGAATCATTGAATCAATCAAACTAATTAAGTGTGAGCAATCGAGCATCAAATGCAAGAACAGCTCCTCATTTGCCTCTGCTGTTTTGAGATGTCCAGTGTCACCAAGCAGTCCAAAAGCCGCAGGGACAAAGCTGCCCCGAGTCGACCAGAGCAATGCGTCTCCCGGATCACAGCTGCTCCACTCCAAGCTGCACTGACACACACAAACTCCGCCTCCGTGACTCTCCTCCTTGCACGCAGTCTCCGTCCAGTCAAAACAGGGCACCGAATCCACTCAACCTCCCCAGTCGTGGCCTCACTCCTTCCCAGTCCTCCTCTCACTCTTTTCCTGGATGGCCTTTCGAGGATTGCCCGCAGTCCCTGATCAGTCCCGATACCAAGATACATCTACTTAATAATGAGTTGTGCCCCACCAAGTAAGGTCATTACATGATTATATATTTACAAATCATTAGCTAATCCGTAATTATGTGAGCTAACGTATTACTATAGATCTACTTGATAATGAGTTAATAGTCATGTGCCCCACCAAGTAAAGTCATGACATGATTATATATTTACAAATCATTAGCTAATGCATAAATATGTGGGAGAATAGTTGTTGATCATTAATTCACCTTAGTATAGTAGGCTAGTATAAACAAAATATAACGTTAGCCGACATCCCAGCATTAGATAGATAGATAGATAGATATGCTTTATTGTCATTGTCAATTTTCATAACAACGAGATTGAAGAAGTGCATCCTCCACAGTATATAAAAAACATTAATGAAATAAAATAAAATACACACATTCATACTGGAACACTCCCCTTTTGCACATCTCCCCTATAAAACCAATTCTAATAAGATAAAAATATAATATAAATAAATAAATAAAAGCACACATTTATACTGGACACTATTGCACATCCCCCCATATTGCACTTTAAAAAAAAAACAGCCTTAGTGCATCTATTTATTATTTAGTGCCATTACTGCTTTGGGATAAAAACTGTTCTTTAACCGGTTTGTTCTTGTTTTAAAAGTCCTGTATCTCCTGCCTGAGGGCAGCAGCTCAAACAAACAATGTCCTGGGTGTGATGAGTCCTTGAGGATATTTTTTGCCTTTGTAAGACAACGAGAGCTATAGAGAACTTCCAGAGAGGGGAGAGGGCAGCCAATGATTTTCCCGGCGGTGGTGATGATCCTCTGGAGCGCCTTCTTTTCCGCTGCTGTGCAGCTGGCATACCACACACACAAACAGTATGTGAGCACACTTTCTATAGAGCAGTGGTAGAAGGCCACAAGCAGCTACTTAACTACTTAAACTTAAACTACTTGGTAATGAGATACAAGCACTGCATCCAACTCATGACACGAAAACATTCACAAATCATTTAAGTCACTGATTAGCATTGTTTCATGAGATTTGTAAAAGTTGTTTATTGAACAAATTGCCATACCTTAGCTTCCAAAATTCTGGCCTTTTATGAACATTATCTAGTTAAGTACAGTGTAGACTACAGTAGGCTATAGATACAGTAGCCTATGCTACATTAGTACTGTAGCCTACACATTAGTAGCATATACATAGCTAACGCTACAGTACAGGAGCCTATTATATTTGTTAGAACACATAAAGAAACAAAACAGCCAGCCATGAACTACCGTTAAACTAACTTATGGTGGTGTGAAAAACGGGCGCTCCTACAAAGGGGTTAATTTCACGGTATTCAGTTGCTAAAAAAATGCTAATGGCTTACAACAAGCAAAAAGACGAATATATTGCAGGCTACAATAGTATAGAATTATTCTCCTAATAAATATAACGACAACGATCCTCCTGAAAAGCACTTCAAAAGGAAAAATAAGTATTTAAAATAAAAATCGGACCGACACCTTTTGTTGTTAATCTTTTGTCTTCCGCATTTCATTCTTCTTCTTTGTTTTTGAATGACCATGGTCGTTTCGTAGTCTTTGCGCAGCTCATCACCATGGAAACGTGGTCACTTACTCTTCGTTTTCACTTGCTCGTTTCTACATAAGATATCAAAAGGAATAGTTAGCGAACCTTTTGTAAAATTAACCATGCCTTGGAAACAGTTTTGTTGTAGTGTATTGTGGCTGGTTACAGTGGAAAAAATAAATAAAAAATGAATAAAAAACTAAGAGTACCATGACCGTACTTGCCAACCTTGAGCCCTCAGAAATAGGGAGATTTTCCGAAACCACCACGGGGGGTCTGGGGGTCCTCCTCCCCTAGAAAAAAAACTTAATTTCCTGCATTCTAGTGAATTTTTAAGGGTGTGAATAACAAACTAAGAACCACTTGCGGACCACTTTTTATTATCAAGGATTTTCGCAATCACCTTTTTTTTTTAATAAAAACTTTATTTAACGGTTTATTTAACGTATGTACCGCGGGTGTGCGTCCGCGTCTGCGTGTGTTATATCGCGTGTTGTGCGGACCACAGTGCCACGTAGATACAAGCGTCAGATTAAAAATAAATAAAAAATAAATACGGATATTCTCCTAAATCGGGAGAACTGCGGGAGAATGTTGTCTCCGGGTGATTACCGGGAGAGGACAGTGAAAATCGGGAGTCTCCCGGGAAAATCGGGAGGGTTGGCAAGTATGACCATGACCCACTAAGGTACTTTTAGTTGCCATGCACGCGAGAGTGTTACGTCTGGACTCTGAAAAACCCAATAGCAGACCAGGATAAAGCAGAAACGTAGTTTATTTTCGAGTCCGGGGTCAAAAGCCAGGAGATCAGATATCGAGACAGTACAAAAACAGAAGGCAATAGAGTAGTGACGAGTCCAAAAATCGAAAAACCGGGGAAGCACAGGCAGAGGTACAAAAACGGCAGGCAAAGGCAAAGTCAAAAAACAAGCAAACAGTCAAAACCAAAAAGCAATAAGGCAAACAAACAGAATCACGGCTAAATCGAGGTCGTACGGAAAGGGTGTCTCAGGTATATAAATAAATATAAATAAATCTCTGGCTTTATAATCGCAGGCTCAGGAAATAAGGGTAACATCTGACAGGGAACAAACAGATATGTGGGTCTATATATACGTATAGGAAAGGGAGGGGTAACAAACTACGTGAGGTTAACACATGAGGTAGCAATGGAACAATCACGGAAACATAACAAAGACATGGAAGGGATTCGAACGGGCTCGAAGAGTAGCGGAGTGTGCTCAGTAATCACGAGAGGTGAAACTACATACAAACAGCTGGGGCGAATAACAGAGATCGCGGACAAACTGGTTAATCTTGTTAATACCTAACTATAAGACAGACCATTAGTTCGTTAGTAAACATTTATGTTAATTGGTTAATTGGTTTAGTAAGTGCATTTAACTAATAAACCACCCGAGTGATTGTTAGCACGAGTTAGAAATCTATACAATTACGCGTAAGGAAAACCAGGAAGTAGCAGAACACGAACCCCTCGGAAAATCCCGAAGTCACCTAAACAGTGCATACACGAGACAGGGTAAACAAACACACGAATGCGACTCAGACAACCCATGAACAGAGGGGAATGCAATGATGAAAGATAACAAATATATAAACAGACATACATAATTCCAGAACATCACACAGAGAGTGCAGATTCCAAGAAGTGAAAGGTTGGAAAAGCTACGTCATTATTTTCTTGTGGCCTTGTTTGTTTCTCAGCGAAAGGACTGCTACAACACGATTCACGTCTAGGCTTTATGTCTGTCGGAGGTGAATCTAGATTAAAACAGCTGTGCGGGAGGAGAAAGGAGGTCTGGTGAAGTATAATAAATCGAACAATCCTATCACCGCCCTGTCGGGAGGGGTCAGGACCATTCAACTACACTTTACTTAAACTTTCTTCCAAATAGACACCACATTCCAGAGTCTGGTATAACGTAATTTATTATAAAAAGATTTGCACGAATATACATACCCAGGCTGATCGGCTAAACATACATACAGTTGAACCTCGATCCAACGGACTAATAGGGGGGATCAGTTGTCCGTTAAAGCCGTTTGTCCGTTGCAGCGACGAAATCACTATAACAAGAGATATGTAGCGCACAACAACCAGGCAAACCGATGCTTGTACGCTTGTAAACAACACGTGCGCGCCGCCAAGCGGACACGTACTCAAGTAACGGTCTCGGTTCGCGGACGCTTACTCAAGTAGCGGTCTCGGTTCGCTTAACTCGGAGTTTTAAACGTTCGGACCTGATATTCACTCGCGGATTGTGTCCGTTGGATCCGGAATCCGTTGCATCGGTGTCCGTTGGATCGAGGTTCATCTGTATGTTAAAAACATTCTCAATCACACGGTCCAGTCTAAGTCAGTCAATTTCATGCTCACCCACAAGACGTAAAAAAGGTCCGTTAATGACAGAAGCAAAACATAACAGGCACACCATGAAGTTCAGCTGACATCTTATATGTTATTGCGACCCCCCTTTTTTTTTTGGGGTGTTCCCATTACCTGGGCGATTACTTTTTTTTTTTTTTTTTTTTTTTAAAATTTGTTTCTGATTTTTCCCTTTTTCTCCCAATTTAGTAGCCAATTGAACCCCTATTCTAATTCAATTCCCCCCGTGTAGCAACCGCTAGAGAACCACCGCTGCACAACCCCGTCAATCGGTATTTTTAGGGAGGGAGCTACGTCCTCTACAGGGCGCAGCTCCTGACCGTGACACGCCCTGGGTCCTACTGTGCGCAGCGGTTCTCTCCGAGCCCCTCCCCCCACCCGGAAGCGACCGCCAATTGTCGCTTCCACAGGGCACCGGCCACGCTCGGCTATGGCAGGACCGGGGCGCGAACCCCGATCCTCGGAGTAACAAACACCTCGCGGTGGTTTCAGCTCTTTACCGCTGTACCACCGCGGCGGCCCCGGCGATTACTTTTTCCCTGGTCTGTAGCGGTCTCTGCCGGTCCTAATTAAGCATGACATATGACCCTTATTTATATGGTAGTTTTGATGAAATGCTATGATTTAATCATATCAGAAACATCCTAGTCACGGTTTGACAATAGTAGTTCAATACATAGTTTTTACACCAATGTTTGTAAAGATAGAAGATAAATGTTTTCTTTGGATTTAATAAATTCTATCAGTTCCTCAAACTGCACACACACGTACATTTTCAAGGCTAGAGTGCTGGATGTTCTTCTCCTCAAAGAATGTGTAGGGAGTAATTCATGCTTATCTCTTCAGACGGGCTAGGAACATTTAATTGCCTGTGTGTGTGTATGTATGTGTGTGTGTGAATGAATGGGTCCATTGCCTTCTTTTTGAGATAACTAAAAGCTCGTCATGGGAAATTTTGGGGAGTGTATTGCAATATGGCTGTTTCCGCTGAGAGCGAGTTTTTCTTAAATTCCCCTGCATGTGGGTGTGTGTATATGTCCTTGATTTACAGGTGTCGAGATGAGCTCATATTGGGTGCCTAGCGTGGGACCATTGTTCATTGAGCACACTTCGATACAAATAATGAGCTCATTTTCCGGCGTGAGTGTCTGAGGCCTTGAATATGTGCTGTTGTGCACATATGGGCCTTTTGTGCAATTCATCCTACCACAGAAGAACATATTCATATTAACACTACATTTTAATATAGTTGGTCCTACAGTATGATATATAATTGTATATAAATAATGAATAATCTATAATTTGTCACAACACTGGAAACACTGTTTTAACGAGGAATCAGGAAGCCAGGAAGATTGCAATCAACTGTACTGTGAGTGTAGAATGGGTGACATCTCAGAGGGTGGTGATGAAGAAGATATGGAGTGGTATACTGTGTCATATAAAAGGAAGAAACCGAAGGAGATGAAAAGTAGAACAGAAGATTGGTCAGATCATGGTAGTCAAGGAGAAGGGGGTGCTGCTAAAAAAGTAAAAGATAATCGGGGCAATACAGGACAGTTGGGAAAGATGCAAGAAACGTAAAAGGAGTGGGAAGTTGTAATTGTGTTTGGGAGGGAGACAGGTCAGTTTCACCCAGTGTGAATGACTAAAGCAATTGGAAAAGAAATTGGAAAGATTACATTTGCCAAATTCCTTAACAACTGAAAAGTTTTTATCTCTGCTATAAGTAAACGGCAACGAGACAAAATCCTCAAATTAGATACACTTGATGGTACAAAGATCGTAACTCATATAATTGGAATAGTGGCTAAACTGAGAGGTGTAATTTCAAATATTCCAATAGAAATGACTGAGGAGGAAGTCAAGAAAGAATTTAGAGGGGGGGAAATAATAGAGGTTAGGAGATTGCAGACAAACAAAGATGGTGTAAAATAAAAAGATAGTCTGTCAATGTTGGTGTAATTTGAGAGCACACTTCCTAAAGAGATCAAAATTGGATGGATCAATTATAGGGTGAGAGAATATATCCCAAACCCAATAAGATGCTATAAATGCCAAAGAATTGGACACATAGCCCAACAATGTCGCCGTAAACAAAGATGTGCAAAATGTGGAGGAGAACACGATTATGGTAAGTGTGAGAAGGACAACTACGGAAGAGATAATAGTGCTGCGTTTGGGGGCTGTGCAGTCCAGATTAAAGCAAAAAAGGTACAGAAATATAAAGTGATCAATAATATATCCTATGCAGAAGCTTTAAAAAACGTAAATGATTAAATGCAAAAAACTAACATGTGAAGAGGTGGGGAGAGGTGAAGAAGGTAGGCCTAGGCCTTTACCCCAGAGAACAAGTAGACCAAGAATACAGCAAGAAGACAGAAGTGATCCGATTGTACAGCAGACTCAACGTGCCCATAAATGTAAGGTTAAAGAGGACTCGTTGGTAGTGGATCAGACACGTTTCAAAGCCTTCATTTGTAAAATAATGAATGTGGCTACCAAGCAAGAGAAGAAAAGTGATAGAATTGAGACAGTGGTAAATGCAGCAGAATAATTTTTGGGTATTAAAGACTTGAAAGCAGAAGATATGCATAAAATGCTGAAAGTAAACTTTGATGGAGGGGGGCACGACCACGACCGGATATCATATGTGGACAAGAAACCTGGTTTCTAGATTTTATTATTCCAGGATATATCTCAGCCCGGTATGACAGGGTAGACAATCAAGGCGGTGGTTGTGCTGCATTTAATAAAGGTAGTGGAGTCTTTCGAAGAATACCATCACCAGCAGACATAGAATGCGTAATTATTGAAGTGTATAATGCAGATGTCAGTCTCAGAATAATCAACTTTTACAACACGTGCAAGAAGCTGAGTGCTGAAATGTTTAATACAATTGAACATGGTAGAGGGGAAATCTGGTGCGGTGATTTTAATGCACATAATAGTTTATGGGGCAGTATAATTGAACATGGTAGAGGGGAAATCTGGTGCGGTGATTTTAATGCACATAATAGTTTATGGGGCAGTATAATTGAACATGGTAGAGGGGAAATCTGGTGCGGTGATTTTAATGCACATAATAGTTTATGGGGCAGTATAATTGAACATGGAAGAGGGGAAATCTGGTGCGGTGATTTTAATGCACATAATAGTTTATGGGGCAGTATAATTGAACATGGTAGAGGGGAAATCTGGTGCGGTGATTTTAATGCGCATAATAGTTTATGGGGCAGTATAATTGAACATGGTAGAGGGGAAATCTGGTGCGGTGATTTTAATGCACATAATAGTTTATGGGGCAGTATACATACAGACCATACTGGAAATGTAGTTGAAGAACTGTTGGAAGAATGATCTCTAGTATTTCTTAATGATGGAAAAGGAACAAGATTAGATGTATACAGAAATATTCTATCATGTCTAGATCTAACATTAGTATCTAGAAATTTAGCATGTTCATGTGAATGGAACATTGATGATAGTTCTGGTATAGGAAGTGATAATTTTCCAATCTTCTGATCTATGGTTATTAATATGCATGCCCAAGAAAGGTATGTGTTAGAATAAGCTGACTAGGAAAAAAATATCAAGAATACTGCATAGAGGGAACTAAGTCAATTTCAATGAATGGTAGTATAGAAAAATGTTATTCTGTAGTGACTAATTTAATTTTGAATGCTGCTTCAAAGAGCATACCCATGAGTAGAATAACAGGGAAAAGGAAAGCGGTGCCATGGTTAAATTAAGAATGTACTAAAGCTATTAGAGAACGAAATAAAGCATTACGAGTATTAAGGAGTAACTTGAATAAAAAAAACTTAATTGATTATCAAAAAAAGAAGCTCTCAATTCAGACTCGTAGAATTATCAAATCCAGTCTTTTCTACTATAGGCAGCGAAGTGAAATTAGGCGATGTATGGCAAATGTTAAAGAAAATGAGTTGCAAAAGAAAATATACTAAAATTCCAGTGCTAGAGGATGGAGAAACAATAGCTGTAACAGATACAGAAAAAGCTAATATATTGGGAAAGAGTTTGCTAAAAATACACAGTGGAAATCACTTGGACGATCTGCATAAAAAGAGAAAACATGCATAGCAACAGAATGGATTCAGGAAAGGTAGGTCTCCTATCAGGGCCGGATTAAGACCCTTAGAGGCCCTAAGCACTAAAAATTTTTGGTGCCCCCATACATTTGTAATTCAAAATATAAACAATAATAAACCATAAAATAAAATTTTATTTATCGAAAATTAGAAATTAAACAAAATTTTTCATAAAATTTTGAAAATGGCTATAAATTTAATTAATTTAATAATTTAAATGGTAAATTCGGCTATGAAAAATTTCTGAGGTGCCCCTCCTTCCCTTGATGCCCTAAGCACGTGCTTATTTTGCTTATAGGGTTAATCCACCACTGTCTCCTATGGATACTCTGGTTAAAGTTAGTAATAAAATAGAGAAAGCGTTTAAGATTAAATAATTGATGGTGATTGTTTTCTTTGATATTGAAAAAGCGTATGATTCTAAAAAAAAAAGAAAAAAAAAAGCTCCTGAATTCCCTCAACAAAACCCCGGAAATAAGGGGTTCATTCAGGTATTTTAAGTGCCCCCATTTGTGAGAAAAAGTCACCCACTCAAAAGCTTTTTGACAAAGTGGACTCAAATATGCGCCCCCAAAAGGGTGTAGGGGTCGTATTCGGACACGACCCCGGTCTCCGTCTCACTCTGAAGAAGGGAGACGTAAGCAAAGTGTAAAAGTGTCGGTCCGATTCTTATTTTAAATACTTATTTTTTCTTTTGAAGTGCTTTTCAGGAGGTTCTTCGTCATTATATTTATTAGAAAAATAATTATATATTATTGTAGCCTGCCATATATTCGTCTTTTTGCTTGTTGTAAGCTATTAGTATTGTTTTAGCAACCGAATGGCCACGTGTTACTGCCGAAGTGTTGTGCTGGGTTTTTTACGGTCTGTGGGGATGCACCGCCACTGTGAAATGAACCTCTTCGTAGGAGCGCCCGTTTTTCACACCACCAAGTTAGTTTAACGGTAGTTCATGGCTGCCTTTTTTGTTTCCTTATGTTTTCTAACAAATGGAGTCTAGAGCGTCCTGTAATGCCGTACTGTAACGTTAGTTATGTATATGCTGCTGATGTGTAGGCTACAGTACTAATGTAGCGTAGGTTACTGTAGCTATAGTTAGTTAGATCTAAATTTAGTTAGTAATGTTAGTTCACATAATTAAGCATTAGTTAATGATTTGTAAATGTATAATCATGTCATAACTTTAGGGTCTGAGAAATCTAACTGGGCCACTAGAGGGCGCCAAATACATGGGAGTGGACGGGAGCATAAAATAAGCACACAAGAACCCACTCTCAATACATTGATGTTAACGACATGTGCAGACATGATTTGAAGTTGTAGCTACAGCCCAACTTTTTAAAACTATTATTATTATTGCAATTTTTGAGAACGCATCTCCTCTGACACGCTTCCACATAGAACAACCATTCCAACTGTACATATTAGCTTACCACTCACAGCATGTTGGATGTTGCTAGGACTTTATGGAGGCATAATATTTATAGTTTTCAAGATATAATAGTTTTAAAACGTAAAAATCATCTACTCAACAGGGTAATAGTAATTTAATATCCTGGCCACTAGGGGTTTTCTCTTGCGCAGTGCAATAGCTGCCATTAAATCTCTTACCCAGTAAGAAATGCTACGCTATATTATATAGCCTGTCCATTATACACAAGTGGTAGGTCGATGCACGTTTAAAACAAAATAAGGCTGCCTAATACTTTAGAAAATAATATTTGGTTAACCGTAGATAACTTGTAACGTAACCTTAGAACGTTGTCATGTGTCATGTTTATGTTAACGTTCCTGTATTTACTGTTATGCCAGTTTTATAATCAAGTCGAATAGGCTACGTGGCGTCTGTTATATGCTTATAGATAGTAAATAACCATGGCGGACACCGAGTTGCAAAACCGACTGAACTTTATTGTCTACAGTTCTTCATAACACTGGCGCGTTACTCTGACGCTCACGTAATCATAACTCACGTAATCATAACGGCGTGACGTAACCTGTCACGCATACACAACATTTTCCCCCCCATAGAAAACCCCACAAAACCCTAACGTTCAAAGTCACTGGTTCTTTGGAATGTATAACTGTCCGTGCAGAGAAGCCATATAACCGACTACTGCTATTAACCGTGACGGATGTTAAAAGTTAGTGAAGTCCTTGAGATAACCAGGCCGGGGCCGGGCTCGGGCCGGCCGTACTCTAGGCTCAGTAGGACGCGGGACCGGGTGTTCCCCCAGGGCTGGTGGCGGCCCTACTTGGTCTCCCACCCTGAGGCCTGAGTTTGCATTCTCTATCATGCCTGCTGTGGGGCTAGGAGGAGCCACTCTCCGCAGGCGGCTTGCATGCCACCGTGACCCGTCGGACAGACGGAACGTAGCTGGACCCAGTTGCTTGGTGACCTGCATCGGCGTGGACCAGAAAGACTGCAGCTTGTGGTCTCTGTGAGCCCTCCGGACTCTGACCCAGTCCTGGGCCACAATGCATGGAGGTTTTGCCCGTCGTTTCCCATCGTAGCGCTGTTTCATCTTTTGCTGATGGTCCAGGACCCGGTCTCGTACTCGTGATGGTGGTGCTGGGTCCGTCTGGACTCGCAGTCGATCCAACGGCAGCTGGAGCTCGCGCCCCAACATGAGGAGTGCCGGGGAACAACCAGTTGCGGCGTGTTGAGTTGACCGGTAGTGTAGCAGGGTGCGGAGCAGTGCCGTCTCGAACGGGAAGCCGTCGGCCAGGTGGGCTCTGACGCCGTTCTTCAGAGTCTGGTTCATTCTCTCCACCCCTCCATTGGCCTGGGGGTGGTACAGAGCTGTGCGAATGTGCTGAACGCCCCTCCCCCCAAGGAAGGCGGTGAACTCTGCAGAGACAAACTGTGGGCCGTTGTCGGTGGTGATAGCTGTAGGAGTCCCCCACCGTGAGAAGAGCGAGTCTAGGCAGTCAGTTATCACCCGGGTGGTGACGGAACCGACGGAGATGACCTCTGGCCACTTTGAGTGGAGATCATAGACCACCACCAGAAATCGTTGGTGGTGTGGGACCCCGTGGAGCTCCCCAGTGATGTCCACCTGGAGGTGTGTCCAGGGCTTGGTTGGCCAGGCCAATGGCTGCAGAGGCAGGCGGTGCAGTCCCTCACCATGGTCTCGATGTCCCGGTCTATGGCTGGCCACCACACCAGGTCCCGACATCTCTGCTTCACCCTCACGATGCCCAGGTGGCCCTCGTGGGCCATGACTAGAATGCGTGCCCGTAGGCAGTCGGGCACAACGGTCCGTAGTCCACGAGCCACACAGACGTCACTCCAGCAAGACAGCTCCTCTCTCACCCGATAAAAAGGGGCCAGTTCCTCTGGGACTTTGTGGGGCCAGCCTGTGCGAATGAAAGTGCGTAGCTGGGAGAGAACGGGGTCCTGCTCTGAGGCCTGCTGGAGGTCGTGGAGAGAGACTGTAGCCTGGAGTGGGGTGTGGAGCATTTGAACAAGCTCAGGCTCTGTGGTGTCCAGGTCCGGGTCGGGCCCAGGAGAGGGGCACGGGAGGGGAGTGGCACGGGAGAGCAGGTCCGCCACTACATTCTCACGACCCGGGGTGAACTGTGTAGAGAAGTTGTACTGCTGCAGCCTCTCTGACCAGCGGTGGATCCTCAGTGGCCTGTGACCTGTTCCTGATGTTAATAGGAGGGCTGTGAGGGCCTGGTGGTCAGTCCGCAGCGTGAACGACCGCCCGTAGACATACATGTGCCACCGTTCGCAGGCCCAGACACATGCGAGGGCCTCCCGCTCCCCCACCGAGTACTTTTGTTCAGCTGGGCTGAGGGCGCGAGAGGCGAAGGCGATGGGTCTCTCCGTCCCATGCTGCAGCTGTGAGAGTACTGCTCCCAGGGCAGTGTTGGAGGCATCACAGGTGAGGATTGTAGGGCTTGAGAGATTAAAGTGTGCCAGCACAGGTGATGAGGTGAGCTGAGTCTTCAGCTGCTGGACGGCTGCTGAGCAGGCGGGCGTCCACACCCATGGAGCATCTTTTTTCAGTAGCTCGCGTAGAGGGGCCGTAGTGCTGGAGTAGTGGGGAAGGAAACGTAGATAGTATGCCGTCATGCCTAGAAATGAGGCGACTTGAGCTGGAGTGGTGGGCTCTGGGAGGCGCAGCACAGCGTCCACATTAGAGAGGAGTGGGCTGAGTCCCTCTGCGGTCAGACGAAACCCCACAAACTCGACGTCGGCCCTGGAGAAGACACACTTTTCCTTGTTCAGCGTGAGGTTGTGCTTCGATAGCACGCTGAGCACCTGGCGCAGGCATTCGTCATGGAGGGCTGGTGTCGCACCATGCACCACCAGGTCGTCAAGATAAATCACCACTCCCGGGATGCCTGTAAAGATGGTGGCCATAATCTTTTGGAAACAGCTGGGGGCCGAGCTGAGACCAAATGGCATCCTGGTGTACTGGAACACACCAGTGTGGGTGACAAAGGCGGTGAGACTGCGGCTGTCGGGGTGCAGTGGGACCTGCAGGTATCCTTGGCGGAGGTCCAGTTTTGAGAAACACAGTGGAGTCGTGAAACTGGGTGGTCAGTTCCACCACTGTGGGCAGTGGGTATTTGTCTGGGACGACTGCTTTGTTCACAGCCCTGAGGTCGATGCACACACGCAGCCCCCCAGACTTCTTTTTGGCGATCACTAGATTAGAGATCCACGGCGAGGCATTGACAGGCTCGATTATGCCCGCCTGCTGTAGCTTCTGTAGCTCACCTGACACTTCCTCACGGAGAGCGAGGGGGATATGCCGTAGAGGCTGGATAACAGGCCGTACGTCAGGATTGAGAAGGGGCTGGTGGTTGAAGGAGGAGAGGCAGCCCAGTCCTGAGAACAGGGTAGGACATTGTTGTCGCCAAGGTGAGGCAACTTGGAAGATCGCTGATCCTGCAGCATCCAGGAGCGTGAAGCCCAGGCCAGAGAGCAAATCCATGCCCATAAGGTTGCTGCCATGGCGTGCCACTAGGAAAGTGAAAGAGGGGAGGGTCTTCGTGCCATAACTGACCGTGCCAGTGAGTGCCCCCACCAGCTCGATTCTTTTTTTTTTTTTAATAATATTTTTATTAGGATTTTGCATAATAGAAGAATACAGTTCAGAAAACAAAGACACACATCAAAAAACAAAAACAAAGGAAGTAGAGACAAAAGACAAAAAGGAAAAGAAAAAATACAGGGCATATTTAAAAAATAAAATAATGAATTACACTGCTACATCACTAGCACAGCACGTCTTAGCACAGGTACTCAATAAGAAAGGTGAACGGCACACAATACATTTTGTTACCGGTCAGGTACAGTGTTATTTTGAACAAGGTGATCCAGAAATGGCTGCCATATATCAGAAAATTTATTAAGGTTACCCATCATGCCATATCAAACCTTCTCCATATGTAATATACCAGTAAGATCAGATAACCAGGTCTTAAACTGAGGCACAGTATCTGACTTCCAGAGCATTAAAATTACTTTCTTTGCAATTACCATTCCATACATAATAGTGCTTTGCACAGAAACGCTGTGGTTTAGTAAGGAGAGAGAAAACCCAAATAATGCAATCTCTGGGTCAGGTTCAAACACACAGCCATACATGTCAGAGAACCACTTGAATATGTCACACCAAAAATGATACAGTTTCGGGCATGTCCAGAAAAGGTGGGTCAGAGAGCCCTCTGCAAGTTTACATCGATCACATAAAGGGGAAATAGTAGGAAAGATTCTGTGCAATTTTGTTTTTGAATAATGAAGCCTATGCATCACCTTAAATTGGATTAATTGATGCCTGGCATTAATAGAACAAGATCGGGTCCTGCCAAGGCCCTCCTCCCAAACCTCATCCCCAATCTGTGTTCCCAGTTCCTCCTCCCAGGCATTTTTCTGAGAGTGTGTAGAATAATTCACTTGTTTAGAAAATATATTTACAAAGTCTGAGACCAGTTTTTTGGATTCAGGTGGACCCAACAAAAGCATATAAATCATTCTTCCTTCAGGGAGAGACTCAAAGTTAGGCACACACTGACGGACATAATTCCTAATCTGCAAGTATCGAAAGAAGTGTGTTGCGGGAAGAGAGAACTTGTCTTTTAACTGAGTAAATGAGGCAAATTGCTTGTTAATATACAAATCTTTCAAAGTGACTATACCGTTTAGCCTCCAACTGTCAAAAGATACATCTGAGAGCCAGGGATGGGAGGAAAGCATGATTGCGACATACTGGGGTATGAATAGAAGTGTCTGGTAGTCTGCAGCCCTTCTTAGCTTGCTGCCATATTTTCAAGCAATTCAAGATGATTAAGTTAGTCACCTTTGTATTTGCAGGGGATCTGGGTGCTGAGAAGAGAAGTGCTGGGAGAGAGCTGTTTTTGACATCACTCTTTTCGATGGCAACCCAAGGGGGAGTCTCGGTGGATATTTCAACTCCGTAGTCCTCCTGCCAATAGACAAGGGCCCTTGCATTCGCTGCCCAGTAATAATGCAGGAAGCACGGTAGTCCTAATCCACCCATCTCCCCTGGTTTATGTAGATGAGTTTTTGATATTCTGTGAGCTTTAAAGCCCCAGATAAAAGGCAGAACTATTGAGTCTAATGATTTAAAAAAAGATCTTGTCAAGAAGATGGGTAGATTTTGAAAGAGATACAAAAATCTCGGCAGGGAGACCATTTTGATGGCATTTATACGGCCCACCATAGAAAGAGGAAGGGTCCTCCATTTTTCAATGTTCTCCTTCAGTTTTTCTACTTTCTTAAGGAAGTTCATCTTAAAAATTAGTTTATGGTCTTTTGGTATAACTACTCCAAGATACTTCAGTTTATCTGTGATTTTGAAGGGGAGATTATGCAGAAATTCAGCGTTAAGATCAGCACCCAGCGACATAAATTCGCTCTTCTGCCAATTAATTGTATATCCTGAAACTTCACCAAATGACCTTATAAGATCTAGCAAAATGGGAACAGACTGCTCAGGTTGTGATATGAAAAGAACCACATCATCCGCGTATAGGGAAATGTGATGATCCACACTCCCTAGTCGGATGGGCTTAATAGAAGGGTGATTCCTAATGCCAATGGCGAGAGGCTCAATAGCGATTGCAAATAGCAACGGGCTGAGGGGGCAGCCCTGGCGTGTCCCGCGGTGTAATGGGAACGGCGCTGATCTCTCTTGGTTTGTGAGGATGGAAGAAGATGGGTGAGCATATAGTGTTGTAATCCACGAGACAAATTGACTACCAAACCCAAATTCCTTCAATACCCTCACCATGTAGGCCCATTCCACCTGATCAAATGCCTTCTCCGCGTCCAGGCAGAGGGCAGCCACCTCAGAACCCTTCCCATACCTATGGTATACTATGTTCATAAGTCTTCTGACATTAAAGAATGAAAACCTATTGGGGACAAAACCGGTTTGATCAGCATGGATGATGGATGAAATATATTTATTTAACCTATTTGCCAATATCTTCGTAAAGATTTTCATGTCTGAATTCAGTAATGAAATAGGACGAAAAGATGAAGGCTCAGTCTCATCCCTACCCTCTTTTAGTAATAATGAAATATTAGCTTCATATAGTGTAGGTGGGAATTTCTGAATTTCAAATGAATGAGTGAACATCCTCAAAAGAAGGGGAGCCACCTTCTCAGAATATTTGTTATACAATTCAATGCCAAAACCATCCGGGCCCGCTGCCTTGCCATTGGGGAATGATTTTATAGCATCCAAGATCTCTTGGGTGGTGATATCAGAATTTAAGGCCTCTCGAGCAGCATCACTCAACTTAGGGAGATCCAGACGCCTCAGCCAATCAGAAATGTTCCCCTTTGCTTTTGACGTGTATAACTGCTCATAATATTCCCTAAAACGATCATTTATACCTTTAGGATCAATAACCATCTCCCCAGATTTTGATCTAATTTTGTGTATGGCTCTACTAGCTTGTAAGCCTCTTAACTGTCGGGCCAGTAACTTATGGGGCTTATCCCCCAACTCAAAATGTTTCTGTCTGATCTTAAACAATTGGTCACACACCTGACCAGATAGGATAGTATTATATTCATATTTCAATTGAAGGATATTTTGTAAAATGGAAGGGGTTGCAGAAGCTCTATAGACAAGTTCCAATTGTGATAGTTCAGCTTCAATTTCTAAGAGGCGTTTACGCCTTTCCTTTTTCAATGAAGATTCAAAAGAAATTATATGGCCCCTCATCACAACCTTAAAAGTTTCCCATAGAGTAGAATCTGTGACAGCCAAGTTGTCATTAGTTTCCAAAAATTCTGAAATCTTATTAGATAAGAATTGACAGAATGATGCGTCAGAGAGCAGTGATGGGTGAAAGCGCCAGTTATACTGCTGCTTCTTATGATTAAGGTCAAGAACCAATGAAGTCGGAGAATGGTCAGAAATTAAAATATTATGATATTTTGAAGCGATCACATTTGATTTCAATTTAGAATCAAGTAAAAAATAATCTATTCTTGAAAAGGACTTGTGCTTTTGTGAAAAAAAAAGAATAATCTCTGTCCGTAGGATGTCCCAGTCTCCAAATGTCAACTAGATTCGTGGAAGTCATCAAGTTATTTAAAACCGTGTTGCTGGATGTAGGCGATTTGCTTATTTGGGCCGACCTGTCCAAGCGATTATCAAGCACGCAGTTAAAATCGCCACCTATAATCACATGTGTATCAGAAAGATCGGGCAGTAAGCTAAATATCTTACGGAAGAAGGCTGGATCATCGAGATTGGGACCATATACATTAAGGAGTGTGACATGGAATGAGTAAATGTAGCCAGTTACCAAAATATATCGGCCGTTTGGATCTTTCACAGTAGAGACATGTCTAAATGGAACAGTCTTACGAATCAAAATTGCCACTCCCCGGGCTTTACTGGAAAATGTGGACTGAAAAATCTGGTTGGCCCAGCTACATCTAAACAACTTTTCTCTTGTGGGTCTAATATGTGTTTCTTGTAAATGTATGATATCAGCGGACAAAGATTTTAAATGAGAAAGCACATTAGCTCGTTTGACCACATGACCCAATCCACGCACATTCCAGCTAGTAAAGGTAATGCCGCCACCTTGCGAAGGTAGACTAGGATGCATATCGAGTTTGCATAGTAGCAGTGTAAACACATATTGCCCTAGTAAAACATTGATAAGAATAAAAGTAAAACACAAGAAAGAACATCACCCCCCTCCCCCCGTCCCACTTTCCCAAACAAAGTGAGAGCATAAACCCCACATCCTGACTTAGGGGCTGCCGGACCATATAGACACGACTAAACAGAAGCTAAGTTAACACAAGGGCCCCCTCTCCAATAATGTGAATAAATGCTTATGAACAAAAAAAGCGGTCATAAAAATGTCCCGGTTTGGGTGATTATAAAATTAAAATAAAAGTCACATAGGCCTACCAGCATGCCATGTCAGTAAATGGGTGATTAGAGTTCAGGCCAAATGCTTATGAACAAAAAAGCAATCATAAAAATGTCCCGGTTTGGATGATTATAAAATAAAAGTCACACAGGCCTACCAGCATGCCGTGTCGGCTAATGGATGACTAGAGTTCAAGTCAAATGCTTATAAACAAGAAAGCACGAAAATGTCCGGGTTTGAGTAATTCTAAAATAAAAGTCACATACCAGCATATGCCATGTCGACGAATGGATGATTAGAGTTCAAGCCAAAGTTCCTGCGAAAGCCTCAGCATCCCGCGGGGAAGAGAAAACCTTGTCGGTGGTGCCATGGGTGACACGCAGCCGTGCCGGGTAGATGAAACCGCTCCTCACGCCTGCATCCCGGAGTCGTTTTCGGACGTCATCAAACACCTGGCGTTGCTTCATCACCTCTGCCGGGTAGTCGGGAAAGAAGTGAATCGCTTTGCCGTTGTAGCGCAGAGGAAACTGCTGACGGGCCAGTTGTAATATCTTCTCCTTCGTCTGGAAGTGATGAATCCGTGCTATCATCACGCGCGGCCGTGCGTCCCCCTCGGAGGGCGGCCTTCCCAGCCGGTGTGCTCGATCCACTTCTAGCGGCTTGGAGAAGTTATCAGCGCCCAACAGCTCAGGGATGAACTTGGTCAAAAACTCCGTCGGGCGTCCGTTCTCGACTTTCTCAGGTAGGCCAACAATTTTAATATTCTGTCGCCTGGAGCGAGCCTCGAGGTCGATCACTTTCAGACGAAGTGTTTCATTCTCCGACTGCATTTTCGTGCACGTCTGCTCCACGAGCGAGAGGCGGCGGTCATAGTCAGAGCTAGCATTTTCCACCTCCTTTATTCGGTCGCCGAGAGTCACCAAAGACGCCTGGGAGATGGCCAGAGATGCCTCTAAACCGTTAAATTGGTCTGTCATCGTCTTGCTCAAACATTGTATTGCAGAGAGGACGTTTGTGGGCTCTGCATCAGGCTCGTTACCATGCTCGTCACCCGACTCCGGGGCTGCAGCGCCAGTGGCTAGCTCAGTTAGCTTCGGTAGCGGTTGAACTTCACCATCGGTCTCATTTGGGACTTTATCCTGCTTCTTCCCCTTTTCGGTTTTCGGTTTTGTCATCCTGAGGCTATTATACTAAAGAACTTATGAAATGAAACCGGCAAAGTAGACTAGAAATTGAGTAAATGACTGAATTATTTCGAATATGGAGAGGAGCTGTGGAGAAACACGTTTACTCCATATGGTGCTCACTAGCGCCCCCCCACCAGCTCGATTCTTGAGTTTCCATAACCACACAACTGTACCGAGGGTGTAGTGAGTTTTGCATGTGGAAAGAGCCGTTCTACGGTAGATGAATTCAGCAGGGACACTGCAGCCCCTGTGTCCAGTAGCAGTGGCATGCTCACGCCATCCAGCTCGATTGTGCACGTCTTGAATGGCGAGGGGGCAGCATTCACCGCATGTATAGAGTGGGTGTGATGTACTGTCGTGGGTTTGGAGTTCTGAGATGATGAGGCCCCTGTATCATTAGCCGGCGCAGAGCGGCAGACCCTGGAAAAGTGGTTCTGTCTCCCACAGCGCTGGCACGTCTGCCCTCTGGCAGGACAGTTCTGGGCCCTGGTGGCGTGAGAGGAGGAGCCACAATTACCACAGCCCTGGCGAGTGAACGTGCGCTGTTGGCGCCCTATACGATTCACCCCAGAGTCGTCTTGAAAAGGAACAGGGCTGGGTGACCTGGAGGGATTTTGTACCTGTTGTGCTGTCATGTGCCCAGCAGAGGGCAGTGCTTGACTAGCTAACTGTGAGGCAAATCCTGCTGCCGACTCAACTTTGAATGCAATCTCCACAGCCCTGGCGAGGGTCAAGTCATCTGGAGATGTTATGAGTTTCTCTCTGATCTTGGGGTCGGTTGTATATTCTGCAAGCAGATCTCTTATCATTTCATTTTCTAATTGCCCGAACTTGCACGTGCTTGCTAAGCCCCTCAAATCGGCTACATATTGATGCACCGACTCACCCACTCTTTGTTTGCGTTGGCGAAACAAAATTCTCTGCATAATCACGTTTTGGGGGGCGGCAAAATGTGCAGATAGTAGCTGCACGCACGTCTTGTAGTCAGGAGCAGCTCCGAGGGTTTTGAAAATTCTCTGTCCCTCGATGCCCAGACAGTGGATTAGCATGGCTTTTTTTCTAGCATCATTCTGGTTCTTCACCGCGAGAGCCGTGAGATAGGTCTCAAACGCCTCATGCCAGCGAGTCCACGGGACGGGAGGCTCACCGGGCAGTGCGAGGAAAGGTGAAGGTGCTGGGAACGAAAACTCCATCCTCGTCGTCAATGTTATATGCTTATAGATAGTAAATAACCATGGCGGACACCGAGTTGCAAAACCGACTGAACTTTATTGTCTACAGTTCTTCATAACACTGGCGCGTTACTCTGACGCTCACGTAATCATAACTCACGTAATCATAACGGCGTGACGTAACCTGTCACGCATACACAACAGCGTCTTTGCCTATTAATCATATAGTAGTAGTGATGGGCAGTTCGGCTCTTTTTTCTGAGTCGGCTCTATTCGTACCATTCAGTTTGAAGAGTCGGAGTCGGAGTTGCCATTTTGGTACTTCCGGTTAATACAGAAGAGCCGTTTGAGCAGTGGCGGCTGGTGATCTAAATATAGGTTGGGGCGCTAGCATTTCTAAAAAAAAACAAATACATCTGACTTTGACTTTAAACAGAAAAAACAAGCCACCTTGTGTCTCAGTTGCATAAGACAGTTTAATTGGCAACAGTGGAGGACAGTTTTTCAAGTAAGACATCACTGAACAGTGGAGGAGCCTCTGTTCATTCAAGTCAGGCAGGACTCATACATTCAGATTTAGACTTCAAACAGATAGGCTACCACAGACCTCCTGGCAGCACCGGGTCCAAATCAAACACAACAGCACTGTCATGTTGCCTAGAGAGGTGCTAATTGCTGCCCCCCACACACAACTCCTTGCTGCACAATTCCTTTGTATTGCTAAACCGCTAAAAACCTCAGACTGAGAAGAGCCTACTTGACTGGTCATTCAAATGAGTCATCATACATTTTGAGACAAAGACATACAACACTAAAGGTGAATTGGCCCATTACAACACAACAACACACTAATGTTGCCTAAAACCACTACTACACCTCTTCGTTATGCTTTCTAATGGCAAATTCTACAGAAAGTGGGCACATTTGATCCCATTAATTTTTCTGATAAAATCTCAAGGCAATCTAACATTTCTGTTTTATTTGGTCTTGCTTTATTATAAAAAGGATTCCCACCAACTTTTAGACCTGGCCCACTCATATTTTGATTAATAAAGGGGTTTAAATTTTCGGATATGTTGCTAATGTTACGTGGACAGAATTTACTAAACTTAACAAAACAGTTAAAAATCCTTGACTGTATGTTAAAATAATGGAATGTACAGACATACAGCAAATGATTACATGACCATTTCAACATATTTATGAGTTTTTTTGTGCTTCATCAACATATGGATTGGGTTTCACAGAAAACACGGGCTTTTGCTAATGTTACATGGACAGTGTCTAACGTTAGCACAGGGAATCTCCGGGTTCGCCGAATGTACACAATGTTTACATGCATTTACACACGCATTCAACGGGCATCCCAACTTTTCGTCATTTCAACACACATTTCACCTCAAATAATGTGTAGTTTTCATAATTTCGTTTCTTGAATGAGGTGTGCGTTACATGACGCTATCGTTACTTTAGTGGACAGAATATTTATTCATTAATTTCGAGAAATAAAATGAAATTTCTCTCACCCGCCGCTCCAAAATTCGTGAATCTACGATCTTAGCGCAGGCACACAAATACGATGGGAATCACTTCCGCGTTAAATAAAAGTGGATCTCGCAATGTAATACTCGCGAACGTTACTGATTGGTCACGGACAGAAATAACGTTAGCCTTACAATCGGGTTTCTATAAACCTATACAATTGGATTAGCAAAATTCTTCCCGATCATAACAACAAAGGGTTTAATTGAGTTACTTCCTGTGCATTTTAATAGTTACTAAATCCACCGAATCATGTACAGAGAGGGGTATAGCTAACATTACTGTGATGGACAGAATGAACAGTAACGTTTGCAACTGGAATTAAGCATTGTTTTGAATGTGTGGGATATTTTTCTGTCCACTTCCGATGTATTTTCTGAAATAAAATCTTAAAACTTAAAACGAAAAAATCTGACAACAATGTGATTGCTTATGCAGTTACTTTATTATAATTTCTATCAAACAGAACAATATTTTTTTAGAAAATGCCAGGATTTTAAAAAAAACCTTTGATTTGTTTGTAGCATACATTATGTGCCCACTTTCTGTAGAGTTTGCCTAATGCCAATTCTGTAGCCTTCATCGAGTTGTTCAGCAATGCTAAGCCTGCCAAAAAAGTTTAGCTTCATACATTTGCAAAGAAATAACCGAATTTTCTTTGCTTTCTGTTCCACTTGAAGAAGCCATTTCGAATTATCTCTCTCGCTTGGTCTAGATCTACTTGAATGAATGCGTAGCAGCCGACTGAACCTAGCCGTAGTACTTGCGCACTCGCAGTGATATCCTGCTAGATGCCGGCTGGGCGTGATAAACATGCCTTAAATCCAATCAAATAATATCATAAACCATGAGGACTAATCAGAAAAGGGTAGGATAGTCCGGGGCGCACAGGCCTGCGCCCGGGGAACTACTTTTTTGGCCGCGAATCAGGCAGCAGAATCAGGGGGCTCGCCTGAAAATGAATGAGTGCTCTGATTCACCATAACGTTACCGGCGCCCCGCAGTCCCCTGAACATGCATATGTGATGTATTAAACTTTAGACAATGCAAGGCCAACATATAACATGTTTAAGCTACTAAAAAATTAAATAATAATAAAAAATAATAATAAAAAAGAATAATTTTAAGCTACTAAAAAATTAAATAATAATAAAAAATAATATTTTTTTTTAAACTTTTTTTAAAATTTGTATGTGGGGGAGGGGGGGCGGCGCCCCAGCGCCCTCTATAGGCCGGCCGCCACTGCGTTTGAGCCGCATCTTTGAGCCGCATCTTTTTCTTTCAGCGGCGCTACTCGCGAGCTGGAATTAGAAGCCGTTTCAGACAGCAGACCCTAGCTGGTAACAAAGTAGACAAAATAAGTTTGTAAACTAGCCTTGATATTTTATTCAGACCCAAATCATCTGAATGATACTCATTGCTAATATTCTCAATTTACAGTAGCCTACTGTCTCAAGCTAGTTTGTAATCGCAGGTTACGTTTATTTACGACTTTCCCATCTCCGTTTTTTCGATCATAGATTGTAACATTAGATCTTACAGGTAATAATAGACATTGAATGGTTATATTTGTATAGAGCTATTTAATCTATGCTAATATTAATCTTATATTTTTTATCAGATCCCAGAATCCAGTAGTCTAGGTCTACTGAAAATTAGGTGGATGGAAGACTGTATAAGTGAGATAGCCAGCCAAATTGGACAAACAAGCCAGATATTTATTGTGTGTGTCAGTGTGTACATATGATGTACAGGAGCCTGTGTCGTTTATTTATTTGGACACCATAAGGTTATTTAAATGTGTTTATTTTAACTGTACTTTATTTATTATATCATACGCAATTGTAGGCTATTTATTCTGTTCACTGTTGTTGTTGGTCAAGAGTTCTAAAATAAAAATGCCACCACTTTAAATAAGTCTTTTCTGTCATTTTTTTGTAGCCTAATCTAGCTGAACACAATCGCAATATCGCCAATTTGGCCTAATTGTTTCATCGTTGACTGGCATTCGGTTGCAATTCTCGCAAAAAGTTTAATAATTTCGTAATATACAGTCGGCGTCTCGGAATATCATTAGATATAGGCTAACATAATTCCTTTGTCAATAGGGTTTCCATTTGAATCACGCTGAGTAGTAAACCCGATTAATAGCTTAATGTTGTACTTCATTTTGCCCTTTATTAAAACCACAGAACTCTATAAGAACAGTTATGTGGTTAAAACTCGAAAATGACTTCGGTTTGTGTCACGGCTCTGGTTCCGGCTCTGTCTGGAGCCGTGGAATATTGCTACGGCTCATGGCTCTTAAATTGAGTCGAGTTGATTTCGTGCTGATCAGTTGGGTAGTATAGCTACTGTAGCTACGTATCTTTCTTTTAACCATTAGTAGTCATAATAACCTTGGAATGAGCTGGGGCGATTATTAACTTCACAAAAGTGTGTGCAATATTGTTAGATCAAATTAAAAATATATATATTCTTACGTAGGTTCTAACTTAGCAATCAGAAACTGCGCGCCGCGCATTAACCAGTGCTGAGTGTCTCGGGGGAGTGTCTCCCGGCTGTAGTAGAAAGCAGGCAGAGTCAGAGCCAGAGCCGAGAGCCGAGAGCCAGAGCCGAGAGCCGAGAGCCAGAGCCAGAGCCGAGAGCCGAGAGCCGAGAGCCGAGAGCCGAGAGCCGTGAGCCGAGAGCCAGAGCCGTTTGAGCCGCATCTTTTTCTTTCAGCGGCGCTACTCGCGAGCTGGAATTAGAAGCCGTTTCAGACAGCAGACCCTAGCTGGTAACAAAGTAGACAAAATAAGTTTGTAAACTAGCCTTGATATTTTATTCAGACCCAAATAATCTGAATGATACTCATTGCTAATATTCTCAATTTACAGTAGCCTACTGTCTCAAGCTAGTTTGCAATCGCAGGTTACGTTTATTTACGACTTTCCCATCTCCGTTTTTTCGATCATAGATTGTAACATTAGATCTTACAGGTAATAATAGACATTGAATGGTTATATTTGTATAGAGCTATTTAATCTATGCTAATGTAACCTGGTGACAAGATTACTTAACAGTAACTTTACACTTTTAACTAATCAGCAGTCGGGACAGAAAGTTATATATAAAACCATTTTTTATTACAATTTAGACAATTTAAAAGATAGTCGTTTTCTTACAATACAAAAACTAGAAGTTTAACACTAGATTCTCACAACATTGCAGACCCTATTGTACAAGATGCCTAAAGTGCAATAGTGCTTTGGGGTTCATCTGTCAAGTTACATTCAGATTAAATAGGCTACAGTGGACTGGAGCAGATTGCTTGCTCCACATCAACGGGTACTGTTGACACAAACAAAAGATTCCCTTTAAGCCCATATAATGCGTTTTATACCGGACAACTTAATACACAATAAACCATATAGTAGATTATAACGAAAATACAAAAAGAAAATAAAAATACAAAAATAAATGAAATGCATTTATTTTTACAGTGTACACTCACCTCGCTACGATACACAGTTTGCAATTTAACTACACAAGGCAACACGGGACCTCGGTCCGGCAACTGGCATCGTACTATGCAATCAAAAGAAGTTACTCCACATTAATCCTAACATCACAATGTCATAAAGAAGTTAAGAAAAACAAGATTCAACAACAGTCAAAATACCTGCTCCACGCTGGCTCACGCATACCGGTTACTACCCCCCTCAGTGAGACTGCTCGGCCGACAGCAGTATCCTGAAGAAAGTATTTGTTTTACGTTCTGTTCGATATACGCATGCTTTTCTATACTGTGGCCAGGTAAACTTAACATTGAATTAAAATCACATTGTACTCACACAGTCCCAGAATGAGCGACGCTGGCCAAGCACCTGGTGTCCTAGCTGACCGCAAGGGAAAAGTATTCCTGTTCCGCCCGGTGTCACAGGCAATTATGTCCTGACTACACACCTGACCAGTCAAAGTATTCCACCTGGCCACACTCACCCCCCAAAAAACAAATTAGTGTCCCCACTGGTTGCTGCTAGCCCTACTCTCCCCCCTTCGGATAGCGGGCCTTGGCCAATTAAAAGGGTTTGAATGCATGCCTGCGGTGCTTCGCTCTGACCGTCGCACTGCAAAGGAGGGCACCTCTTCTTGCTCCATGTCAGCCGCCTGTGCCCAGTGGTCCTCTTGCAGCTCTACCTGCTCTGCGGCTTGCTCCTCCTCCTCAAGGCCTCTCTCTGCTCTGTTTAGAGTTTCAATTATTATGCCTCCCGAATCAGAATCCTCGTCACAGCTGTCTGTACCTTGCTCCACGTGCCTCGGCCTGTCCTCTATACAGTTTGCTCCAGGGGCACAAAGCCGAAGCTCAAAGCGGTTGACGTTCCTAGGTGGCCGCGATCCATCCACTGGCACAACTGTGTAGACTGGCTTACTAGGACTCAACTGGCTCACAATTTGGTGGGGGGTGGGAAGCCAGTGGTCCTGGATCTTATTCCTACCGGCTACCCGCCTGTTCCGGATATAAACAAGCTGTCCCGGGCGCAGCTGTGCATCCTTGGTGGGTGGCCCCTGGTACTGCCGCCTTGCCTCGGCCGCTCTTTGCATCTGTGTCCCAGCATGATCATACGCCACCCGAAGTCGTTCTTGATGCTCCAGCACCCATTCGCCCACTCCTCCATCGAATTGCCCCTCCTCTCTGCCCAGAGTAAGATCTAGAGGTATGCAGGGCGCCCGCCCAAACAGGAGAAAGTAAGGGGAATATCCGGTGCTTTGATGCTCTGTGGTGTTGTAGGCATATAGAACCTCTGGGAGGTACTCGGCCCACCTCCTTTTCCTCTCTGGAGGGAAAGCCCGTAGCAAGTCGTGGAGTGTGTGATTAAATCTCTCGCACTGGCCATTCCCCTGTGGATGATAGGGAGTTGTTCTACTCTTCCTCATTCCGTACAACTTGCAAAGCGACTGCACCACCTCCGCTTCAAAACACCTGCCTTGGTCTGAGTGCAGCCGGGCCGGCACACCATAGGGTTGAATCCACCCCTTCACTAGGCACTTTGCCACTGTGGTGGCCCGCTGGTCTCGGGTTGGCATGGCCACTGTGAACTTGGAAAACACGTCTGTCAAAATTAAAACATTCTCTCTCCCATCTGAAGAGGGTTCCAACACTGTGAAGTCCATCGCCACCACTTCCAAAGGCCGGGATGCCAACAAGCTGCCCATAGATGTCACGACCCTGGGTTGGGGGGCCTTCGAGACAATACACCTCTCACAGGACTTACAAAATGCTTCAACATCTCCGTATATTCCCGGCCAATAGTAGCGTCCACTCACAAGCTTGAAGGTTCGCTCGATCCCTTGGTGGCCGTGCCCCCCATGCATCTGGCTCAGCACCTCTTCCTGCAAGGCTCGAGGCAAAATCAGCTGTCTTTGTGGGCCCTCACCCAGCTTTTCCCGTTGGCGATACAGGACCCCATCACTTTCCACCACCCTCTCCCATTGGCGCACCAGCTCTAATGTCCTTGACGATTCCCCCAGCCGCTCTTCACGGTTGGGTTTCTCTGCTCTACACCAGTACTTAAGAAAGGCGGCAACCTCAGGATCAGCCTGTTGTAATTTGGCTAGAGACTGTGCGCTATAGAGCGGGAAGCTAGTCGTGGATTCATTTTGGGTGGTGGGCCCCACGGCCTGTTCATCACACTCAACATGCTGGGGGGCGGGTGGAGCAGAGCGATTGTCCAAGCGAGGGTCCTCGTCAGGGAGTGGCTCAGAGTACTGCCTAGACAAGGCATCAGCTGCTGCGTTCTGACGGCCAGGGTGGTATACTATCTCATAGTCAAATCGGGCCAACTCTGAGACCCACCGCTGCTCCACGGCTCCTAATTTCGCAGTCTGCAGATGGCTCAGTGGATTGTTATCGGTCAAGATTGTAAACTTCCTGCCAATACAATACTCTCGAAATTTGTCTGTGACTGCCCACTTGAGGCCCAGCAACTCCAATGGCACTATAGTTTTCCATATTCCTCTCTGCTCCCCGGAGCCCCCTACTTGCATATGCAACTGGCCTCCTCTGTCCGTCAACCTCCTGAGACAGGATGGCTCTCAGCCCCTGGTGGCTGGCATCAATCTCCAGAGTAAAGGGCTTAGAAAAATCTGCATACGCCAACACCGGAGCAGACACTAGCCTCTGTTTGAGGGTCTGAAATGCCACTTCACATTCAGGGCTCCAGTGTTTGCAAAACAAGCGTGCAGGTAGAGGCTGTCGTTGCCTGTTTTTCTTAGGTGAACTCAAGGCGGAGAGGGCATGGAGAGGAGCGGCTATGCTTGCGAAGTTCCTCACAAACCTCCGATAAAAGCTTGCAAAGCCGAGGAATGACCGCAACTCTGCCCCACAACGAGGGCTTCTCCATTCTGCCACCACTCTAATCTTCTCTGGGTCAGTTGCCACCCCCTGTGCCAAAATAATGTGACCCAGATAGGACACCTCTGACTGGAAGAATGAACACTTGCTGAGCTTCACCTTCAAGTTGAACTGCTCGAACCGTGAGAGGACCAGATCCAGTCGCTGCAGATGTTGTTCAAATGATGACGAAAAACAACAACGTCATCAAGATAGAGCAGCAAAGCTTGGAACCGCTGATCCCCCAAGATGCGCTTCATGAGTCGCTGAAACGTCCCTGGTGCGTTGCATAAACCAAATGGCATTCTGTTGAATTCATACAACCCGAATGGTGTGCAGAATGCTGTCTTCTGTCGATCTTTTTCCGCCATCTCCACCTGATTATATCCGCTAGCCAAATCCAGCGTAGAGAACCACTTTGAGCCACTCAGGGAGTCCAGGGATTCTTCGATGCGCGGAAGCGGATACGCATCCTTTCGAGTCTTCGCATTCAATCGTCTGTAATCGACACACAGACGAATTGACCGATCTTTTTTTCGAACTATCACCAGGGGGGAAGAGTACGGGCTACTACTTTCTCTAATCACTCCCTGCTCTAGAAGATTCTTAATGTGATTTTTCACCTCTTCATACTGGCTAGGGGGAATTCTCCGATATCTCTCACACACAGGTGCATCATCAATCACCGGGATTTCATGTTGGATAAGGTTAGTACACCCCAAATCACTATCAGAAGAAGCAAAAACGTGTGAATATTTACACAAGAGTTGTCTAGCTTGTTCTGCTTGACTGTCAGAAAGCCCAGGGAAGCACAATTTAGCTAGCTCTGAGGTCACTTCTCGAACCCCTGCGGCTACTTGCTGCTCCCTGATCATAACTTGTTCTTGCTGTGGCCCCACTCGCTCAAAACAAACGGAAATGTCTTCCCCAGCTATGACTTCGGCAGAGTGCAGTGAAGCAAGGCGCGTATAGGCCTTCAACGTAACATCAGTGCTACCAACATTGATTACCAGGACAGCCAAATGGCCATTGCTAACCTCCACGTATGCACTGGAGACCACTAGGCCCCCAGGCAAGCCCCCCTCTTCGAGCCCCAAAGGCTCAACTAGCATAGAAGACCGGGAGGAGGACTTGCTATTAGGTGCAGATGCTGGAACCAAACACACTGAACCAGCGGGGACTAGGGTGGGAAAGGTGACAGAAGCGTAACTCTTACCCTCAAAAGATACTGCCTGCTCATTCAGGCATGCTGCAAAGCCATACTCCCACCCCGTACCAAGCACCGAGGGTGGCAGTGGGCCAGAACTCTTACCACAGAGCATGAGATCAAAACACTTTTTAATCACATTCATACCAATTAGGCCTGGCACTATTTGCTTGCGCTCTTGTGCAATCTCGCCAACCGGATCTTTTACCACTACTATACCTCTCCCTGGTATGATCTTGCCCAGTGCCACTGCCTCGATGTCAGTTTCAAAATAGCCACTATATGGAATGTCCAAGCCCTGAGCCGCACTCAAATGTAACCAGCTACAATCGTCTAGTCCCTTTCCTAATTTTGGCTTCAAATGTTGGTTGAAAAAGCTTGCAGTGACAGAAGAAATATTTGACCCCGTATCCAACAAACACTGAAACTTCACACCCCCAATGGAGATCTCCACGGTGGGACTCTCCCCTACCAGACATTCATAAACCCCGGGGTCAATATTAGATAGTAAGCCTAGCTGTGCCCCACATGTGGTTTGGCTCTCCACCACAGGGGGTGCTAGTTTCCCGCCTGCTCAGACATTTGGACAGCCCCATCGCTCACTATGGTGGTTGCCGCAGCAACCTGGCGGCCCTGGCTATGGCTGGCGCGTGCATTATCACAATACCGGGCAATATGGCCGACCTTCTGGCAGTTAAAGCAGATGGGCTGGCCAGTTGGATCAAATCTAGGCTCCCTTCTCCGAAAAGGTGCCTGCCGCGGCCCTGACATATGCAAATTAGCTACTTTCTGTGACAGGTCATTTATCACAGTTTGCTGTTGCTGTAACATACCCAAAACCTTGGCAAGGGTGGGGTCAGATTTTACCTCCACTGCAGCTGTCACGACACTCGGCCTTCCTGCTGAAGCCCCTGTCTCACACGAGTCCACTGTTTTCTTCTGTTGCTCTGCTCCAAACTCAGCTTCCTCCTCCCACTGGAGAGCTTCTTTGCGGAGATCAAAAAAAGGCAGAGTAGGCTGTTGTCTACTTAATTTCTTAAGCTCCCTACGGAGGCTAACATCCCACACATTCTCGGCAAATTGGTCACGCAGAGCGAACTCTCCTGCCCGTTTTGCTTACTTTACAGTGGTTGATTTCTTCCATAATAGCCATTAACGCATGAGAGTACTCGCGCACTGACTCACCCTCCCTTTGCCTTCTCTCAAAGAACTGTCTTTGTAACTTAGTGAGCGATGAGGGCCGCCCATATATCTCTGTAAGAATGTCCAACACCTGGTATGGATCGGACCGTACCACTTGAGGTTGATACTTTATCTCTTGCCTGGCTTCTCCCCCCAGTTGCTCATAAATGAATGCTGCTTTTTCTGCACCAATAAAGGGACGATAACTCAGTGGCATTTAACTCATCTAACCAGTCATAAAATATAGCACTTGTACCACCAGTGAAAGTTGTACACTTCTTTTCTTTGGGCAGATATACAATACGCACTCGGCCGCTAGCCAGTGCACTCCCCGTCCCTGCCGTTTGCTCGCTAAGAGCATCATCCTTAGCCTTTAGTTCTTCTCTTAAAGAGTCATTGGCATCCTTCAGCCTAGATATGATGTCTTTATCCTGCTGTGCTCTGGCTCTAAGGGCATTTACTTTTTGGTGTAACTCCTCCGACATAGTTACTTATCAGACACACAGGGCAGGCGTACAGAAACCTTTTACAATGGTATTTAACACTAGCTGGTGAAAACTTCTGTGATGGCTTATCTTGCTTCTCCGGCTGTGATGGCTCCAACACCAGCGCTGCTCCAGTCCACTTTCACTCCTAACACACGCACCCCAAGCACTATGCAAAACCCAGTTTATCTCCTTCAACACTCAGACTGCTGTATTTTAAAAAGTGACCCTGCTCGCAGCGCCAAACTGTAACCTGGTGACAAGATTACTTAACAGTAACTTTACACTTTTAACTAATCAGCAGTCGGGACAGAAAGTTATATATAAAACCATTTTTTATTACAATTTAGACAATTTAAAAGATAGTCGTTTTCTTACAATACAAAAACTAGAAGTTTAACACTAGATTCTCACAACATTGCAGACCCTATTGTACAAGATGCCTAAAGTGCAATAGTGCTTTGGGGTTCATCTGTCAAGTTACATTCAGATTAAATAGGCTACAGTGGACTGGAGCAGATTGCTTGCTCCACATCAACGGGTACTGTTGACACAAACAAAAGATTCCCTTTAAGCCCATATAATGCGTTTTATACCGGACAACTTAATACACAATAAACCATATAGTAGATTATAACGAAAATACAAAAAGAAAATAAAAATACAAAAATAAATGAAATGCATTTATTTTTACAGTGTACACTCACCTCGCTACGATACACAGTTTGCAATTTAACTACACAAGGCAACACGGGACCTCGGTCCGGCAACTGGCATCGTACTATGCAATCAAAAGAAGTTACTCCACATTAATCCTCACATCACAATGTCATAAAGAAGTTAAGAAAAACAAGATTCAACAACAGTCAAAATACCTGCTCCACGCTGGCTCACGCATACCGGTTACTACCCCCCTCAGTGAGACTGCTCGGCCGACAGCAGTATCCTGAAGAAAGTATTTGTTTTACGTTCAGTTCGATATACGCATGCTTTTCTATACTGTGGCCAGGTAAACTTAACATTGAATTAAAATCACATTGTACTCACACAGTCCCAGAATGAGCGACGCTGGCCAAGCACCTGGGCTGCATTCCAATCGCATTTTTTAGCCGTCCTATCTACTTGGTTCACGTCTGACCCGGAAATCGATCGAGGTCCGCCATCTTTAAGGACATCCCAAACTGCTAAATGCTCCACCGAGGAGCGAGCAGTGGGGAAAGAGGAGGCTCCCGGAGAATTCTTCAGTGAGGAAACACGAGTGCAGCCTTTGCGGAAGTCTTTACTCAGAACGCGTGACGTGTTTCATCACATCTGCCACACTGCCACAGTTGAAAACATGGCGGGACCTCTCGTACACAAATGTAAGTGCTTATCGTTCCTTTCTATTTAATTTATAAAGCGCTTTCATTTATAATGTCACTCGTTCTTTCGGACAAACGAAAGGCAAGTTTATTCATGAAAAAAGAGACAACAAATATTGTAGTTCAGCGTGTAAGCGTAACATTTAGGACATGTTTCTGTCCCATATAGTTGTTTGTTAGCTAACGTTACTGCATAGGAAACGCAAGCTTCAATTAACCCATGTCCTTTCAAAACTGTATACAATTGTATATTGTACGCTATGCAATAGGCTATGTTACGTTTAGCCTATGTTCACACTGTTGAATGCATCCCGGCAAGTAGGCTAACTGAAATAGGCTCGACAGTCGCTGCTCGATTTCCAGTGTAACAACTGAAACATGAACACGCAGCTGCTTTGCGTTTAAAATATATTTTTCCTCACTCTTGTATGACAGAAATAATGTAATTTCAGTCTATGTTATTGCATTTGCTGTCTTTGACTGATGAAATGCACATTAGGCTAGCTTATTAGGATAGGCTACTATTGTGCATCATGTAGCCTACTTACATATGTCATGTCTGAATTATGGGCTTGTGAAGCCCCTTGACACATGCCGTTGTGATTTAGGGCTATACACAGACATTACTAGCTGGTTTTTACTTGCAGGTCTGTTGTGTCATTTACAGGGACAGATGAGAGCACCCTCAGCCTCATTCGGCTGAGGTGTGAGAATGAGCATCTGTTTACGGGGAAGAGGCATGTAGCAAAGAAAGCTTGGGGGTGAGTCATTAGTGACATTCTATAATGTGTGATGTCACATAGAACTAAAATATGTTACACAGAAACATTGGCAATAAGCCATTTTTTATGTTCTTGCAGGACCATGTCACTGTCCATATTGGTGTTCCTACATGTCATAGATTAATGTTGACGGAATCACTCCTCAGCACCATGATTCATGTCTTGTGTTGAAGTAGTTAATTGTATGCAAATGACAACTTCTGATATCTCTAATGTAAGTGTGATGGCAAGAGGCATGCCTGCCCCTGTAAATGGATAACACATAAACATGTTATGGCATGGCAGTAATTGTTGTAGGGCACTTGGGTATGGTATGGTAACATGTGTTGTTTTCCTCAGTGAAATTCGTCTGCAGATGGGCCTACAGGGCCAGGTGAGCCCCACCCAAATTGCAAAGAAATGGGACAACCTCAAGCAAAAATATAAGGTGAGGTTCAATTTATGATGTTTTTCCTTTGCGAATTTGTAGTTTCTATTGCATACTGAAACAAAATTATGCCTGTGCAATAGGCTCACAGCTCACCTTCACCCTTGCATCTTTCCTTGTAGGCACTCAGATGCCCTGCTACAGAGACGGAACAGACAGGGGAGAGGCCACAGCAGCCACATGGCCATGGTTTAATGCAATGCATGAGGCCATCGGGGGGAGGCCATCTATTGATCCTCCTGTCCTGATGGATTCATGTGTTTCAGAAAACCTGGCACATGTGGCTGATGAGACCTCAGATGGCACTGGCTCATCTCTTCCTGGATTTGTGGCGGTCACTTGTAGCCGGGCGTGTGTGGAGGAGGAGGAAGAGGATGCACAGCCTGGCTAAAGGCTGTGCCTGTCCCACACCCCCCAAAAGGAGAAGGACCGGTGAGGGAGCTGTTCTGCGGTTCCTGAAGGAAGATGCTGCCAGAAAAGAGGAGCGATTCAAGGCCACACTGGAAAGCTCTAATGAGTTTGAGAAAATTCTTAATAAAATGTAAATAGTTCACAAGTGTTTGTCAATTTGTTTTTTACTTGTGTTTTTACCTTTTAAGATATAGTTTTCATCTGAGTGCCCCCTTCAGCAGCACACAACTATTTGGGAGAAAAGAAACACACAAATACTAACAATTTTGCTGATCGTGTAAGCTTCAGGAGGGTAATACCTAGGCTATTTCTGGCTTATCGGTCTCTCGCTCTTTACTGGTAACTTCAAGTGAATGTCTTCCTTTTTGTAAATTCTAAGTAGTCAGCCTACATTCATTACTGAATGATTTGCAGTCATTATTCTAATTTACTGTTTTTAAAATCTTCTATTTTACTGTACTCTTAGGTCTGAATTAGACTTTGTTTTGACTTGTTGCTTCCACCAGGTTACTGTCCTATGGACGAATTATGCGATTGAATTGAGGATTGTCATTTATAATAATTATGAAATGATGTTAAATATATTTTTACTGCAGGATAAGTGAGTGGTTCTAGCACGCAATATCGCCTGTGTTCAGTATTCAGAGTGCTGAACATTTAAACAAGGAAGGGCATTGACCGTTGGAAACACTGGATTCAGAAAATAGACATTTTACAGAATCCTCACTTCCCCGACAGGTGGTTGACATACATTGGTGTCAAAGTGGTATGCTTATAGTGTGTTTTGAAATAAATAAAGGTAATGAAAAAGTGGCACAGAAAAGATGTATGAAACTGATATGTTAGTATCCATAAGTGATTTTATTAACACTAACATAACAAATAAAACGTGGATTAACACGACAGAAAGAGGGGCTGCAAGGGAGAATATACAAACATAACAAGAAACGGAGACACTAACAAAAAGCTCTCCTGTATAAATAATATTTCAAACAATTGCCAAATTACATATAATCATGTTCATTCAGTGCTACTGGACACATATTTGGAGCAGACGGTTGCCCCGCCAGTCGGTCTCGCCGGCCATGTCCGCTTTTTTCCCCCCTCACTGGACGTGGTGGAGCCACACCAATATCACCAACATCCTCGACAACCTCAAGGATGTCCCCCTTTGTCAGGCAGATGTTATGGAGCATGGCACATGCCGTGATGACCGTGGGTACAAAGGTGTGGTCCACCTCCAGAGCCTTGAAGAGCAGGCACCGCCTGGACCCTTAAGTGGTGTGCCCAGACAACGCTCCCCCATGCGGCAGTAGCATTATCAATGCTTCCATGGAGCCATGGCTCAGACGGTAGTCCTCCATGAGGTCCTGGTCCCCATTAAAGTAAAGCTGGATCACTGGCACAGTGGCATTTTCTTGGGCATAATGCCCAGCTGTTGGATCGTCGACCTAAAAAAGAATGAAATGAAAAACATGAAGTGTGTACATGCAGCCTACAGTTCACACAAGTTGATTGATTAACACCAAACCACAGTAGCCAAATGTATAGTTTGTAGTCTGACATGCAGGTAAATGTGTGGTATTATAGAACATGCAATTACTATGTGTGCATGACATAACTTTGCTGTATATTTATCCAGGTGAATTCTACTCCACCCACTGTTAAAAGTGCTTCATGCTTATCAATGTCCATGTTTGATCAAGAGCACTGTCTTATGACTACTGTTGAGAATACGTGATTCTTACCTCACTTAGGAACAGGACGGAGCGAAGCAGTCGCGATCCCCTGAACTGGCAACGCCACCGTTCCCGCTGAAGCCGGTGCCATGCGCTTAGGGCGAACGCTAGGTTCATTGCGGAAATGTTGATTGCGTACAGTAGCAGACCAGTATACTAGCCTATTGAAGTTCGCGATCTAAGTTTTGAAATCAGTATCTGTCGCTTATATACCATCAGATCATACATGCTTAATTGTTGATGAATTAATTAAACGGCATCAGCTCGGTTATTGGCTGGAAGTGTCATTTGTAATGTGCTCCAATTTTAACGAACAAACATGCATTCGAGTCCATTGATGAATTGGCCATTGAGCGTGTGGAATATAGGCGTTGCCTACTTACAATTTAAATTATGCTTCGTGCGATCTTTACTCACACAGTGATAAATAGCCGTTTGTTGTGGATGTGTTAATGGGACACTGTACGTCAAACACAAACATCTGTAATTGAGAGACAATATTCTTATTTCACATGTCATTTTCACATCTGTCAAATTGCATGGGAGAAAATCATTGCAAATAATTGTGATAACTTCACAGTGCAATATAGCGTCAAATAATACAATAGTTTATACCATGATGCATGCAAAAACAAGCTCAGAGATAAAAATACGATAGGCTACAGAACAATCCGTTAGCATTAAAGGCCACTGACAGCTGATACGGGGTTTTTTTTTTTTGACAGGTGATACAGCTGTGCAACACGTCATTAGTAATTGACGTCGCTTCAGCTGACGCTTGACTCAGCAAGGACGTTCCATTTGCTTAATTCATGTTGCCTCGCTGCTGCGTCCTCGTATGTGATCCTTGGATCCTTTCCTTATGGCCTCCACTGGGTGGAGCTAATGAGCGAGGAAAGGACCTAGGAAAAGATGCAAGCAGTAAAAATATGGGATTGGAATGCAGCCCTGGTGTCCTAGCTGACCGCGAGGGAAAAGTATTCCTGTTCCGCCCGGTGTCACAGGCAATTATGTCCTGACTACACACCTGACCAGTCAAAGTATTCCACCTGGCCACACTAATATTAATCTTATTTTTTATCAGATCCCTAGGTCTACTGAAAATGAGGTGGATGGAATACTGTATAAGTGAGATAGCCAGCCAAATTTGACAAACAAGCCAGATATGTATTATGTGTGTCAGTGTGTGCATATGGTGTACAGGAGCCTATGTCGTTTATTTATTTGGACACCATAGGGTTATTTAAATGTGTTTATTTTAACTGTACTTTATTTATTATATCATACACAATTGTAGGCTATTTATTCTGTTCACTGTTGTTGTTGGTCAATAGTTCTAAAATAAAAATGCCACCACTTTAAATATATTTGCTGTCATTTTTAGTAGCCTAACCTGTCATTTTGAAGTATTTGCTGTCATTTTTAGTAGCCTAATTTAGCTGAACACAATCGCATATTAATTCTGTTTTATAGCCTACTGCAATTTCCTCGCAAACAGCCAAATGTATTAATATAATAATAAACAGTTGGCTATTAAAGTGTCGACGTCTCGGAATATAATTAGATAGCCTATTAGGTACAGAATTCCTTTGCAAATATGGTTTCTGGTTGATACACGCTGAGTAGGCTAAACTCGATTATTAATGCTGTCGCCTACAGCATTTCTTTTCCTCTCCGTTAAAACTTGAAACGGCTTTGTTTGTTTCACGGCTCTGAGTCGAGGTGATTTCGTGCTGAACGGAGTTAGGTCCGACTACTAGCCTACTATAGCTACCTATCCTTTAACCGTTAGTAGTAGCCTAGTCAAAATTACTTTGGAATGAGCTGGGGCGAATATCTAATTCACAAAAGTGTGTGCAATATTGTTAGATCAAATTAAAATGTATTCTTACGTAGGTTCTAGCAATCAGAAACTGCGCGCCGCGCATTAACCACTGCTGAGTGTCTCGGGGGAGTGTCTCCCGGCTGTAGTAGAAAGCAGGCAGAGTCAGAGCCGGTGTTGTGTCGAATTCTGTTCCCCCACGAAATCATGTTCCCCCGAGCGTTGCTGCGCAATTTTCTCAGGAAATAGCGTAATGGGCGCGCGACCTGAGATCAGCTCGCTCCCAAGGAGGAATGCTCGTGCCACTTACGTGAATCTCAGTTTGTATAGGCTACGTTTTAAGCGATTTGTTCTTTTGCGACAAGGAAATCTTAAGATCAGAAGCCGCGATATGCAGGTCAGCCTATACGTAAAACAGTGAAATACGTTCAGAAAAGCAGCAAGTGTTCTCGTGGCTTTGTCGTCAGTTTGTATGGTGTCAGTGACTTGGTTAGTAAAAACATTCGTTCACTTAGTCTTGTAACGAGTACGTTACATAACCGACTGTATAAAATATATATGAAGCCCAATGAACATGATCAGACTGTTTATGAGTAAGATATACAATAAACGTCATACTACAGTTATTTTGACCGTGTCTGAGTATATTATTATTAGTAGCCTACTGTCATTATTATTCCTACGAGTAGAAGAGGATGTGGTGGGGTATTAATGATGGTGGTATTACGAATAGTGGTAACGTTAGTGGTAGCTAAAAGATACGTGATGCTACGGTTATTTTCTTTATCTGGCATTAGTATATTTTTGCATTTTATATGTGTGTGTATATATATGTATATGGATACATGTATATATGCAGTATATATATATATATACATCCACACACAGTATAGATGAGTGTGTGTGTGTGTGTGTGTGTGTGTGAAAAACGCTATATATAAAGTGAATTAATTATTAATAATTACCATTATTGTTATTAGTAGTAGTACATTACATTACATTACAGTTATTTGGCAGACACTTTTATCCAAAGTGATGTACAATAAAGGTTCTGTCACCTTCCCACTCCCTATTTTCCCAAAAAAATACATTCAACAAACTAATACTGGTAATGCATCACCCAAAATAGTCAATTCACCAAGTTTCACCATTTTACCACCTAATCTGTCCGTTTCCATAGGGGGAACAGTATCTGACGGCTGAATTTAACCCCATCAGATATCGTGCCCCCTATGATTCTGCAGAAAGGAAGGGCTCACATACACCAAACTAATAGTGGTAACACATCTCCCCATATAGAGATAATTCACCAAGTTTCACCATCTTACCACCTTATCTGTCCGTTTCCATAGGGGGAACGGGATCTGACAGCTGAATTTAGGCCTGTCAGATACCGTGCCCCCCATGATTCTGCAGAAAGCAAGGGCTCACATACACCAAACTAATAGTGGTAACTCATCTCCCCATATAGAGATAATTCACCCAGTTTCACCATCTTAGCACCTTATATGTCCGTTTCCATAGGGGGAACAGTATCTGACGGCTGAATTTAACCCCATCAGATACCGTGCCCCCTATGATTCTGCAGAAAGGAAGGGCTCACATACACCAAACTAATAGTGATAACTCATCTAACCATATAGAGATATACATACAGACCTATTATTAACCTACTAGCGCAAATTTCACTTAAACTGCGTATGAAAACCAGTTGTCATACATGACAAAAACATCAGCAATGGTGGCAGATTATAATAGCATTTTAGTGCCGTACGTAGATTCTGCAAGGATGAGGCAAAACAACTTCTCTCGTTGCACACGCAATTGCGTTGCATTTATTAGCCCAACAAAGACCAAAGAGAAAGAAGGGGCGCAGCCCTTTTTATAGCCCTAGTGGCGCATTCTGTCTCTGAATAAGTCGCAAAAAGGAGTCCGCTACAGCACAATAAACACTGTAGCTAGCTATATAGCTTAGGCCTACCCTACTCACTTAGTAGAGCTGCAGTCGGCGTTTCCCTGCAGAGTTGAATCTCCTCATTACTGCCTCCTTCCATTGCTCAGTAGCAAATCTTTTCGTTAAGTCTCTTTCGAAGGACAGTTGCACTAAATGTGCTTTTCGTTGGTGCAGCATGCTTAGTCTGTTGTCTGTGAGAACACCTTTTAATGTGGAGAAAAAATTCTCGCACATTGCAGTTGACGCTCCAAATGTAAGAGCATGTTTAAAGGCCGTCAGCACAGTTGGCATAGCCTCCAGTGCGCCATGGAATGTTCGTCTGTGCTAGCTTGCTCTGACGTAGGCCTACTGGGGGTAGTTTTATCAGGTGGCGGTGGTCGGAAGAATTTCCTTATGTCCATTATTGTAAGTTGTTTTGTTAGTTATCACACTAGTAAGTTAGCTAAAGAGTATTTCTTCACACGCACTTTTCGTCCCACACTCAATACTCTCGCAGTCTCAGTTTTTCTGATTTGGGCTAACAGCATACTTGCCAACCTTGAGCCCTCAGAAATAGGGAGATTTTTTTTAAAATTGTTGACGGGGGGGAGGAATGGGGGGTGCTATCAAGAATTTTCGCCGACCTCGATTGTAATTGTTGACGGGGGGGGGTTGGGGTGCTATCAAGAATTTTCAATAGTATGTGCCTGCAATACCGGAGCAGGGACCGTCTCAGGGCCGGGACAGTCTCAGGGCCGGCCGGGACCGTCTCAGGACCCTAGTTTTTCGCGACAGCGCCACCTACCCAATTGGATGACCGCAACAGTGCAACATGGCCCGGAGCAGTGCAGTGTCAGGGACAGTCTCAGGGCCGGGACAGTCTCCGGACCGGGACAGTGTCAGGACCCTAGTTTTTCATTTCACCTACTGAATTGCAGTGCAACCATGGCAGGACCGCAGTTCTTGCATGTCAATAATAAAGCTGTACAAAAAATTTGACCTCATAATTTTTGCATTAGATTATAACTTTTGCAGGTTTGATTCCCAGGTAGGACACTGCTGTTGTACCCTTGAGCAAGGTACTTAACCTGAATTTCATCAGTATATATCCAGCTGTATGAATGGATAAATGTAATAAGAAGTTGTGTAAGTCGCTCTGGATAAGAGCGTCTGCTAAATGCCTGTAATGTAATGTAACATAGAACTCGTTTTACCCCAAAATGCATTTATTTTACAAGGCAAATACAGTGGCTCACAGTACGAAAATGATGGGAATCATATGCTATGGCCTTTGCAGCCACTTGATCTCAACCCAATTTAACATTATTTTGGAAGAATGGTGTTGCTTCCCTCCAGTAGAGTTCCAGAGACTTGTAGAATATGCCAAGGCGCAGATTTTTCACAGCCACCAATGGCGGTGTCCAGAATAAAACGGAAACATCTATTCTTTTAAGCTAGTACAGCTCCCGTGTGTGTTCATCTTTTTAAATAAGATTTAATAAAAATAAATAAGTAATATTTCACACAAGAAATTTGTCAATTGTTGAAAAAATTTAAAAAGCTCCCAGCATTGAGCATGCCAATTGCATGCTTTCTCAAGAATTGCAACACCTGTGGCATTGTGTCATGTGACAAAAACACATATTTGAGTGGGCTTTTATTGTCCCCAGCAAAAGTTGTGTCAGTGTAATTAATGGTCACACCCTGACTGGTGGTGGTTTATCTCATTGAAGGAAAACGCTTAGTAGCGTGAATGTAAACAAATTTGTGCACAAAATTTTAAAGAAATAACTTTTATTTGCACAGGGTACATGGCCATTTTGAGAGGCTCCAGCGCTGTATATTCCACCTGTTGGGCCTGGTTTCCTGTTCTGAGAGAGCGAGAGAGATGCAATAATACAATAGAAAACAAAATAGAAATAACATGTTATTGACATTTGACTTTTCCTGAGCCTTCAATATTCAAACCACAGATTGTGAAGTCGGTAACAGCACTACCTACCAATTGAATAGTCTCCCTTCTGTCCTCAATTGCCGGTATATCCCTCGGTTATATTCCTCCACTTCACTGAAATAGTAAAGACGGACAACATAATCACTGCTAGGTTAACATAAATATTGGTAACACTTAAAATAAAATAAAATAAAATAAAAAAGGGTACATTCATTAACATTGCTTTTTACAGTTATAAGCATTAAATAACAGTTAACTCATATTTAGTTAACATTTGCTAATGGTCTACTTCTTTATTAAGGTATTAAGTAATATTAGTAAATAGTTGATAGATTTTATGGCATTGTGTAAATAAAATTACATTCTCTACTCTTACCTGTGATGATAAACCGGACCAGAGAGGAATACCTGCTCAGCTTCCTGCAAGGACAGCTTCTGAAGTACAGCCAGGGCATATATAATGGACTACAAAAAGAAAATGGTTAATTTTTAAACAATATAATTCAAATATAACATTATATATCATAGTCATTTATCATAGTCAACTAGTTGGGCTTGCCAAAACCGCGCTACGGTTTCATTAAACAAATAAACAAATGAGGCTAACGTCAACGTTAGTTCGTTTTGCAGCAAGCTATTGGTAAACTAACGTTATAACAATGATTGTTTGTAGTGCCTTTTAAATATGCTTCGATTATCTTGGAATCGAACATTAGCGTTAGCCAACACTATCATAAGCTAACGTTAAATTCGATTTAGCTAAACGCTAAAGTTCACGTTACATACATAACGTTAGTAAGCTACTCACACTTCGACTAGATAGCTAACATTAACTTTGCTGTCGTATTCAAGACACCAGAATTGTTTTTAACATTAAACAAATAAAACTTGATTCACATTCAGTTTTGTACTCACGTTCAGATTGTCGTCCATCTTTTTGTTTCTCTTGTGTATGCGCAGGACTGTAGGGTCCTCAGACGGTCCCGGCCGGCCCTGAGACTGTCCCGGCCCTGAGATGGTCCCTGCTCCGGTATTGCAGGCACACCCTTCTCAGAATTTTCGCGGACCTCGATTGTAATTGTTGGGGGGGGGGGGAGGGGGAGTTGCAATCATCTTTTTTTTTTTTTTTTTTTTAAGACACTCTATTTAACGGTTTATTTAACGTATGTACCGCGGGTGTGCGTCTGCGTTAAAAGTAAATCCCCGTTCCCCGTTAACCATCCACGTAGATACACGCGTCAGATTAAAAATATATATATATTTTTAAAACACGATATTGTCCGAAATCGGGAGAACTGCGGGAGATTGTTGACTCCGGGAGATTATCGGGAGAGGACATTGAAAATCGGGAGTCTCCCGGGAAAATCGGGAGGGTTGGCAAGTATGGCTAACAGCCAATGGGGGGGCAAGGAGGCAGAGGCGGGGGGGCAAAGCCCCCCAAATTAACCCCCAAACGCCGGGCCTGAGTTGATGGAGGTGCATGCGATGGATGAGGACCGCATTGAGCAACTGAAGAGGGGAGACGTTCGGGAACTTTGGATGAATTTTAATGGATCTGCTTTACGTCTGGGTAGCGCAAAGTTGCTGTCCATTTTCGGATCAACCTACACGTGCGAGCAAACGTTCTCGGCAATGGGACACATTAAAAACAAGAAGCGCAACAGACTGACTGATGGAAATCTCAGTGCTGAACTCAGATGCGCCTGTACCTCGCTTATACCAAACCTCAGGAGATTGGTGGAGAACAGCATGTGCCAGAAGTCGCACTAAGTGAATATTTAACATGTCTAATTTCAAACTTACAATTTATATACAACTAGCCTATATATGCGCCAGATTGTAAAATTGTCCTTTATAAAATAAAAATTAAATAAGATATTTCTGGTAGTGGTATATTACTGGTAGTGCGAGAGGGTCGTGCATGCGTGGGTGGTCCGCGATTTCATACTGTGCGGCCCGCAGAGCAATACATGGGCCGCACATGTGGCCCGCAGTTAAACCCAGGTTGGCCACCTCTGCTATAGAGGATCTGATCTGTCACTTTCTTTCTGCTGTTTTGTATTTAATTGAAAACAATGCAACATAACATTTGCCAATATATTCCAAAAGCACAAAGCCAAATTTGAGTTTGAATATGTTTGTCAGGTTCGTTCACCACACTCAGCTGAATCTAGCCCTTATTATGACACAGCACAACTCTAAGCATGTTTATTGTTCTTTGAAGTATGATGTGCTCTAAAGTTGCTCTAGATAAGAACATCTGTTAAATGACTCGGAGTAAGTAATGTAAAACCATAATCGTAGCAAGATCAGTTAGAGCGGATTTCCTGAGGAACATGCATCAGCAAAGGGGTCAATCACACGAACAAGCGCTAGCTGGACAACAAAATGAAAGGATAGGAGAACATTCATTAATCCTGTTCAGTTGATTGTACTATATTGGCTTTGCTGGAGAGAAGCCTCATCAGCACCTGTCCCCAAGCTAGTTTAGTTTAGTTTATTGGGATCCCCTTATTAATTAGAGGGCAGATCATTTGTAAATATTGAAAAAAGGAGTAGACCAAAGCAACTCCCTTAGGGAACACCACAGTTTAAATGTATGGTATTTGACAGAACTGTTACGTTTCTCCCAACTGGTATGGACCCAAATGCAGGACTCTGAGACAGATTCACAATAAGCTCCAGTGGAGCGCTTTATTTAAGGCAAGCAAACAACAATGAAGAGGGAGAGCAAGGTGAGGGTCTGGATACGGGGTTGGTGATACCCAGGGGCAGATGATGATCAGCAAAACGGGAGAAGAGTTGGGCTAATGGCAGACAGCCGGTGACAGACTGGATGCAGGGTTAGCGAGAGCAATGGCAGAGCAGGGAATGCAGGCTGGCGGGTAAACTGGAAAAGGCAGACTTGACACATTAGCAAAACACAACAGACAATGTTTTTAAACATCGCGTCACCTTTGTTTGACGCTTCCATATTGCCATTGATTTGACAAAGGAAAGCCGGTATTCACGGTATAGGACTGACAGTTTGTTACGACTGTATATCTTCAACTTCTTGTCGCTACACGGGACTGTTTCGGATGTCGAAGAGTTTATTAGAAACTTAGAATAGGTTAGCCTTCACCCTTTGTTTTGTCTCTTTGCAGAACCTCTGTTTCTCTGTCTTAGACAGATTGTCTTCGCTGTCTTCTTTTCTTCTTGTTTGTATTTTTCGGCTCCCTCGTTGTGAGCTATAGGACTTTCTTTGTTTGTTTTGTCTTAATATCTGCTGTTAGAGTTTTTCACCCAATACTCCCTTCCAGCTTTCAGGACACAGCCCACTTGCCAAACATCAATTTAGTATGTGACAAATTGGGCTAGCAACAATATTAGCTGTTATATTAAGCAGTTTACCATCAAGGTTGTCTGTTCCAGAAGGCTTGTCAACAGAAAGGGATTTAAGCCATTTTTCAACCTCTATCAACTTATTTGGCAGAAATCTAATTCACAATTTTTCTCTGTCATTATTTAATTCATTATCACTGTATACGATTTTGAGCTGTCTACTGGATTCATGCTAGTTTATCTACTTTTCCTTTAAAGAAAACATTAAAATAATTGGGAATTTCTATTGACTTTGTTAAGAAGTCACCATAAAAAGGGACAATCATCAGTCCTTCTATCATCTATCCATGCTTTAGCAGTGAACTTCCTGATAGGGGCATGTTTATTTGCAATCGACAAACATAAACATTTTCATAAATACGTCAAGAGCAACTTCGGGATTGTTTTTAGTATTCACAATCGACCAAGTCTATATTATTAATTTGATTCACAAAGTCCTCTTGTTTAAATCTTTTATATAATCTACTGAATATAATTTTAGCACTTGGCTTAGGTATTTTAGTTCTCTTTATGATGGCCACTAGGTTGTGATCACTACATCCTATTGCTGTAGATGTTGCTTTAGAACATTTATCAGGAACATTAGTAAAAATACAGTCAGTGCAAGTTGATGTTGTTGCCTTCCTTATTTTTAAACACCCTAGTTGGTATAGTTACAGTTTGGATTAAACTACAAGCATTAGTTACTGACAACAGTTTATTACAAAGGGGGCAGCTAGTGGACAGGAAGTCAGTATTAAAATCGCCCAGCAAAAACATGTCCTTTTTCTCATCTGAGAATTTGAGCTCACATATATCATTCAGATACTTTGCATCAACACTAGGAGGCCTATAACAACACCCAATTAATATTGGCTTAAGGTGTGGAAGATGGACCTGACCCATAGTACCTCTATGTCAGATAAAATTAGATCATTCTGTTGCTTAGCTGACATTTTGTTACATACATATAATGCCACACCTGCTCCGTACTTGTTTCTATCTCTTCTAAACAATGTAAACCCGTCCACAGATACTTCAGTATCATCAAATGATGAGTCCAGGTGAGTTTCAGACAGTCCAAAAACATGAATATTGTTTGACTGAATTAAAGAGCTAACCTCATGAACTTTATATCGTAAACTACATACATTTAAGTGAGCTATTGCTAGTCCTTTAATTGGTAATCCTATGAGCATGATAGAGTTGACACTTCAGAGCAAAAACTGTGTGTGTGTGTGTGTGTGTGTGTGTGTGTGTGAGAGAGTGTGTGTGTATATGTGTGTCTGCGTGCGTATGTGCGTGTGAGTGCGTACGTGCGTGCTTGTGCATGCATATAGTGAGAGTAGGCTAGCTAGCCCTTTGCACTCGATCAGTCTTTTGGCCAGGAGTCTGTCATAGCAGATGTAGGCAATGTTCCCTTTTGATCTTTCAGCCTTCATGGCCGGAAGTTATTTTCGTTTCATCCTCACAGCCTCATTAATGTAGATGTTGGACCCTCTCTGATTGGCTCCTAAGGTTAAAAAAAAATCTTTGTTGCCGCTAAGGGGCAGGAGGGCATTTTCCACTTTGTCCTCCGTTAAGCACTCGGCTAGCAGCCGGTTAGCTAATTTGGCCACCTTCTTGCTGACGGGAGGTTTTTATTTGGTTTTTCGCCCTCTCAGGAGCAAAACCTGTCATAAGAATTTATTTTTATTAGCTAACCGTAACCTACTATAATCCGCTCCCGGCTAAACTAGATTTTTTCCTGAGATATAAATAAAACATTAACAGTTCTTAAACTGGGAACCTGGCAAATGAAATGTGAAGCTCTATATGTGGGAATAAAAAACATAAGACAATACTTGAGAGGAACAAATCGAAATGTGCTAAATTAAAAATAATTTGTCTCTTGAAGCGAGTAGGGTATTGGCCGAGTTGTATTGTAAATGGAAATGGACTGCACTTATATAGCGCCTTTATCCAAAGCGCTTTACAATGGCCTCTCACTCACCCGTTCACACACACATTCACACACCAATGGCGGCAGCTGCCATGCAAGGTGCTAGTCTACTCATTGGGAGCAATTTGGGGTTCAGTGTCTTGCCCAAGGACACTTCGACATGTGGGCAGGAGGAGCCGGGGATCGAACCGCCAACCCTGCGATCAGCGGACGCCCCGCTCTACCTCCTGAGCCACAGGGGTTTTTTTGGGAGGGGATTTTGCTACCAATATCCAATGTGAGTGTCGCTATGACCGTGACGCCTCAAAAGCCTCTGTTCATGAACGATGCCAATGGCTCGTCCAGTGGGTTCTGTGCAAAATTCTGTCATCTCTGTGCTGTTGACTTTTGCTGCTTGCTTAAAAAATATACAGTATACAATAAAATATGGTGGCATATAATAATAATACATAAAATATGGTGGTTGCTGGGTACTGACTAAAAATGAGTATGTCCTTTTTCAATCCTGCTGTCATCAGGTTTTTTTGTGCAGTGGTTAATGGGGATGTCGAGTCAGGACTTCCTGATCTTCAGGAAGCATCAGGTGCCCTGTTGTTACACATAGCTTTTCTCACTAGATAGTATAAGTCACACGGCGGCCAGACTACACATGACCTACTTTGGTATCACATTGCGTAGTATGGCCAATGTCTGATTCAAGAACACAGCCATGTTCTGTCTCTGTGCTGGAGAGATATCGATATGGTCTTCCTGATCTTCAAGAGACGGCAGGTGCTCTGCTGTACACATAGTCTACTGTCACATAATGTTAGTATGGCCAATGTCTGGTCCAAGATCACAGCTGTGTTCTAGCTCCATGCTGGAGGTATATGGTCTTCCTGATCTCAAGAGACAGCAGGCGAGGTCTGCTGTTGGGGGACTTGGGGGTTTCTGGTCATCTCCTGTTTAGTAGGGGTAAATGCCCGTGCTCTGGAGCAGTACTAAAGCAGATTCATTCACCGTCAAACTAAAATAATTACGTAGCACATTCATTCATTAAGGCGAGACAGCCTAGGTGAAAACGCCATTTCTTTTTTTTTTGGTCGATTTTGAGATTTTTTAATATTTTGCTTCCTTAACATGTCTTATAACACACACTACATAGCCTAGAGTTGTAATTCGGCAAGTCTTTGTGTGTGTGTGTGTGTGTGTGTGTGAGTGAGAGAGAGAGAGAGAGAGAGAGAGAGAGACAGTGATTCTGTTCAGTCAATACATGCTGTGTTTCAGTGCAGTTATCAGTTGTGTGTTTAGATTATTGTTACTACACTGTGTATGTAGCCTGTGTGTGGTTCTGTTCAGTTCTGAGTTCAGTTCAGTTATCAGTTATGTGTTTGAGATGTCTATTACTAATGGTTTGATTAGGTATTGTGTTTGTAAATAGCGGTTTCAAATAAAAATGTATGGCATTTTACAATACAGAACTTTGAGGGCGTTTTCCCAAAAATGAGTTTTTATGCGTTTTTCTTACACGCCAAGAGATGAAATATCCATTTCCCTAGCACCTACACACACCATACTTTCCACATTTCTTCCTATCTATACCCTGCTTCTTTGTTCCAAGGGGTTTGTTGATATATCATTCATAGCCTGATTTATAGTACATTTTATACCAAAAAACCTGGTGAAAATTGATTTTTTATGACTGTAGACAGTATTTCCTGATGTATGGGATGATAAAATGACATAGCCCCAATCCCTTCTGAACAAAGTTAATTGTGTTATGTGTCAAAATTTTGAATCTGGGCATCATCCAATGTTCTGATTCTGCGATTTAGCGCATATTTAATTAGGTAACGCCTATTTTGCATATATAAACATAAAATCTCAGAAAACTTGCAATACATTTTTTCTTAGTTGTTATGTACATAACAAACTGGGAAAGTTTCATAGTGATATCTATTAAAATATTTTTTTTGGCTATTCACCTAGGCTGTCTCCCCAACCTGTTAGTGCTGGCCCCTAGTGGCAGAGACGCAGGCGTCTACTTTTTTCTGACACATCACAAATACGTTGCTAGTTATGAAAATATGGATTTTATCACCATAACCCGCATATGATCATAATCAGTACTTAATATCCTATCAGCGTGCGAAATATCACGTTTCTATCTGCCACCATTAGCTTGTAATTCATGAACGTAGCATGCTATGCTGCTACACTGTTATCTACAATGGACCCGACCACATGTCAGATAGCAGACATTTAAACACATTTGCAAGTTAATTAAAGTTTTTATTTCATCACCAAAAAATTGTTTACTATCACAGCAGCAAGAAACACCTTCCAAGATCCTGAATACATACAAGTAAAACTGTCTACTCACTCCACAGGGAAAAAAACGAGTGATGTTTGCTTGTCATCACATAACTTTCTTTTGCTATAAAAAGCTCCGGTAAAATATGAAATAAACTTGTAACCTTACCTTTGTTTATAAAGATTAAGATGTCCCCTGCAAGAATCTGAGGTTATTTTTTGCCTTGGTTGACCCGTTCAACATGTGTCCATGCTCTAAAATGGCCGCGCGTAAATGACCGCACTCAAAAAATGCACTTGTAAATCCTTCACACAAACATGATTTTAATTGACACTTATATCGTCCAATAGAGTACATCCTAAGCTTTCTGAAATGGTATGGCATTGCCATAGGTAGATTTAACTAGCCGATCGCTATCCACGCGTAACATCGGGCCTGGTTGCACACATCCGGAAGCCATTTTAGATAACAATTCAGCCTGCTTTATGCGCACACCGTGCGTCATCATTATTACATTGAGATTCGAGTAAATTTTTATTCAAACTTGTATTTTTATATATCATATATATATGATGGCCAAAAAATATATGTCCCTGTCGGATGTAGTGGAGGAGATTTTTAGGAGTCGGAGGGAGAGAGTGGAAGTGGATCTGAGGCTGAAAGCAGACTCTTGTCGAAGATGCTTTTTCCCAGGGCGAAGATGTGGCTGTTGACATGTAAGTATTAACTGTATTAAATTAAAAATAACTTTATTTGTGCATCGGTTGAATTTTAGTCACAGTAGTCATGTAAAATATAGCATTTCTTATCTAATTTCTTGTGGCTAAATGGTAGCATAAGTCATATCATGTATTGTATACATACCTGCAAACTCATAAGGGTTGAAAAAGGTGACAAACTAAACCGTTGTAGGGGGGTCTGGGGGGATCCCCCCCCAGCCAAATTTTGCTATTTTAACATGTAAATTAAGCATTCTGGTGTACTCCCAGAAGAAAATAAAGGGAAAAGACAACATTTTCTTATGGTAAAAATGGCACATTTATTAACCCATAAACTGGTCAGTTAAGAACATTTTAAATGTGAAAAGGTCTATCCACTATAACCAAACCAGTTTTAAAGCCATTATTTCTGCTGCCACATGGGGGCGCTATACCACACATGAACATTTAGGACAGGTAAACAGTAAATCTCATTGGCCAAATTTGGCAACATATCAACATAATATTTCATTTTTTCATCCTTTTGGCCTGGACAAGCCTTTCAAGGGCCCGTTTTCTCTGCTTGGCAATGTGCCTCTTTCGGGCCACACTATCGTTCTCCACCACCTCTGCCCTATTACTAGCAGCACTGGTAGATGGCTGGCAGCCAAACTCAACCCTCCTTTCCCTGATTTCAAGCTGATTTTCCTGTCGTTGGGCTTTGTCCCTAGTTCCAGCTGCACTAATGTTGGAACACAGCCTCCTATCTACCTCCCCAAACTTCAAATCATCCCTTCTGAACATTTCCACCCCAGTCTGGTTCCTGGTCTGCAAAGTGTATTTAACAGTCTGCACAGCACTGAGGGTGGAGATTTTCATTGATGTTGATCGTTGATCAATGATGTTCCCCATGACACTGAAGGACGACTCAACCAGGGCACCATGGAAAATTGAGAGGGCAGCCTTGACTGCCTGACACAATGCAGGATACTTCCCTGTATTGAAGACGACGGCCCACCACTTGACAACATCCTCTCCATGCTGAAAACTGGGAAGCGCCTGGTCAACATTAAAACGCAGAATTTCTTGGTCTGTGTCAGCATCTGGTGGCAGCAGGTGACCCATCATATGTGTGAGCTTCCTCAAGTTGACCGTGGTTAGGGAGTGCCCTCTCACAATTGGGTCCACAGCTGACAAAGACTGCAGAGTTTCACTCTGCAAAGGCAGCTTCTTTTGCAGGTATTTCGCACAGGTTTTGTATGCCTGGGACACTTCCTGCAGGAATGGCTTCAGCAGCTGAAACATATCAACAATACTTATAGTAGGTGGAATTATATGGAAAAACGTTACACGTTCTTGGGCACCCCTCCCTTCTAAAATGGAGATACACCATACTGAGTATCGATACCAATTTATTAATCATTAATTTTTATGTACTCACAGGATGTTGTGGATGTTCTGATCTGAATCTACTAGCCTCCCGTCCCACATACATCTCCCTCAAAGGTAGCAGCTTGTTGTCAAGTTCAAGAGTAGCCAGGGATTTGGGCATCAGGTTCAGGTGTTCAGATTTGACAAAGCAGGCCAGGAAGTTCATGAAAACTTGCAGCTGTTTGTCATGCAGTGTATGGACAAGTGTCTGTCTGCCCTATAAAGAAAATAACATTGTGGTTCAATGCACAAAAAAGCACACAAGGAATGCATGCCAGTTATATCTCAGGAATCCAAGAAGTTAAGTATTAGGATTCACTGGGATCACTTTGCTATGAAAAAGCATAATAACATAATAAGGAACTGCAGATACCCTGTGCTCAAAGAAAATATCATGAATTATTAGACTTTGGGTTGGCATAATTTATTTTTCTAGACCCAGGTCCTATCATAATCCAATTCTCATAACTCTTTTTGAAGAACCTGATGATAAATGGAACATTCAATGTTCAACTCACCTGGAACACCATGACATATTCCTTCAGTATTGACAGCACTCCTGTGTAAACACTGAGGTGCAGCTCAGTTATGGTTGCTTCATGCCACACCTTCCGAATCACCCTCTTCTTCCGGTCTTTTCCCAGCTGCGTCATTGCTGGAAAAATCAAAGGCATAACAAGGTTCTGTACAAAACCTAACAATCCTTAGGTTACCATAGTTCAGGTAGGCAATCACAGAACCAAGGAGAAACAACTGCGATAAGTTACCTTTTTTTCTGAGGTCCTCGTGAAAGTACCGAATCCGTTTCTGCGCTTTTTCGTTCATGTTGAAATCGGCAAATAGCTGCTCCAGGGGGTCCTTGTAGAGGGCCTTGTCTTCCTTGTCCATGAAGCCGTAGTAGAGAACCTTGTATGCAGGGAGAAGCCTCTTGGTGCTAATGGCAACATCATAAGCCGATAGCCAGCGATGCATAACAAACCTTTTGGGAGCTGTACTAGGAATTCCCATGAACTCGCATATCTCATTGAGGTACGCCAACTGAGAAAAGAGAGAACAAGCACATCATTTCCCCCACCCAAAGGGCTTAAGAAAGATACATACATAAAATGACAGTAGGCTAGGTATGAAAAAATGTTAAGAATGTAGATTAGAACGTATGCCTTTAGATCTAGAATACACATCTAGAAAATGCACTCTCTCAACAGGTAAGTATAGCAGCAGATATGTATAATGTAAAGATGAAATTAGTTTAGTGTAGAGGAAAGCATTGCAGTCAGTAGCATTGCATCAAAAATTTAATATTATTAACCAACCTGGTCTGTGGCCCATTGATGATCGGAATGTAGATCACTGAACAGCTTCTCAAGATGACTACTGAAAGGAGCTGTAAAAACCTTTGCAGCGTTGTGAATGTGGTGACAACTGTCACCATCAACATCGAGAAGGTTTGGGCAGTGGTCTTTGCGAACTCTTGCTTCCAATCCCATCTTACAGCCTCGCATTACACCGCAGGAGTCCATTAGCATACTCACAAGATTGGACCATGGGATGTTGTTATCCTTAAAAAACTTGACCAGCAAATGCTCAAGCTTGACAGCATTAACTTTAAATACCTCCAAAGAGCCTAGGTGTTCCACATCAACAGTGTTCCTGTCTGGGTTGAAGTAGCTTACCAGGATGGAAAGCACTTTCTTATCACCGTTGGCAGTACTCTCATCGAGGTTGATGGAAAATGGATACTTCCGTGTATGGGTGAAGATCCTCTCAGAAAAAGTAAACCCCAATCCATGCACCATTTTATAGGCTGCTGATGTGCGTGACAGCTTCAGCCGACTCAGAGCTACTTTGTCTTTTGCCAGCTCTTGGGCCAGGTTCACCATCACCGGTGTAAAGGAAGGGAATGCTCGGCCATAGTAGCGAGAACCATTGCCTAGACAAAGAAAGCATTATTAGATTTTCATCAGTACAACTTTTGCTAATACCCTGCCCTGCCATTTATTATAACCCTGTGACCATGGCTTTGGCTAGTATTCATAAATTGCCATTGCTACTGTAAAGCTGTTAGTGTTAGCCCAGTGTGTTTGCAATACATTTAATCTAAACTAACTCTAAACTGACTCACACCATGTACAATTTGTCCTGGTAATGTAGCCTACTCCTATGACATGAGCCTACTATGAAAAAAGTGAAATAATAGTTATGTTTTTTATTTTACAAAGTAAACTACAAGCCTATTTAATCTATACACACCTCTGCATTTGCAACACGCTGGAATATAGGTACAGGCACCCTAACTCGATCCCTCATTGCTTCAGGCCCATTGGAAGTACTTTGTGTTGGGCTTGGACCAGGATGAGGTAGAACACTGGCTGTTGTTAATATTGTGCACACTTTTTGCCGGTGCACCTCTGTTTGGCAGTGTGTCATGAGAGCATGGGAGCCCTTTTTGCCAGAATTTATTTCCTTAGCGCAAAGGCTGCACTTGGAATAGCCCGCTTTGTCGATTTTTTTAAAATACTGTGACAGCGGGAAGCTGTACTGCTGTCCCTTCACCTCCGTTTTCACCTCCAGCTTTAGCCAAGCCCAGCTCCACCTGCACTTCAGCCCTGATTCAAGCTGTGCTACATACAATGCTTCATCCTCATTTAGCTCTCTCATTCTGAAAAGATAATCATCAGAATATTTATCGGTTGGGTCAGGGCTCATTTTTTATCATAAGCGTTTGTTAAGGCTAAACCCAACTGCATCCGTCCAGGTTTAATGATCCGCTAGAGTTGGTGTTTCCATTACTGCTAGCTACTCACTAAACCACACACGGATGTGTATTTTTTCATTACGTGTTCGTTTTCATCCCTCTCATATCTGACCACAATGACATAGCCGCCAGTAATATCAGATAACAATACGGATGCTGTGGAGATTAGCCTTCACAAACTTATTCTTTTCGCATTTAACTGGGTGACGTAGAACTGGTCTAGCTAGGCTAACTTTAACACAATTCACTGAGGTTAGCAGGCAACCTAACAAGCTGATAAGCTTAAGCATGTTAATACACTTTATTTGGCTAAAATAATTTTACTTCAGCAACGTTAAAATTATACAGCATACATTTTTTTTGCCAGATTACTAGACTTACCTCAAAACTTGTATCTGTAATGTATCACCAAAATTGTCCTTCATCCGTCCATGCGAAAGAACTAACCACTCGCTGACGACTGAGCAGTCCACTCCAGGACTGGAACGATGGGGGAAAAAACGCGCGCTGTGGTTTATCTTGATTACGATTGGTGGTCGTGGAACATGGAACGTGGAGTCATTTGGCCAAAGATTTTTTTATTGTGAAGATAGCAAACTTGTTTCTCGCTCATGATACAGTCGGTTATTATACAGTCTATGGTTGGTTGATTGGTTGGTCGGTCAGTCGTCGTTTCTTTCACCCCCCCCCCTTAAAAAAAACTCTTCGGATCTACACGATTCACGTAAATGACCTATTTTGAGTTGAAAACGGCGAATTTCGCCGAAAGGTGACTAGTTTGCAGGTCTGTGTATAATAAGTAGGCCTGTTGATACATAGCTTAGCCATGCATTAGCATGCATGAATTTTAGTCACAGTAGTCATGTAAAATATAGCATTTATTATCTAATTTCTTGTGGCTAAATGGTAGCATAAGTCATATCATGTATTGTATAATAAGTAGGCCTGTTGATACATAGCTTAGCCATGCATTAGCATGCATGGGCCATAAACTAACTTATGACATTGTTGCTGGTTGTGAATGGCAATCCAGTGTCACTGGTTAGTATTGATTTTTGTGATATTTGTAAGACTAAAGTTAATTTAGAAAAGAATTACAAAAAGTAATTATTTTTGTAATTCTAATACATTTTTGTAATTTTTAAAGGGTAAAATGTATATTGTAAGAAGGGTAGGTACACATTTTCAGTCAAATTACTTATTATTATTGAATTGTATCTTTCTACACATTAAGAAAATGTTAATGACCGAAATAAAGTAAACCAACTTAATTTAGGGTAAATCTGAATCGCAGTCTCCATGTCGGATAGAAGATGCTTCTGTTCTGGACAGTCCTGGACCCTCCGCTCCTGCTTCTGCTCCTGCACCTGCTCCTGCTGCTGCACCTGCACCTGCTCCTGCTGCTCATCCCTGCAGGACTCTGGTCACAAGGTCAAGGAGGCCCTGCTCTCGTTCACTGCGAGGAGCTCCGAAAAAAAGACCAATCGAGCCAGAGCCCGAGTCTGAGGACGGATGGCACGACATGGCGGATGAGGATGAAGAGCCTCATCAGTTCCCTTCTGCCCCCAGAGGACCCCAGGAGTGCAGCTGGACCTTCAGCAGGCCTACAGCCCCCTGGATCTCTTTTGGCTGTTCTTCAGCGCAGATGTCCTCAAGCTCCTCTGTGACAACACAAATGGCAACGCAGCCCGTAAACATGCTCAGGGACTGCATACGCCATGGTCTGATGTGGATGCTGAGGGATGCTGAGGACATGCAAAGATATCTGTCCATCGTCCTGTACCTGGGTCTTGTCAAGCCATCTGCTGCCTGTGACCTATGGAGGAAGGACCGGCTTCACAAGCACCCCTTTCCCTGCAGTGTGATGCCGGGCTACAGGTATGAGGCCATCAGGGAAAACAGGATTGGTTTTCCTAAGACCAAAGTAAATAGCCTCCCAAAGAAGGCTGTTCGAGGGGACATGTGGTGGATCAGAGATGGCCCCCTTCTGTATGTGAAGTGGAAGGACACGCGAGAGGTCTCGATGTGTTCTTCCATTCACAAAGCCTACAGTGGGAAGTCAGTGCAGCGGCGGGCAAGGAACCCTGATGGCACCTGGACCAGACGTGCGGTCACCATTCCTGAGCCAGTGCTGGAGTACAACAAGTACATGGGGGGCATTGACCTGTCAGATGCCCCCATCAAGTACTTCAGCGTAACTCAGAAGACCAGGCACTGGTATACATCCTTCACAAGGAGATGGCTCTGGAGAAACACCACAAGCCAATTACACAGAAGCTCTTCAGAGAGACTCTCTCTTTACAGCTAGCTGACTGTGGGAAAGAGAGCACTGAGGGTGAGGTGGAGATGGCAGCTGCACAACCACAGGAGGCAGCAATGGAGCAGAGGTCAGAGGGCTGCTTTCCTGTCGCAGTCACAGATGTGAGCAACACAGATCCTCGGGAAAAGGCCACAAAAGGGAGGAAGTACTGTGTTCACTGCCTCAGCCTGAAGAGGAAAAACAAGACCATCTTCAAGTGCAGGTCTTGTGATGTTCCTCTCTGCATAATTGCGGACCACCTCTGCTTCACTGAATGGCATGACCTCAGGAGCAGGCAGGCACTGTGAAGAACTGATTATTCAGCCCAGTGTCTGTCATTTCATCTGGTGGACAACCATTGTAAATAATTCAATTTTTTGTAATGTTTTTACTGGTTCACATTTTGCTGTGGTTCGTTCAGCATTCAAGTTCTTGTTTTTTTGCCTCCTAAAATCCAACCCCTCGTCCACGTCGTAGGAGGTGGTAACAGCACACCATATCCTCTCCAGTCAATGCTGCAACATACGTTTTCTATTTGAAATTGTGCTGGCTAACGGGGCTCTGGTGGAAAAATACATTTTTGGAACCATAAACTGAACTGGAGCTAATAAATGTATCACCCTGTGAATGTGAAGTGATTGTAATGATCCTACTACCTCAAAGAACATAATAAAATGCTTCATATGGACAAAAAAGCATTGTATTCATTTTCGGATAGGTTTTTGGACCCCTATATATCCAAACCCAAATTATTTGGAAAAAAATGAAAATTTCCTCATTTAGTTGATACAAACATGTGTTTTATGAGTCAGAATACTTTATCTGTTGAAAAAATCTGATTATCTCTTGATTTACTGTGATGCACATTTTATCCATTTGGATATATTTGGAGACCCTAAGGGACACCAGGATACACTGTTTACAAATTAGCTTATGGAACCTGAGTAGATTGACATATCCCCCTAAAATTCTGTACACATGTTGACAAGTGATGTGTGCACCAGGAAATGTAAAGTATGACCTGTTTTACATCTTTTCCTTTCAGAAGTGCACTGTAAACTAAGAATGACAACCTCGTTTTTTTTTTTTTTTTTTTTGCAAAGAGTTTGCATTTACAGCCCATAATCTATATGAAGATTATGAAATTTAATTATTTTAATCTAAGACACACAAAGGTACAGGGGTTTACAAAGAGTTTGCATTTACAGCCCATAATCTATATGAAGATTATGAAATTTAATTATTTTAATCTAAGACACACAAAGGTACAGGGGTCTTCTTCAATGTAAGCCATTAAACAAGTGTGTGTGGTGAGCACAACTGTAGTTATAAAGGCTTAAACAGAACAGTGCAAAACAGGCGAAAATTGGCCCAAATTTGCTTCTGCACAAACATATCATTTACTACGTGAGTTGTCCTGACAGAACTTAATTTACTAGCTTGTCAACACGTTTGTCGGTTGTTTCCATTAGTAATTGCAGAAAGGTTTTAAAAATAAATTCTTGGAGCTCTATCAAGTCTTTAAAAAAGAGAACAGCAGAGCAGCTAGTCCTGGCCTAGCACAGGGCAAAAAGAACATTCTGTGGTGTTCAAAAAAATAGCAGTACAAGATCAGTAACCTGATGAACCACTGTTATTAGTAGTAGTGATATTTCTGCATGGCAAATAATTTACTTGTAGATGCAGTAGTGTTATAGAAAAACAACAGACCCAACTGTCATGACATGCACGCTGCTTGTTCTGAGTAATTGACTCATTCATTGAAAGGGGCGTGTTCAAAATAATAGCAGTGTGGAGTTTAATTAGAGAATTCATTCATTCTGTGAAAAAACAGGTGTCATTGTCCTTTATTAAGGAAAAAGGGAAGAAAATGTTTCACACATTGTTATAAAATATATTTCCTTCTGAATTGCTAAGTAAAATGGGCCGTTCCAAACATTGTTCGGAGGAACAACGTAATTTGACTAAAAAGTTGATTGGAGAGGGGAAAACATATAAAGAAGTGCAGCAAATTATAGGATGCTCAGCTAAAAAGATCTCAAATGCTTTAAAATAGCAACAAAAATCCAAAACACGCGGAAGAAAGCGAGCAACTATTGTTAAAACGAATAGAAGAATAGTTTGAACGGCAAATATTCAGCCAATCATCACCTCCAGAAAGATCAAAGATTATCTAAAAGTCCCTGTACGTACTGTTACAGTCAGAAGATGTTTGATCGAAGCTAAGCTATCAGCAAGAAGCCCCCGTAAAGCACCATTGTTGAAAAAACGGCATGTGCAGGATCGGTTAAAATTTGCCAAGGAACACATCGATTGGCCCAAAGAGAAATGGTGTAACATTCTGTGGACTGATATAGTGGTCGTCGACAGTACGTCATATGACCCCCGGGTACTGAATTCAAGCCACAGTAGACTGTGGTGGTGCAAAAATCATGGTATGGGGATGTTTTTCATACTACGGTGTTTCATACTACGGCTTATTTATTGTATACCAAGGATCATGGATCAGTTTGAATACATCAAATACTTGAAGAGATTATATTGCCGTATGCCGAAGAGGAAATGCCCCTGAAATGGGTGTTTCAACAAGACAACGACCCCAAACACACGAGTAAGTGAGCAACATCTTGGTTCCAGACAAAAAGGATTGAGGTCATGGAGTGGCCAGCTCAATCCCCCGACCTCAACCCCATTGACAACTTGTGGGGTGACATTAAAAATGCAGTTTGTGAAGCAAAACCCAAAAATTCACAGAAACTGTGGAATGTAGTTCATTCATCCTGGGCTGAAATATCTGTTTCTAGGTGCCAGAAGTTGGTTGACTCGATGCAACGCAGATGCGCAGCAGTTATCAAAAACAATGGTTATGCAACTAAATATTAGTTCAGTAATTTAAAGTGAAGTTAAATCTTGAAGAATTTCCTCAGTTTATACAGTAAGTTTTTGAGTTTGAAGAGAAAAATGTTGATGCTATTTTTTTTTAACAGATTAATATTCCTTTTCTTTGCTTCCTGTAAAAGAATAACGCAGACTTGATAAAATGTGTTAATGCTTTGATTTGGAATTGAATGTGTAATGTTTCCACTACATGTGAAATATGGAACTAAAAGCTATTAAAAAATATTTGCACTTTATTCACTTTTTTTAATGCACTGATATTTATTTGAACACAACTGTACATGGGAAGATTATTCCATAAGAGAGGAGCTCTGTACGAGAAGGCTCTGCCACCCATTGTAATATTAGATATAATAGGAATATTCAAATAGCCAGCAATTTGAGAGCGAAGTAATCTAGGAGGACAGTAAGGAATGATTAAGTCACTAAGATATTCTGGCGCCAAACCATTTAAAGCTTTAAACGCCATAAGTAAAACCTTATAGTCAATTCTGAATTTGACAGACAGCCAAGAGATTTGAGCACCGGGCTGATATGCTCCCATTTCTTGGTTCTAGTAAGAACCCTAGCAGCTGCATTCTGTACAATTTGGAGATGATTCAGGGCTGAGCCAGTGCAACCAGACAATAAGGCATTACAGTAATCTAGTCGAGAGGTTACAAAGGCATGAACCATTTTTTCAGCATCCTCCAGGTACAACATCTTCCTTAGATATATTCCGCAAGTGGAATAAGGCCCTTCTTGTGATAGTTAATACGGGGCTGAAAGGAGAGGTCTGAATCAATTGTTACACCAAGATTTTTAACAACTTTGTTGGCGGAGACAGAGAAGCAATCTAAATTTAAGGAAAACTGTAAGAATTTATCTCGAAGAGATTTGGGACCTTATACTAATATCTCAGCCTTATCCGAGTTCAATAAGAGAAAATTTTGAGTCATCCAGGCCTTTACATCTTTAAGACAGATATCTAGTTTAGACAACTGGACAACTTCACCTGGCTTAACTGATATATGAAGTTGTGTGTCATCTGCGTAAGAGTGGTAGTTAACACCATGTCTACTTATAATGTTCCCAACACGGAGCAAGTACAGGGAAAAGAGCAGAGGACCCAAAACCGATCTTTGTGGTACTCCAAAGTTCATCCTAGAAAATTCTACTCTAGAACTCTAGACTGATTGTTTACCCTAACAAACTTGGATTTATCACAGTATCACAGATAACATTTAAACCACATAAGAGCATGCCCGGTGAGACCAACTAAATTTTCTAGCCTGTGGAGGAGAATATGATGGTCGCAGGGGTGTCAAACTCCAGTCCTGGAGGGCCGCAGTGTCTACATGTATTTGTGGTTTCCTTTTAATTAGCACCCAGTTAAAGCTTTGAGAACAAGGTGTTTGGACTTCTTAGCCAATCAGTGACTTAAATTAATCACTAGTGCTGAAACACACCAAAAACCAGCAGACACTGCGGCCCTCCAGGACCGGAGTTTGACACCCCTGGTCTATAGTATCAAAGGCAGCGCTCAGGTCAAGTAAAACAAGAATAGAAATACAGCCACAATCCAGAGAGAGGAACAAGTCGTCCATTACTAGAGCAATGGCGGTCTCAGTGCTATGGTGTTGTGCTACACATTTCTGAAGAATCTTTGATAAAAATGGGAGTTTTGAAATGGGTCTATAATTAGCCAGGACAGTGGGATCCAAATTTGGTTTCTTAAGTAGTGGCTTGATTTCTGCCGTTTATAGTGCACTAACTAGAAATTGCAAGTTGGGCTGTAGCTACAACTTCAGGTCATGTCTGCACATGTCTCTGTTAACGTCAATGTATTATTATTAAATTACTCTGCTCTGCATGTCAAATATAAGTATAAAGGTATACCTACTACCTACATCAGGCATGGAGAACATAATGCATTAGGCTACTTTACATGTAACACATAAAAATTGTCATAAAAATCAGTAATTAATACTTACCAGAGCCTTTTCCTGGGAAGCGTCTCCCAGCAGACCCTCCACCTTGTTCAGGTCCATGTTGGTCTTCAGAACTCCTCGGACAGGGCCACACTGGCCTCCACTGTCTGCTTTTTTATGAGGGCTTGGAGGAGGAGGGTCTGCTGGCGCACCTCTTCCAGCATCCGAATGATTGTCTGATCTCTCTCTGAAAGGGGAAATTTATTAATAGCAGTGTCCTATCCTATAGTATAAATGTGAACAACAATTTTTATTGTTTGCAAAATTGAAAACATCATACCATTGACTGCAGCAGGTGCTGGTGCAGGCTGGGTTGGAGTGGGATGGGCCTACATGACAGAGGTTGGGAAGGAGGGATGAGTGATGAGGGAAAACACTTGGTTTGATGTGTAATTAAGTTAGAAAAACTTGATAAGTGATTGCAATGATGAAGGATTTGTGAATTATTGAATAGGAATGCTTGATGGGTGAAATTCAGGAAAACCAATTAATAGTTACAATTGGGAAGGTTGGGGGAGGGACCAAAGTTGGGGGGACCGAGGACTTCTTCCTTTTGGGTTCAGCTGTCCTTGGGAAGGAAGGGTGACTGGACATTGAGGGCCCCTCTCTATTTTCCAAAAGTTTCTGTGAGGGCCTTGGGAAAAATGAAAACAGGAAAAACATATTGAATTAACTGTGAAACATTGTGGAAACCTTGTTGATTGCATTTTGATAGATCGCTCTTGTTGAGTCAAATGTTATTTGCGCATGCACACAGCACGAGAGCCCACACATAAATATAATAACTTGCCCAACAGAACTCTCTTTACGGCATGGGACATTTGAAAGTGCAGTCATCTATCTGTTAGACGCATGGTCATACGTAGCACTGACATGAAAATAAACGTAAGTAGCAAAGTAAAAGTAGATAAACATTCTGGTCTTTTATGCTGTAAAAATCGCAAACGATATAGCTAGCCCCATTCTCAGCTGACCACTGCTGTAGTTATCTAGCATTGCATTGCTTTACAATTTACACTTTTAGGGAAGGAAATAAATGAATTTTTAAAAAACAATAAAAATTGAAGGAAAAAAAAATGGTTCTAGTACCTGCCTAGTATCAAACCATTCATGACTTTAAAGTACACATTTTCATATTTTATTAGAAGGTATAAATATTGTATTCACTATTTAGTAATTATAACACTTTTCTATGGAGTCCCCCTATTTCAGGCCAACTAAAGTACTGGGACAAATTAACATAATGTAAAATAAAGTAGCCATGTTTAGTATTTGGTTACATATCCTTTGCATGCCATGACTTTTTGATGTCTGTGACCCAACAACATCAAAGGACTCTTGATGTCTTATTTTCCGGTACTCTTACAAGCGATACTATAACCTCTCTGCATTTCAATGGATCTCTATGGGAATTGGGGGGTGGGACTAGATTAAGATGTAAATTATGCAGGTACAGTATAGAACACATAGTTGGCTAAATGGCTGTAAGTCATCAATGGTCTGAGGTATCAAACAAGCCTCAAACCTTCACTCTGCTGCCAGATACACAGTAGATATGGATGGATCACTATAAGGGTTGTTTCTCCCGACACATTTTCCTATTGAACTTTGCGGAAAAATAATTCAGGAGAAGAAAACCTTAAAGGGATCCATCCACATCTACTGCATATCTGGCAGCAGAGTGAAGGTTTGAGGCTTGTTTGATACCTCAGACCCGTGAGGACATAATTCCAATAGAGATCCATTCAAATGCAGAGAGGTTATAGTATCGCTTGTAAGAGTACCGGAAAATAAGACATCAAGAGTCCTTTGATGTTGTTGGGTCACAGACATCAAAAAGTCATGGCATGCAAAGGATATGTAACCAAATACTAAACATGGCTACTTTATTTTACATTATGTTAATTTGTCCCAGTACTTTAGTTGGCCTGAAATAGGGGGACTCCATAGAAAAGTGTTATAATTACTAAATAGTGAATACAATATTTATACCTTCTAATAAAATATGAAAATGTGTACTTTAAAGTCATGAATGGTTTGATTTCACATCTGAACTTTTGCAGTATAGAGCCAAATGGAGAAAATACTTCCTTGTCCCAATACTTACGTAGGGCACTGTATGCGCTTATTTTGGAAATAACTACTCAACCAATTGACATCGTAAGGTATATTCTTTAGAGATAGAAATATCCATATGAAATCAAGATGTCAACATTACCTTGGACAATCAATCGAGGGGTGCTTGGCAGCATCATTGTAGTCCCGACATCAGTGGCTGTAGCTGACGGCTGTAAAAAAAAAAAAGACGCAACTGTAACATGCACCTATGGTAGCACATTATTCAACATGGTGCATATGAGACAATCCCTTGACCTCACTGACCCATTATTTTAGATTAAGCAGTCTGTATTTTACTGAAAATTTTAAAATTGGAACCACTCACTAGCAATGTTGTAATTTTGGTTGCGGCTGGTAAGTTTGCTTATTCTGGCACAGATAACACCGAGTCAAAAGCAGAAAACAGACTAGGATCCCAAAGAAAAAACACTTAATACAGAATTGGGGCAAACTGAAAACGATCTATATACGTACGGAAAGCATGGCATATACCAGACAACTACACAGGTTAACAACCACTGCTACGAAATGAACTTTTTATTCTCCCATCCTGTAGTAGCTGTTGATGACTAATGCTGTAGATAACCTTAGTCTAGTAGTCCACTAATATAAATACCCTTACAAATAACCTAGAAAAAGTCTGTAATTAAATTAATTTAAAGCTAAAATCACTACCACTATCTCAAAGCATTTTCACAACCAAAGTTAGCTGTAGTTTACCGATGAAAAAATGCTGCCACTTGGCGCCTTTATACCACATTAGAATTACATATAAGAACAGTTTGTGGCCAGGTGGAATACTTTGATTGGTCAGGTGGGTAGTCAGGACATAAATGCCTGTGACACCGGGCGGAACAGGAATACTTTTCCTTCGCGGTCAGCTAGGACACCAGGTGCTTGGCCAGCGTCGCTCATTTTGGGACTGATACTGCTGTTGGCCGAGCAGTCTCACGGAGGGGGGTAGTAACCGGTATGCGTGAGCTAGCGTGGAGCAGGTATTTTGACTGTTGTTGAATCTTGTTTTTCTTAACTTCTTTATGACATTGTGATGTGAGGATTAATGTGGAGTAACTTCTTGTGATTGCATAGTACGATGCCAGTTGCCGGACCGAGGTCCTGTGTAGGCCTTGTGTAGTTAAATTGCAAACTGTATCGTAGCGAGGTGAGTGTACACTGTAAACGTTATAATCTACTATATGGTTTATTGTGTATTAAGTTGTCCGGTATAAAACGCATTATATGGGTTTAAAGGGAATCTTTTGTTTGTGTCAACAGTACCCGTTGATGTGGAGCAAGCAATCTGCTCCAGTCCACTGTAGCCTATTTTAATCTGAATGTAACGATAGGTGAACCCCAAAGCACTATTGCACTTTAGGCATCTTGTATGATAGGGTCTGCAATGTTGTGAGAATCCAGTGTTAAACTTCTAGTTTGTGTATTGTAAGAAAACGATTAAATTGTATAAATTGTAATAAATAGTTTTATATATAACTTTCTGTTTCGACTGCTGATTAGTTAAAAGTGTAAAGTTACTGTTAAGTAATCTTGTCACCAGGTTACAGTTTGGCGCCGCGAGCAGGGTCACTTTTTAAAGTACAGCAGTCTGAGTGTTGAAGGAGATAAACTGGGTTTTGCATAGTGCTTGGGGTGCGTGTGTTAGGAGTGAAAGTGGACTGGAGCAGCGCTGGTGTTGGAGTCATCACAGCCAGAGAAGCAAGACAAGCCATCACAGAAGTTTTCACCAGCTAGTGTTAAATACCATTGTAAAAGGTTTCTGTAGGCCTGCTTTGTGTGTCTGATACGTAACTATGTCGGAGGAGTTACACCAAAAAGTAAATGCTCTTAGAGCCAGAGCACAGCAGGATAAAGACATCATATCTAGGCTGAAGGATGCCAATGACTCTTTAAGAGAAGAACTAAAGGCTAAGGATGATGCTCTTAGCGAGCAAACGGCAGTGACGGGGAGTGCACTGGCTAGCGGCCGAGAGCGTATTGTATATTTGCCCAAAGAAAAGAAGTGTACAACTTTCACTGGTGGTACAAGTGCTATATTTTATGATTGGTTAGATGAGTTAAATGCCACTCTGAGTTATCGTCCCTTTATTGGTGCAGAAAAAGCAGCATTCATTTATGAGCAACTGGGGGGAGAAGCCAGGCAAGAGATAAGGTATCAACCTCAAGTGGTACGGTCCGATCCATACCTGGTGTTGGACATTCTTACAGAGATATATGGGCGGCCCTCATCGCTCACTAAGTTACAAAGACAGTTCTTTGAGAGAAGGCAAAGGGAGGGTGAGTCAGTGCGCGAGTACTCTCATGCGTTAATGGCTATTATGGAAGAAATCAACCATTGTAAAGTAAGCAAACCAGGGGTAGGAGAGTTTGCTCTGCGTGACCAATTTGCAGAGAATGTGTGGGATGTTAGCCTCTGTAGGGAGCTTAAGAAATTAAGTAGACAACAGCCTACTCTGCCTTTTTTTGATCTCCGCAAAGAAGCTCTCCAGTGGGAGGAGGAAGCTGAGTTTGGAGCGGAGCAACAGAAGAAAACAGTGGACTCGTGTGAGACAGGGGCTTCAGTAGGAAGGCCGAGTGTCGTGACAGCTGCAGTGGAGGTAAAATCTGACCCCACCCTTGCCAAGGTTTTAGGTATGTTACAGCAACAGCAAACTTTGATAAATGACCTGTCACAGAAAGTAGTTAATTTGCATATGTCAGGGCCGCGGCAGGCACCTTTTCGGAGAAGGGAGCCTAGATTTGATCCAACTGGCCAGCCCATCTGCTTTAACTGCCAGAAGGTCGGCCATATTGCCCGGTATTGTGATAATGCACGCGCCAGCCATAGCCAGGGCCGCCCGGTTGCTGCGGCCACTACCATAGAGAGCGATGGGGCTGTCCAAATGTCTGAAGCAGGCGGGAAACTAGCACCCCCTGTGGTGGAGAGCCAAACCACAGGTGGGGTACAGCTAGGCTTATTATCTAATATTGACCCCGGGGTTTATGAATGTCTGGTAGGGGAGAGTCCCACTGTGGAGATTTCCATTGGGGGTGTGAAGTTTCAGTGTTTGTTGGATACGGGGTCAAATGCTGAACTGCTGGAGGAGCATCGTAACTCCCAGAAGCAGATGCGCTCCCTGCAGAAGAAGCAGACGCAGCTGATCCAGGAGAAGGACCACTTGAGGAACGAGCACAGCAAGGCCATCCTGGCCCGCAGCAAGCTGGAGAGCCTGTGCAGAGAGCTGCAGAGACACAACCGCACGCTCAAGGAGGACGGGATGCAGCGCGCTTGGGTGGAGGAGGAGAAGCTGAAGGAGGTGACCTCTCACTTTCAGGTGACGCTCAACGACATCCAGGCGCAGATGGAGCAGCACAACGAGCGCAACGCCAGCCTGCGGCAGGAGAACATGGAGCTGGCCGACAAGCTCAAGAAGCTCATCGAGCAGTACGAGCTGCGAGAGGAGCACATAGATAAAGTGTTCAAGCACAAGGACCTACAGCAGCAGCTGGTGGATGCCAAGCTGCACCAAGCCCAGGAGCTGCTTAAGGAGTCTGAAGACCGCCACCAGAGGGAGAAAGACTTTCTCCTGAAAGAGGCAGTGGAGTCCCAGCGGATGTGCGAGCTCATGAAGCAGCAGGAAGTCCACCTCAAGCAGCAGTTGTCATTATATACAGAAAAGTTTGAAGAGTCCCAGAACACACTTTCCAAAAGTAACGAGGTGTTCACGACGTTCAAGCAGGAGATGGAGAAGATGACCAAGAAGATTAAGAAGCTGGAGAAAGAGACCACAATGTACCGGTCACGATGGGGGAGCAGCAACAAGGCTCTTCTGGAGATGGCAGAGGAGAAAACGGTGCGGGACGGCGAGCTGGAGGGCCTGCAGGGGAAGGTGCAGAGGTTGGAGAAGTTGTGCCGTGCCCTGCAGACGGAGCGCAACGAGCTCAGCAAGAAAGTGCAGTGCATGAGCAGCCCGGGGCCGGCGCAGGCCACAGACTCTGACAAGGGCAGCCCCAGAGTCCTCAGCAGCATTCAAACCCTTTTAATTGGCCAAGGCCCGCTATCCGAAGGGGGGAGAGTAGGGCTAGCAGCAACCAGTGAGGACACTAATTTGTTTTTTTGGGGGGTGAGTGTGGCCAGGTGGAATACTTTGATTGGTCAGGTGGGTAGTCAGGACATAAATGCCTGTGACACCGGGCGGAACAGGAATACTTTTCCTTCGCGGTCAGCTAGGACACCAGGTGCTTGGCCAGCGTCGCTCATTTTGGGACTGATACTGCTGTTGGCCGAGCAGTCTCACGGAGGGGGGTAGTAACCGGTATGCGTGAGCTAGCGTGGAGCAGGTATTTTGACTGTTGTTGAATCTTGTTTTTCTTAACTTCTTTATGACATTGTGATGTGAGGATTAATGTGGAGTAACTTCTTGTGATTGCATAGTACGATGCCAGTTGCCGGACCGAGGTCCTGTGTAGGCCTTGTGTAGTTAAATTGCAAACTGTATCGTAGCGAGGTGAGTGTACACTGTAAACGTTATAATCTACTATATGGTTTATTGTGTATTAAGTTGTCCGGTATAAAACGCATTATATGGGTTTAAAGGGAATCTTTTGTTTGTGTCAACAGTACCCGTTGATGTGGAGCAAGCAATCTGCTCCAGTCCACTGTAGCCTATTTTAATCTGAATGTAACGATAGGTGAACCCCAAAGCACTATTGCACTTTAGGCATCTTGTATGATAGGGTCTGCAATGTTGTGAGAATCCAGTGTTAAACTTCTAGTTTGTGTATTGTAAGAAAACGATTAAATTGTATAAATTGTAATAAATAGTTTTATATATAACTTTCTGTTTCGACTGCTGATTAGTTAAAAGTGTAAAGTTACTGTTAAGTAATCTTGTCACCAGGTTACAAGTTATTGTCCATAATACGTTTATTTAAGGTTAAACGGACATTTTAAGCAGAGTATTTATGTTGATTTTCCGAAATACACTTTTCGGTTGTCCTGCCTATCTGTAGCCTAAGGTGGGTCTACTTGCCAGCAGTTTTTGTAACGTTACAGGGTTGGAACAATTGCGAGGGAAACTTGGGATTGGATCAGAGAAGAATACATAATCATAAACAGAAGAGGGGCGAAATGCACAGAATGAAACTGTTCCGTAAATTTATCTGTAGGACGAATATTTCGCAGTTACCTAGCTAAGCACGTATTTATTTTGAAAGTGTTAGCAATCACTTAGCCGTGGTGGTTGTGTCTCCATAACATAAACCAACAGCACACTCCGGCTACAAAGCCTTAAAATGAAAGCACAACTATCTCAGTTACAAGATTAAAAAAAAAAATATATATATATAGTCATAATGGGGACACCAGTGTTAAGATACGCTATATAGCTACATTCGTTATACATACAAGTTAACAAAATTGAACATTGAATTAGGCTACTTAACGTTAGGCCTAATACTTACCGTAACTGATGATCCAATGTGGCGCTAAACATTTTAAATGTCACAGTAATTGGCTGTGTTATGGCATAGCCTGCATTGATTTCACAATAACATTCTGAACACAGTATTTTACTGTGAAATATTACTGTTACATATTGTGAAATCCTGGTAATATTTGACATGTACCATACTGAACGCTATATCACGCGATTGCTTTATGCTGAGCTGATACAGATAAAAGAAATATAAATAAATATATACATAAACAAGGCATTGGTGTGTCCGTTGTTCTTGCAACGTGATCTTCTCTTTGTTAAATTCATTCCACCTCCGCTGTTAAAAAAAAACGCTACAACTGAAAGCATCTTCATCACTGAAAAGTAGCTTGACTATTGGCATTGGGTTGGATGTACAACTGAACGCCAACCTGATTTTCAGACGTGATGCCAACCTTGGCCCAACGTCGGAATTCCACCAGCAACCGTGCCAACGTTTGCCAACGTACGCTTGCTATCTGGGTCGTGTCCCATGGTGGAGATCTCATTTTACAGACGTGGAAGAAGCAGCGTTGTTTATGGCCCTGTCACACTATTGCGTATGAGAGAAACGTATGAGTTGCGGATGTAAATTCATGAAGGCCCTGTCACACTATAGCGTTTCGTACTAGCGTATGCCAGCGTATTAAAAATATCACTCATACGCTGATATACGCTGACATACGCTAGGGGTACGTTAGGCATAGGTTGTATACGTTTCAAGCACGGTCGCATTCGGTGGCATACGCTGGCATACGGCGAGGCACCAAAAGTTTTTTAAGCATGCTCAAAAAATTTGTGCGTGTTCGGCCGTATGGTTTATACGCTAAACATACGCTAGGCATACGCTGAATACGCTAGAATTAAGCTAGAGGTACGTTACTCATAGGTCGAGTACGCTGGTCATACGCTGACATACGCTGACATGAAGGTGTACCGTACAGCTAGCGTATTGATAGCGCATTGATAGCGCATGAGTAACGTACTTCTAACGTATGTCTGACGTATCTGCAACGTATATAGACATCTTGGCGTATGCCTGACGATTGAAAGAAGCATAGGAACCTCCTGGGCCAACTCAGGTGCAGGTGCAGTTCCATGGCAAGACAGGATGATTTAGAACAATTGTATAGTTTAAAGTCAAGTGTAAAATGCAGTTTATTATTCTATGGGTCAGGGGTACTTATAAATTACACATCATTTGATGTATTATAAAAGTATGAAAAACACCAGAAGTAAGTTTAAAAAACGTTTATTCATATGATCAACTGATCATTAATAATGCCTAATGGTAATAATGGTACATAGTAGGGATGCAAATATTAAGGAATTTCCTTAATCGATAGTTGTTAACCTTAACAAAAAATCGTCGATTAATTGATAACATAAAAGCTAAATATGGCTTATGATAGACAGAATACAAAATGCATGTTATATTCCTCAATCAAAGATTTATTGTAACATTTGAGAAACAGGCATTATTGTAGCATAACAAAAATAGAATATGAAGGCGTGTATAGGCTACTTTAACAAAAAAGAAATTGCGCTCGGTCTCATCTGTAGCAAGCGAAACCGTTGCTCGAGGCACTTGCAGCATGAACATAATCGCTCTTGAAATTGAAAGGCGACAGTTAAACTAGTAGACCTAGCATCGAACAGTCAACTTAAAACATAGGCTATTCTGTTTTGAATAGGCTCCTCATATGCATACTAGATAGACCTACTTATTTTTATTCAAGAACATTTAAGCATATCTACGTGGTCTGGAGTGAGTCGTGTGCGCAGCCATTAGCTCTCGAAATCCCTCACCGTCAACGGTGCTTATTGTCATAATGTCCTTTTCAACCATGTTGCATACCCTCTGAGTAATAGCCTACAGTCATTAAAGAGTCAATACTTCTTTCCTGGTTGTGGTGGTGTGTTGCGTTCCCCATCCTGAGAACCGAGAATGTGGAAAGGCCGATGGTTATATTGGCACTTTGTCACGTGATAGCGGTACGCTGGACATGCGCAGTTCATACTCTACTCATACGCTAGCCATACGCTGGCGATACGCTACTCATACGCTACTCATAGGTTCAATACGGTAAGTATCCGAAAAATTCTTTATTTTCAACGGCTTTTTGCGCGTATGAAAATTATTTCATGAATTTACATCCGCAACTCATACGTTTCTCTCATACGCAATAGTGTGACAGGGCCATGAAATAATTTTCATACGCGCAAAAAGCCGTTGAAAATAAAGAATTTTTCGGATACCTACCGTATTGAACCTATGAGTAGCGTATGAGTAGCGTATCGCCAGCGTATGGCTAGCGTAATGTACGTATGGCTAGCGTATGAGTAGAGTATGAACTGCGCGTGTCCAGCGTACCGCTATCACGTGACAAAGTGCCAATATAACCATCGGCCTTTCCACATTCTCGGTTCTCAGGATGGGGAACGCAACACACCACCACAACCAGGAAAGAAGTATTGACTCTTTAATGACTGTAGGCTATTACTCAGAGGGTATGCAACATGGTTGAAAAGGACATGATGACGGTGAGGGATTTCGAGAGCTAATAAAACAGGCTGGGCACACGACTCACTCCAGACCACGTAGATATGCTTAAATGTTCTTGAATAAAAATAAGTAGGTCTATCTAGTATGCATATGAGGAGCCTATTCAAAACATAATAGCCTATGTTTTAAGTTGACTGTTCTATGCTAGGTCTACTAGTTTAACTGTCGCCTTTCAATTTCAAGAGCGATTATGTTCATGCTGCAAGTGCCTAGCGGAGCAACGGTTTCGCTTGCTACAGATGAGACCGAGCGCAATTTCTTTTCTGTTAAAGTAGCCTATACACGCCTTCCTATTCTATTTTTGTTATGCTACAATAATGCCTGTTTCTCAAATGTTACAATAAATCTTTGATTGATGAATATAACATGCATTTTGTATTCTGTCTATCATAAGCTATATTTAGCTTTTATGTTATCAATTAATCGACGATTTTTTGTTAAGGTTAACAACTATCGATTAAGGAAATTCCTTAATATTTGCATCCCTACTATGTACCATTATTACCATTATTATCATGTGGCATTATTAATGATCAGTTGATCATATGAATAAACGTTTTTTAAACTTACTTCTGGTGTTTTTCATACTTTTATAATACATCAAATGATGTGTAATTTATAAGTACCCCTGACCCATAGAATAATAAACTGCATTTTACACTTGACTTTAAACTATACAATTGTTCTAAATCATCCTGTCTTGCCATGGAACTGCACCTGCATCTGAGTTGGCCCAGTGCTTCAGGAGGTTCCTCTGCTTCTTTCAATCGTCAGGCATACGCCAAGATGTCTATATACGTTGCAGATACGTCAGACATACGTTAGAAGTACGTTACTCATGCGCTATCAATACGCTAGCTGTACGGTACACCTTCATGTCAGCGTATGTCATCGTATGACCAGCGTACTCGACCTATGAGTAACGTACCTCTAGCTTAATTCTAGCGTATTCAGCGTATGCCTAGCGTATGTTTAGCGTATAAACCATACGTCCGAACACGCACAAAATTTTTGAGCATGCTTAAAAAACTTTTGGTGCCTCGCCGTATGCCAGCGTATGCCACCGAATGCGACCATGCTTGAAACGTATACAACCTATGCCTAACGTACCCCTAGCGTATGTCAGCGTATATCAGCGTATATCAGCGTATGAGTGATATTTTTAATACGCTGGCATACGTTAGTACGAAACGCTATAGTGTGACAGGGCCTTTAGGCTATTTCCTTGCACATGTTGCTTAAACATTTCAGTATGTGAATATGCATTAATGGATTTATACAACCAATCGTTTCCAAATGACGTATTTTGGCTACATTTGATTTCATATGTTACACTGCGATATTATAAACAATGGGATATGTCCGATAATATTGTGGCGATCCGGGGCGATTACGAGTGATGTAAATTATTGTGTATATCGAATTGTGTGTGTGTACTTGTGCTGTGCAGACCAAGTGCACGAGTGATGGTTGATGTAATCACATGATCAGAGCGTGTTCAAAAGCTCTGACGTGTACAGTAACAATGGCGGTTAACATTCGAATATAACCTCCCGCCAGAACGGCGACTGTTGTGATAAACAACAGTCGTATACAGTTCAGCTAAATGTGATAGCATGCGCTCAACCAGGTCCGCTCTAGAGAATGTTCGAGCGAAGCCAACGGTTGTTTTTGAGTATGACTGAGGGGATTACGTGTGATTGGTTAAGGTGAGCTGCAGGGCACCTATTAGAGGTCGCCCTTGTTAGCATGCTCATTTGCATATCAGGGGCTATAAAGCTGGCTACAGTCCAGCGCGCGTTGTCTGTTCTGCCTGTACGCTGAGAAGGAAGTAATAAGAGATTGTGCTCTTCAATAAATTATTATACCCTCAAGCAAACCTGACTCCGACTCCATGGCTCGCCACAATGGTGTCAGAAGTGGGATGATCTGGGAACAGATCCGCGAATTGGAACGTCAGGTGACCAAGCAGATGGACGTTATCGCAGGAGCGTCTGCGAAGCGGCCCAAGAGTAGACCCGGGGGGGCTCCCCGAAGGAGCCAGCGCCGCAAGACCGGAGCGAGAGAGGCCGATTGCAGACCAGGCGGAGGTGCCCGCGCTGGTGGCTGACCCCGCGGCCGGAAGCGGAGCGCAAGTAGGTCGGCTGGAAGCCAACGAGGACGCCCCTGCTTCCAGGCCGAGCCAGACGGCGGTGCCGGTGCAGCGACCGACCACACCGTCAAAGGCGGCGATCAAGCTACCCCGTTACACGGGAAAGGGTGAGCTAGAGTCGTACCAAAGCCAGGTACGATTCGCAGCTAGCTACAATGGCTGGGACGAGAGCCAGACAGCCACCCACTTAGCGTTAGCCCTGGAGGGCGAGGCCTGCCAGGTGCTTCTAGACCTGGACAGCGCCGAACCACTGACGCTACCGGCACTGATGACAGCGCTGGAACGCCGGTTCGGACAGCGGCAATTCCTGGAGGTGAGCCGGGAGAAGCTCGCCACGCGACGGCGGACCGGAGCAGAGAGCCTCAGCGTCCTCGCCGCCGACATCAGGCTGTTAGCTCGCCGCGGCTACCCTCAACTCGACAACGCAGGCCAGCAGGAGCTAGCCTGCCAGACCTTCACGCAGGCCCTCACTCCGGAGCGCCTACAACAACAGGTTCGCATCGCCAAACCGGAGTCCCTGGACGCAGCGCTTCGCGAGGCCGAGCGACTGGAGCTCATCCTGGGCACCACACCCAACGGGACCCCGGCTAACAAGCCCCGGGTCCGAGCTGCCGACTGCGAGGACGGCGAGGAGGTGAGATGGGTCCAGCGGAACCAAACTCGACCGCGGCAGCGACCGGAACGGGAGCGACGCTGCTTCCGGTGCGACGAACCGGGGCATTTCGCCCGCGACTGTACCGCCCCTGCGCCAAAAGCGAGAGCTCCACAGCCGACGGGAAACGACGACGGGACGGCCCAATGAGGAGACCACCGTCCCATGCCACACTCCTCCTCAACCAGGCCCGGCCCCAAACCAGCACTCACGCGCCCAGCCTGCCCATCCTAGCAAAAATTCCAAGAGCAAAAGTTCCGTTTGATGCTCTTTTAAGAGCAGAGGAACAGGCCCACGAGGCCGAGCCTCGTATTGGCAGGCTGGGGACGAAGACCGGGCTGTACTTGCCTTGCAGTTTGGACGGACAAGCCTGCTGGGCGCTGGTCGACACCGGAGCCACTATTTCCCTGGTAAGGCCGGGGGTACTTCGGGGTACTAGCGGGCTGCTTTCGGGTGCATGGACCCCTACCTCTACCCAGCTAACCTCCGTCACTGGGCAGAAGATGGGCATGCGTGGTAGTAAACAATTACAAGTGTGTGCAGGAGCCCAGCGAGTGAAACACGAGTTTTGGTTAGCAGATATAAAAGATGCATGTATTATCGGTTTGGATTTGTTAGCGTTGTGGGGAACTAGCATAAATGTGATAGCCGAAACTATAACTATTGGTACCGAAACGCTGGGCCTCCGATCAAAATGTGAATTACAAGCAGCCCGCCGAACTAAATGCCCTGGGGTGCCCCCCAAACACTGTCGCCCCAGTTCGGTGCTTGCCATGACCACCGCTGATTCGCCGCTTGTTACCGTGGTACCACCTCAGGTTACAGTACCACCGCAGACGGGCGGGCTAGCCTCAGCTACCCAGCCCTCTGCGGGGGTGCTGCAAGCCGTCCTAGCATTATGGACGCGCAGCAGCAAAGGGCTCACACCGCAGCAGAGCCAGCAGCTTAAAGCCCTGCTTGTCCGTTACACTCACCTATTCGCTGTGCGGGACGAAGAATGCACACAGACCGAACTGGTTCAACACCAGATTGATACTGGTTCGGCTGTGCCCATTCGGTTACGTCCGCACAGGCTGTCTCTAGCCAAGCGAGAGGTGGCGGAGGACAAGATAAGGGAGATGGCAGCTGCGGGCATTATCGAGCCTTCTGAAAGCCCATGGGCGGCCCCTGCTGTCCTGGTTAAGAAAAAGGACGGGGAGTGGCGTTTTTGTGTAGATTATAGGCGTCTTAATCAGATCACAAAGAAAGACGCCTATCCACTTCCCCGTATTGACGAGGCCTTAGACCATATCGCGGGGTCCAGTTGGTTTAGCTCGCTGGACCTCCGCAGTGGCTATTGGCAGGTAAGGCTGTCCCCGGAAGCGAGGGCAAAATCAGCTTTTACCATAGGGCAAGGGTTGTGGCAGTTCCGGGTCATACCGTTCGGGCTCTGTAATGCCCCTGCCACTTTTGAGCGACTGATGGAGCGGGTGCTGTCGTCCGTCCCGCGGAGTTCCTGTGTCGTGTACTTGGACGACCTCTTAGTACACGCCAGCGACTTCGAGCAAGCCCTCGCTCATCTAAACGACGTGCTTACTGAGATTGGCCGGGCTGGGTTACGGCTCAATCCCAAAAAGTGTCAGCTGCTCCGGAGGGAGACAGCTTTCTTGGGGCACGTCGTTAGTGAGCAGGGTGTAGCCACTGACCCAGCTAAGGTGGCTTCTGTGCGGGAATGGCCGACGCCTAGCAATGTGGGTGAGCTGCGGAGCTTCTTGGGGCTAGTGTCGTACTATAGACGCTTTGTCTTGAGCTTCGCCACCCTGGCTAGTCCGCTTCATCGCTTGACCAATAAAGGTCAACAGTTCGAGTGGACAGGGGACTGCCAGAATGCTTTTGACCAGTTGAGAGACGCCCTGACGGCGGCTCCCATTCTAGCATATCCGGATGTCGCGCGACCATTCATCGTCGACACGGATGCTAGCAATGTCGGAGTCGGGGCCGTACTCTCCCAGGTGGGACCAGACGGGGAACGAGCGGTAGCCTACTACAGTAGCGCGCTGAGCAAGGCAGAGCGTAACTACTGCGTTACTCGGCGCGAGCTGTTAGCGGTGGTCAAAGCGGTTCGCCATTTTCGCCCTTACCTGCAAGGCAGCCATTTCCTCATTAGGACAGATCACGCGTCACTAACCTGGCTTTTAAATTTTAAAGATCCGGAAGGCCAGGTAGCCCGCTGGCTCGAGCTGTTGCAGGAGTACGATTTCCAGATTCAGCACAGGCCCGGAAAGCTGCATGGTAATGCAGATGCGCTTTCCCGGAGGCCCTGTGCAGAGCTGGACTGTAGGCCTTGCACTAAAGCCGAGCAGCGAGAGCAGGTGACGGCGATAGCATGCCAGGTTCAGGCTGTAGAGGGTGAGTTTGAATGGTTGCCTCTTAGCCAGCAGGACCTGCGCCTAGCGCAAGAAGGCGACGGCGAGCTGCAGCAGGTGCAGAGCTGGGTCACGGCGGGGGCACGGCCTGCATGGGGGGAAGTGTCGGCCAGTAGCCCAGCTGTGAAGGCTTACGTGAGTCAGTGGGGGAGCCTGACGTCGCAGGGTGGGCTGCTCTATAGGCGGTGGCAGGCCCCCGGCTCTGACCAGGACCTCCTCCAGCTGCTGGTGCCCCGTGCGCTCCGCCCCCAGGTACTGGGACTGGTACATGGCTCTGTGGGGGCGGGGCACTTTGGCATCAGCAAGACTTTGCACCGACTGCGGAGGAGGTTCTACTGGCCTGCCTGCCACCGGGACGTGGAGCTGCACGTCCATTGCTGCGACGCCTGCACGGCCAAGAAGGGGCCGACGCAGCGGTCGCAAGCCCCCCTCCAGCGGTACGTCGTGGGAGCTCCGATGGAACGGGTCGGGGTAGACATCTTAGGGCCTTTCCCCGTCACCGAGTCCGGCAACCGCTACGTGCTTGTGGCCATGGACTACTTTACTAAGTGGCCCGAGGCGTACGCGGTGCCGGACCAATCGGCGGACACGACGGCGGAAAGGCTCGTAACTGAGATGTTCGCCCGGTTCGGAGCCCCCGAGGAGCTACACAGCGACCAGGGGCGAAATTTTGAGTCGCGGGTGCTGGCGGCTGTGTGTAAGCGGCTGGGAGTGGCCAAAACCCGCACTACGGCGTTGCACCCCCAGAGCGACGGGCTTGTTGAACGCTTTAATAAAACACTGGCCACCCAGTTAGCAATTCTAGCCAGCCAGCACCAGCGGGACTGGGACCGCCATTTGCCCCTGGTCCTGTGGGCATACCGCTCCGCCGTGCAGGAAAGCAGTCAGTGCTCCCCCGCTGCGCTCATGTTCGGGCGCGAGCTGAGGACGCCCGTCGACTTGGTGTTCGGAGCCCCGCCCGGACCAACGGAGCACCACCAGTCAGAGGCCGGGTACGCACGGGCCTTGATCGAGCGCCTGGAGACCGCCCACAGCTTTACCCGCCAGGCCCAATCCGCCGCAAGTGTTAAGCAGAAGCGAGCGTATGATGTGCGCTGTCGGGGGCAGCCCTTCACCAGCGGAGACAAGGTATGGATCTACTGTCCGATCCGTAAGAAGGGTCTGTCCCCGAAATTGCAGTCGCATTGGCGGGGCCCTGGTGAAGTGGTGGGCCGGCTTAGCGAGGTGGTCTATCGAGTGCGCATGCCCGGCCGAAGGAAACTGGTGGTGCTTCACCGGGACCGTCTAGCTCCTTACCGGCCGCTGTTGGATGGTGTTGAGGAGGGGATGGGCGTCGGCGAGGATCAGCCCGCTTTACGTGCGCCCACCCCTCCTCCACCAGAAAACCCAGCGGCAGCTGAGGGCCCGAATCGCCCTTCTCGCCAGCGGAGAACTCCTGCCCGTTTCCGGGACTTTGTGCGTGAGTGCGGACAGTTTAAGGGGTCGCAGGGGACTGCTGACCCCTTAGGTGGGGGCAGTGTGGCGATCCGGGGCGATTACGAGTGATGTAAATTATTGTGTATATCGAATTGTGTGTGTGTACTTGTGCTGTGCAGACCAAGTGCACGAGTGATGGTTGATGTAATCACATGATCAGAGCGTGTTCAAAAGCTCTGACGTGTACAGTAACAATGGCGGTTAACATTCGAATATAACCTCCCGCCAGAACGGCGACTGTTGTGATAAACAACAGTCGTATACAGTTCAGCTAAATGTGATAGCATGCGCTCAACCAGGTCCGCTCTAGAGAATGTTCGAGCGAAGCCAACGGTTGTTTTTGAGTATGACTGAGGGGATTACGTGTGATTGGTTAAGGTGAGCTGCAGGGCACCTATTAGAGGTCGCCCTTGTTAGCATGCTCATTTGCATATCAGGGGCTATAAAGCTGGCTACAGTCCAGCGCGCGTTGTCTGTTCTGCCTGTACGCTGAGAAGGAAGTAATAAGAGATTGTGCTCTTCAATAAATTATTATACCCTCAAGCAAACCTGACTCCGACTCCATGGCTCGCCACAATATGACGCGACAATTAGTTTCACTCGTCGAGGCAAAAAGGTGTGAATTAGCCCACGTCCGATGTGGCATGAATGCTTTCACATTATAGCAGTAGGCTATAGCCACAGTAGCCTATATTGAGGTGACATAGCTCTATGCAGACATCGGGCACATCGCGATTCTGGAATTAGGCTACCGCTACAGTAAACAAAATATCATTTGAAAAAACATCTAGATGTCGGTTTTAATCTGTGTGTTGCTTAATGCTATTAGGCTAACGTTACAATGCAGGCAACAGTTATCAAAACGGATCGTCTTCCCAGAAATGCGCTTTAACTACTATATGATTAATAGGCAAAGACGCCACGTAGCCTATTCGACTTGATTATAAAACTGGCATAACAGTAAATACAGGAACGTTAACATAAACATGACACATGACAACGTTCTAAGGTTACGTTACAAGTTATCTACGGTTAACCAAATATTATTTTCTAAAGTATTTGCCAGCCTTATTTTGTTTTAAACGTGCATCGACCTACCACTTGTGTATAATGGACAGGCTATATAATATAGCGTAGCATTTCTTACTGGGTAAGATTTAATGGCAGCTATTGCACTGCGCAAGAGAAAACCCCTAGTGGCCAGGGTATTAAATTACTATTACCCTGTTGAGTAGATGATGTTTACGTTTTAAAACTATTATATCTCGAAAACTATAAATATTATGCCTCCATAAAGTCCAAGCAACATCCAACATGCTGTGAGTGGTAAGCTAATATGTACAGTTGGAATGGTTGTTCTATGTGGAAGCGTGTCAGAGGAGATGCGTTCTCAAAAATTGCAATAATAATAATAGTTTTAAAAAGTTGGGCTGTAGATACAACTTCAAATCATGTCTGCACATGTCGTTAACGTCAATGTATTGAGAGTGGGTTCTTGTGTGCTTATTTTATGCTCCCGTCCACTCCCATGTATTTGGCGCCCTCTAGTGGCCCAGTTAGATTTCTCAGACCCTAAAGTTATGACATGATTATACATTTACAAATCATTAACTAATGCTTAATTATGTGAACTAACATTACTAACTAAATTTAGATCTAACTAACTATAGATACAGTAACCTACGCTACATTAGTACTGTAGCCTACACATCAGCAGCATATACATAACTAACGTTACAGTACGGCATTACAGGACGCTCTAGACTCCATTTGTTAGAAAACATAAGGAAACAAAAAAGGCAGCCATGAACTACCGTTAAACTAACTTGGTGGTGTGAAAAACGGGCGCTCCTACGAAGAGGTTCATTTCACAGTGGCGGTGCATCCCCACAGACCGTAAAAAACCCAGCACAACACTTCGGCAGTAACACGTGGCCATTCGGTTGCTAAAACAATACTAATCGCTTACAACAAGCAAAAAGACGAATATATGGCAGGCTACAATAATATATAATTATTTTTCTAATAAATATAATGACGAAGAACCTCCTGAAAAGCACTTCAAAAGAAAAAATAAGTATTTAAAATAAGAATCGGACCGACACTTTTACACTTTGCTTACGTCTCCCTTCTTCAGAGTGAGACGGAGACCGGGGTCGTGTCCGAATACGACCCCTACACCCTTTTGGGGGCGCATATTTGAGTCCACTTTGTCAAAAAGCTTTTGAGTGGGCGACTTTTTCTCACAAATGGGGGCACTTAAAATATCAGAATGAACCCCTTATTTCCGGGGTTTTGTTGAGGGAATTCAGGAGCTTTTTTTAAATTTATTTTTTAGAATCATACGCTTTTTCAATATCAAAGAAAACAATCACCATCAATTATTTCATCTTAAACGCTTTCTCTATTTTATTACTAACTTTAACAAGAGTATCCATAGGAGACCTACCTTTCCTGAATCCATTCTGTTGCGATGCATGTTTTCTCTTTTTATGCAGATCGTCCAAGTGATTTCCACTGTGTATTTTTAGCAAACTCTTTCCCAATATATTAGCTTTTTCTTTATCTGTTACAGCTATTGTTTCTCCATCCTCTAGCACTGGAATTTTAGTATATTTTCTTTTGCAACTCATTTTCTTTAACATTTGCCATACATCGTCTAATTTCACTTCGCTGCCTATAGTAGAAAAGACTGGATTTGATAATTCTACGAGTCTGAATTGAGAGCTTCTTTTTTTGATAATCAATTAAGTTTTTTTTATTCAAGTTACTCCTTAATACTCGTAATGCTTTATTTCGTTCTCTAATAGCTTTAGTACATTCTTCATTTAACCATGGCACCGCTTTCCTTTTCCCTGTTATTCTACTCATGGGTATGCTCTTTGAAGCAGCATTCAAAATTAAATTAGTCACTACAGAATAACATTTTTCTATACTACCATTCATTGAAATTGACTTAGTTCCCTCTATGCAGTATTCTTGATATTTTTTCCCAGTCAGCTTTTTCTAACACATACCTTTCTTGGGCATGCATATTAATAACCATAGATCAGAAGATTGGAAAATTATCACTTCCTATACCAGAACTATCATCAATTTTCCATTCACATGAACATGCTAAATTTCTAGATACTAATGTTAGATCTAGACATGATAGAATATTTCTGTATACATCTAATCTTGTTCCTTTTCCATCATTAAGAAATACTAGAGATCATTCTTCCAACAGTTCTTCAACTACATTTCCAGTATGGTCTGTATGTATACTGCCCCATAAACTATTATGTGCATTAAAATCACCGCACCAGATTTCCCCTCTACCATGTTCAATTATACTGCCCCATAAACTATTATGTGCATTAAAATCACCGCACCAGATTTCCCCTCTACCATGTTCAATTATACTGCCCCATAAACTATTATGTGCATTAAAATCACCGCACCAGATTTCCCATTACATTACATTACATTACATTGCAGTCATTTAGCAGACGCTTTTATCCAAAGCGACGTACAGTAAGTGCATATAGAAAGGTCATCGAAGTAACTACAGAACAGATAAGAAAGCACATTCTTCCCATACAGTATCAGCTATCCCTAGTAACGAACACAACGCAGTTCACAGTGAACTGGGTAAATCAGCTCTACTACCCTCTACTTTCCCCTCTACCATGTTCAATTATACTGCCCCATAAACTATTATGTGCATTAAAATCACCGCACCAGATTTCCCCTCTAGCATGTTCAATTATACTGCCCCATAAACTATTATGTGCATTAAAATCACCGCACCAGATTTCCCCTCTACCATGTTCAATTATACTGCCCCATAAACTATTATGTGCATTAAAATCACCGCACCAGATTTCCCCTCTACCATGTTCAATTATACTGCCCCATAAACTATTATGTGCATTAAAATCACCGCACCAGATTTCCCCTCTACCATGTTCAATTGTATTAAACATTTCAGCACTCAGCTTCTTGCACGTGTTGTAAAAGTTGATTATTCTGAGACTGACATCTGCATTAGACACTTCAATAATTACGCATTCTATGTCTGCTGGTGATGGTATTCTTTGAAAGACTACACTACCTTTATTAAATGCAGCACAACCACCGCCTTGATTGTCTACCCTGCCATACCAGGCTGAGATATATCCTGGAATAATAAAATCTAGAAACCAGGTTTCTTGTACACATATGATATCCGGTCATGGTCGTGCCCCCCTCCATCAAAGTTTACTTTCAGCATTTTATGCATATCTTCTGCTTTCAAGTCTTTAATACCCAAAAATTATTCTGCTGCATTTACCACTGTCTCAATTCTATCACATTTCTTCTCTTGCTTGGTAGCCACATTCATTATTTTACAAATGAAGGCTTTGAAATGTGTCTGATCCACTACCAACGAGTCCTCTTTAACCTTACATTTATGGGCACGTTGAGTCTGCTGTACAATCGGATCACTTCTGTCTTCTTGCTGTATTCTTGGTCTACTTGTTCTCTGGGGTAATGGCCTAGGCCTACCTTCTTCACCTCTCCCCACCTCTTCACATGTTACAGTTTTTTGAATTTCATTATTTACTTTTTTTAAAGCTTCTGCATAGGATATATTATTGATCACTTTATATTTCTGTACTTTTTTGCTTTAATCTGGACTGCACAGCCCCCAAACGCAGCACTATTATCTCTTCCATAGTTGCAGCATCGCATTTTAGCGTCCTTCTCACATTTACCATAATCGTGTTCTCCTCCACATTTTGCACATCTTTGTTTACGGCGACACTGTTGGGCTATGTGTCCAATTCTTTGGCATTTATAGCATCTTATTGGGTTTGGGATATATTATCTCACCCTATAATTGATCCATCCAATTTTTATCTCTTTAGGAACCGTGCTCTCAAATTACACCAACATTGACAGACTATCTTTCTTTACACCATCTTTGTTTGTCTGCAATCTCTTAACCTCTATTATTTTCCCCCCTCTAATTTCTTTCTTGACTTCCTCCTCAGTCATTTATATTGGAATATTTGAAATTACACCTCTCAGTTTAGCCACTATTCCAAGGATATGAGTTACAATCTTTGTACCATCAAGTGTATCTAATTTGAGAATTTTGTCTTGTTGCCGTTTACTTATAGCAGAGATAAAAACTTTTCAGTTGTTAAGGAATTTGGCAAATGTAATCTTTCCAATTTCTTTTCCAATTGCTTTAGTCATTCGCACTGGGTGAAACTGACCTGTCTCCCTCCCAAACACAATTACAACTTCCCACTCCTTTTACGTTTCTTGCATCTTTCCCAACTGTCCTGTATTGCCCCGATTATCTTTTACTTTTTTAGCAGCACCCCCTTGACTACCATGATCTGACCAATCTTCTGTTCTACTTTTCATCTCCTTCGGTTTCTTCCTTTTATATGACACAGTATACCACTCCATATCTTCCTCATCACCACACTGTAAAAAATGTCCGTGAAATTAACAGTGAAGTGCTGTAAAATCATGACATCAAAAAATTGTAAATAGGAAAACAAAGAAGCAGTGTTTAATTTACAGTAATACTATTGTAAAATGCTAAACCAAACACAACTGTTAATTTTAAAGTAAGAATATGTTAAAAGAATCATATTTCTTTGTAGAATTTACTGATTACTGTAGTTTAAACACAGAAAAACTGTAAAACAAAAAGCAATACAATACAGTTAAAATTACAACATGACAGTGTTAAAATAATGTTTTTTTTGTCAGGTAAATTTTATTTATACAGAAATAAACCGTATTACATTTTACAAATGTATATGTTATACTTTACAAATAAGAATATGTACAAATACAGTAAAATTATGTTAATATGAAGGGTTAAAAAAAACAGGCAATGTTTCTGTTTAGAATTGAGTAGGCCTATATTTAACAATATATCAGTAGGCTAGTAGTAAAACTATAATAGTAGATTGGTTAGTAGGACTGGGTGTTACAATCCCTGTAGATCAGGGTGTGTGTCACATAGCCCATTGGTTGTTCTTTTTTATCCTCAAATTCAGCTGCCAGACACCTCAGTACTTGGTTGTGTCGCCAGGTGTAGCCTTCTGCCTTGCGTTAGGCTGGTGTTACAACCAACCAAAATGTGCTTGAGGTTGGCCTATATTTAACAATATATCAGTAGGCTAGTAGTAAAACTATAATAGTAGTAGGTCACTGTAAAAAAAAAAATGCATTACATATGAACTAGTTTTATAGCCTCCCTGATAAAATAACTCATGAGTAAGTGTAGCTAATAGCCAATGGATTTTAAAACATTTAAGTGTTACATTAAAATGTTCCTTAAGACCTGCACTTTCCTATTTATGTTCACTGTACAAAATAAAATGTGCTTGGCATAGTTAAGTGCAGGTGATTGCAGTGAACATGGAGTACCGGTATGCTAATATTGTGGACAGATGAATGACAGATTTTGGTTCTTCTCCTGTTTAATTGGACACTTCAAATAAGAATTACTAGCCTGAAAGTTAAGGTGTCAAGTATCGGTTTGCCTGTGTGTTTGTGTGCATCCTTGGTCTAAATATGTCGAAGATGAGATCATACTGTGTAATGTATTTTATTCTGGTTTAATTGGACACCAGATAAGACTAACTAGCTTGGAACAACTATATATTGACCATTTCCAATAAGAATAATGGGTCTGCTTTCCGGCGTGGGTGTGTGTATCCTTGAATGTGAGGCCATATGTGTGTGAGGTGTGCGCGTTTGTTCTGGTTCAAGAGGAACATTAGAACTGTTTTTGCAAGTCATCCTGACACAGAAAAACATCTTATTAACACAACTGTTTCACATGGTAGGCCATACAGCAGTTTGTAATGATATATATATTTATACACTGCTCAAAGAAATTAAGGGAACACTTAATCAACACAGTATAACACCAAGTCAATTAAATTTCTGGGATATCGATCAGTCCAGTTAGAAAGCGTAAACGATTGTGAATCAATTTCACCTGCTTTGGTGCAAATGAAAGTGACAACAGATGGACAGGAGAGGCAACAGCAAGACAACCCCCAAAAAGTAAATGGTTTTGCAGGTGGTGGCCACATACCATTTCTCTCTCCTTATCCATCCTGAGTGATTTTTCTCTAGTTTTGCATTTTACTAGTGCCCTTGTCACTACTGGTAGCATGAGGCGGTACCTGCAGCCCATTCAGGTTGCACAGGTAGTCCAGCTCCTCCAGGATGGCACATCCATACGTGCCGTCGCAAGAAGGTTTGCTGTGTCCCCCAGCACAGTCTCAAGAGCATGGAGGAGATACCGGGAGATGGGCCATTACACAAGAAGAGCTGGACAGGGCCGTAGAAGGGCAATAACCCAGCGGCAGGACCGGTATCTGCTCATTTGTGCAAGGAGGAACAGGAGGAGCACTGCCACAGCCCTACAAAATGACCTCCAGCGGACTACTCGTGTGCATGTTTCTGACCAAACTGTCAGAAACAGATTCCATGAGGGTGGCATGAGGGCCTGACGTCCTGTAGTGGGACCTGTGCTCACAGCCCAGCACCGTGCAGCTCGATTAGCATTTGCCAGAGAACACCAGAATTGGCAGGTTCGCCATTGGCACCCTGTTCTCTTCACAGATGAGAGCAGGTTCACACTGAGCACATGTGACATACGTGAAAGAGTCTGGAGACGCCGTGGCGAGTGTTATGCTGCCTGCAACATCATCCAGCATGACCGGTTTGGTTTAATTGACTTGGTGTTATACTGTGATGATTAAGTGTTCCCTTAATCTTTTTGAGCAGTGTATATATATATATATAATATTAATCTGCAATATTACTGCAGTGTTATGAAGTACAAGTGCAGTGCTGTGCAGTAGTACTCCATATTGAAAACTTTGGTTTTTAGGATTTTAACTGCAGTACAAGTGTAGTACTACTGCAGTTTTACTGTGTCCAATTTACTGCACTTGTAGCTACTGCAGCACTAAAAACTGCAGCATTACTGCAGTACTGCCGTTCTTTTTTGTAAGGGTTTGCTTCCACAAATGTTTGCGGGTCGTTTTTAACCTCCGTTTCGAACCTTTACCGTCATCTCACCGGAACGGCAAAAACCACAACTTTCTGCCAATGTATTTCAATCAACCATATCTCTAAATGTGATGGAAGCATTCATGGATGAATTCACCAGTAAGCAGGCGGTCTGATTAGGTATGCTGAATAAAGTTGGCTAGCTAGCTAGTTAAAAGGCACTCGGTTCATCAGTACAGTAGTAAATAATACTAATTCAAAAGTCAAGAATACCATAACTTATGAAAAGTTGATCTTTATTTCGACATTAGACCAATAGGCTACATCAATATAACGTAACATTACCTCAGTAATAAATAAATAAATACCATTACTGTTTATAGTTTGCGTGTCTGCAAAAATACCCACAATCTAAAGCTGGTGTGACGTCGTGCCTTAAATGTAACAGTAATGATTTTCAATGTAAATTTAACATTCCCGCGAAAATAAACGTCTGGGTTTGAATTTTGAATTTAGTTTGACCTGTTCTTTCATTGGACTACATTTTCGCGGGAGCAGCCAGCTTGGCGAAGTTCACGGACAGTGGCCGAGTGCGTGTCCAGTCTGCCGTCGCTTGGAGAATCACGATCTGTAAGCTATTTCGTTTTCTTCAAACTTGAAATACATGACCGTTTGTTGTCAGAAAAATACTAGCTTCTGTTTATGACCGAGGGTATATTTTGCAATCATAATAATAACTGACCGGGGGTTAATTAGTCTGGTGGGTTTCACGCGTAACACTGAACTCTCAGTGGAGCGGTGGTTTTTGTAGCGTCATCCGAGGTGGGTAAAAACTTTAAAAAACGTGCGGTTTTGTTCGTTTGCTAAAAATGATTACCTGCCGTTTTTGCAGCAAAACACTAGAGACGTTGAGGGGTTATGTGCTGCATTGTAGAGTTCATAGGAACGAACCCCATTGTTTTTTCAAATGTGTTGGCGCTGACTGCAAGCAGACATATTGTACTTATGCAGCTTTTAAAGCTCATTTCTACCGGGTTCACAATGTGCCTGCACCCTCTGTTACTGCTAGAGCCGTTGTTAGAGATTTTAAATGTGCCATTTCGCTGTGTGGGCGCCAATTTCACGCAGTGAAAGAACTTATATCCCACTTAAAAGAACATATAGTGGAGGGGCGACCTGTGGCATGTCCAGTAACTGGTTGTAAAAATACATTCACTGTGAAATCATCATTTACTGCTCATATGTCCAGGAAACATAGAGCATGTTCGGTGGATAGCATAAGTGACATGTACAGGGAAACTATTTTTCAGTCTTCTGCTGTCATTGCATGTGAAGATGCTTCCCAGAACTCAAATGATGCTACAACAAATAAAAGCATTGAATTGCCACATAATTTCAATGAGACCTTTCTTAGGAATGTATGTTTATTCTACCTAAAATTGCAAGGGCAGCTCCTTCTTCCAGCTTCAACAATACAGACAATTGTCGAGGAGATGCAAAATGTGCATGAGTTGGGACAGGATTACTCTTTAAGTAAACTACATTCACTTTTAAAAAATGACATGTGTCTAACAGACGATGCTATTGCTAAAATCTGTGATTGTGTGAAGGATTCAGATCTGTTCTCTGTTTGTCATCAGGGACCACTGAGAACAACATATTCAAGAGCTCAGGTGTTCAAAAAGATGTTCAAATACATAGAGCCTAAACAAGTAACATTAGGAAATGATGAAAATATGACACAAAGGTTTGCTTACTACATACCTGTGATACAAACATTAAATAGCTTATTAGAATCAGAATTATGGAAGAATTCAGTGTCACAACAGTCTTGTGAAACGGACTCAGATGATTTTGGGGACATAAGTGATGGACAAAACTTTAAGTCCAATAAGTTCTTCATTGAAAATCCAGGATGCCTGAAGCTAATTCTGTACCAGGATGCTTTTGAAGTTGTCAATCCCCTCGGCTCTGCTAAGAAAAAACACAAAGTTCTTGCAGTCTATCTTTCTGTGGCAAATTTACCTGCTCATGTGCGGTCCAATACTGATCACATGTCTCTTGTCTTATTGTGTGGAGAGAATGACCTAAAACAATTTGGAAGTGCTAAGGTTTTCTCAGAGATGTTAGTGGATTTAAAATATTTGGAGGAAAATGGAATAACTATAGGTGGTGAAACGGTCAAAGGGGCTTTGTATTGTATTGCTGGTGATAATTTGGGTTCGCACGGCATTGGTGGGTTTACTGAAAACTTTAGTCGTTCTCAGTACTTTTGCAGGTACTGTGAAATCACGCAAAGTGAGTTTCAGAGTGAAGATCCGAATGTATGTGGTCCACAGCGCACCCCTGAAAATTACGATTCTGCTGTTGGTGATCTACAAGCTGAAGACAGTCAACACATCAAAGGCATAAAGGTAAACTCTGTTTTCAATGCTCTGAAATCTTTTCATGTTTGCCAGCCTGGTCTCCCACCTTGTTTAGGCCATGACATATTTGAGGGTGTCTTATCATATGATGTTGCACTGTACTTGAAGTATTTCATAAAGAAAAAGAAATGGCTTACATATTCAATTTTGAACCGGCGCATCAAGCAGTTCAAATACAAAGGATCTGATGCTCTCACAAAGCCATGTGCTGTCAACTCTGAGGTGTCCAAGCTTTCGGGTCAAGCCATTCAGAATTGGAATTTCTTAAGGTTGCTGCCTGTATTAATTGGTGACAAAGTGCAAAATCCAGAAGATGATGTGTGGCAGTTAACTCTCCAGCTTAAAGATATTGTTGATATGGTTTGTGCGCAAAAGATTTTGTTGTCACAGGTAGCCTATCTTGACAGTATAATCCAAGAATATTTGGAATCAAGAAAGTGTTTATTTCCTGAGAGCCCACTAAAGCCAAAACACCATTTCTTGCGGCACTATCCGGCACTCATTTTGAAATTTGGCCCCTTGATCAGAGTATGGACGATGCGTTTTGAAAGTAAACATAGCTACTTCAAGAGATGTGCCAGGCATTTGAAAAACTTTAAAAACATCTGCCTAACTTTATCTGAAAGACATCAGATGTTTCAGGCATATATTTCAGCTGGGCCTGGATGCAGTCAGCTTCTGCAAGTCAAAGACAGTTGTACTTTTTACCGCAACCTTTACAGTGACGTAATTAAACATGCAGTGAGAGATTTGGGCTTTTCAGAAAACAATACTAGTGTTTCCACAGACATTCAGTATAAAGGTACATCATATAAAAAAGGGCATTTTCTTGTGTCAAAAAATGATGAGTCCATGGAGTTTGGAGAACTTCTCATTATTTTAATTCAAAATGATGCAGCTGTGTATTTTGTGATGGGTATACATAAAGCTGACTATCATTCTGAATACCATCTGTACTCAGTGACAAAACGGAGTACAAGGTTGCAATGTCAAAACATTAACGACTTGGTAGATTTCTATCCGTTACCATCATACATTGTTACCGGCCACCAAGTCATTCCGCTGAAACACAGTGTGTGGTCGAAATAAACATGATCTTGGCCACTGTGGTGAAGAAACCATACAAAAAATGCACATGTATGCTTAGTAAAAATGATAAAATACTATTTGAAAAATATGAAAGGGACAGCCGTTTTTCCTTTAATTGAAGTAAATTTATTATGAGAAAAAAAAATCCCTCCTCAAGAAATAACTATTTTTAAGAAAACCATGTGTGCCACAATTATTGGCACCCCTGCATTTATATATAGAATAAAGTACTTTCATATTTGGTCGCATATCCTTTGCATGCCATGACTTCCTGATGTTTGTGACCCAACAACATCAAAAGACTCTTGATATCTTATTTTCTGGTACTCTTACAAGCGATACTATAACGTCTCTGCATTTGAATGGATCTCTATGGGAATTGGGGGTTGGGACTAGATTTATCTGTAAGTTACACTGGAACAGTATGGACCACATGGTTTGCTAAATGTTTCTAAGTCATCAAGGGTCTGATGTATCAAATAAGCTGCAAACAATCACTGCTGCCAGAAATACAGTAGATATGGATGGATAACTTGAAGGGTTTCTTCACCTGACTTATTTTTTCATTGAGTTCAATAGGAAAATTTGTCAGGAGAAACAGCCCTTAAAGTGATCCATCCATATCTACTGCATATCTGGCAGCAGAGTGATGGTTTGAGGCTCGTTTGATACCTCAGACCCTTGATGACTTACAGCCAGTTTACCAACCATGGATTCCATACTGTTCACGTATAATTTACAACTAAATCTAGTGCCACCCCCCGATTCCCATAGAGATCCGTTCAAATGCAGAGACGTTATAGTATATTAAAAATGATTACTTTATTCTATATATAAATGCAGGGGTGCCAATAATTGTGGCACACATGGTTTTGTTAAAAATAATTATTTCTTGGTAAGGGATTTTTCTCTCATAATAAATTTACTTTAGGTTGGATTTTACTAGTTTTTTCAGTGTGAGATTAAGCTAATTCACCAAACGGTTAATTTTTTATAACCTTTTGTACTCATCTTTACCAGGGGTGCCAATAATAGTGGAGGGCACTGTGTATATATACACAGTGTTACTTGACTAAATGTCTAATTACTTTTGTCTTCTTTCATTTGTAATCTTGAAAACTGGTGTAATCCTTCCTTGATTCCAGAAATGACTGACTTGGAGCAAACATTTCTACGCACCGCCATCACTGAGGTCTTGCCTGACCTTCCAGAGATGACAAAAGATATTCTCGAAGAAACCTTACAATCCCTTGGGGTGGAGACATATGATGATTTTCAGTTTATTGAGGAAGCCGATTTGCTGTCAGCGTTGAGGCCAATTCAAGCCCGAAAAGTCCTTGCTGCTTGGAAGCTGAGATGTAAGTCATGTATTGCAGTACAGGATGCAACCAGTGCCCAAAGTAGCCTGCATAAAAGATCAGTCAGAAATATAAAAACATTCACATTGTGTTCCTGATAACACTTTTTGTGTGTGTGTGTGTGTTTTTGCAGGCCAAACTCCTGAAACCGGCAGCTCATCTGTTGGTGCCTCGCCAGGGCCTCTCGCATCCTTGCAGTCTGTTTCACCCAGAAGTTCATCCTCAACCTCTTCCAACAGCTGCCCAAGCCCTGATATAGACTGGGTGGATACCTTTATGATACCATGGGATAAGTTCCCAGAGGAACTGATGCAGTCATTGGAAAGAGGAAAACGACCACTTCCACGAATGAGAAGGGAGATGGTCCGGATTGTGATTTGTGAGATGATGCGAAATAATTCTTGCATAAGTAAAAGGAACTCTACTGAAGTTGCCAAGAAGATGGTGGCAAAATATCCCAAATCTCTGCAAGACATAATAGAGGGAGACGTGATTGGGCCAGGGTATCACTCTCTAGTCAAGCAATTGCAAAATAGGATAGAGAATGTGAAGCGATCTACGACCCCAAAAATAAGAAAACGAAAGCATCTCACTGATGAGTCTGACACAGACGAAGTCCCTCCAGAACAGAGAGCAGCAATCCAGGACACTTATGGGTGCATTAAATGGGATTTAAAATTCCTGCCCCTTGGAGAGACCCCAGAGAGCCAACAGGAGAAGAAAGAAAAACTCAAGATGATGTCTCAGCAAACTAATGCAAATCCAGAGGAGGTCAAACTTCTAATGAAGTTGACTTTCTACACACAGCGTAAACAAGTCAACCAGGGGAAAAATATAAAATACCTCCTGGAAGAGTGGCCGTTTTGGTTTGACGAACTTGGCATGGAAGTCCACTTCAAAGAACTCACCGGAATAGGACTTAAAGAAACTTTCACACGAAATGTGGATCTGAAGGGGAAACGGCTCCTGAACTACATGAATACTGTTTGTGTGAACAAGAACAAAAAGTTCCTACAGGCTTTTACAAAGTTTAAAGTGATGAGGGGAGAGCTGAGTGGTTGCTCTGAAGACATCAAAGAGATGGTGCTGCTTCTGCTGTCCTACTTTGATGAGAAGGAAGACGCGATGTTCTGTTATGTGGAGGACACTTGCCTGGCAGGGGAAGTACAGATGGACCAAGTTCACTTGACTCCCATCATTGTTGTGTGTGGTAAGTTAACTTTTTTTTCTTTCTTGGTCTTTCTTTCATTCTCTTTTTTGTATTTCTCTATTCTTTCTCTCTTTTATGTCTATTTGGACACAAATTCATATTGCACAAAGTTTTTTTGTTACTGTAAGGTTAGTCAAAGTGGCCTTAAAAGGCCTTACATTTATCTCACCTAAACATACACACTGATTTCTGTATTGATGGTAAGCAATTTAACTGACCTTGAACATTTAAAAACATACAGTGCATAAAGAAAGTTTTCAGACCCTTTCAAGTTTTCCACATGTTATGTTTCAGACTCGTCTTAAAATGGATTCATTCTTTTTTTTCTCATCAATCTACACTATAACCCATAATGACAAAGTGAAAGCATGTTTTTAGGACTTTTTGCAAATTTATAAAAAATCAAAAACTAAAATCTCATTTACATAAGTATTCATACCCTTTCCTTTAACATATTTTTAAAGTATCATATTTCATATTTGGTCGCATATCCTCTGCATGCTGTTACTTCCTGAAGTCTGTGATCCATCAATATCAAAGGACTATCTTATTTTCAGGTACTGTTACAAGCTGTACTATAACCTCTCTGCATTTGAATTGAACTCTATGAGAATTGGGGGGTGAGACTAGATTCAGCTGTAAATTATGCTGGTACAGTATGAAACACATGACTGGCGAAATGGCTGTAAGTCATCAAGGGTCTAAGTTATCAAACGAGCCTCAAACCATCACTCTGCTGCCAGATATGCAGTAGATGTGGATGGATCACTAAGGGTTGTTTCTCCTGACTTTTTTCCCCCCATAGTGGTCTATAGGAAAATGAGTCAGGAGAAATAACCCTTGCAGTGATCCATCCACATCTACTCCATATCTGGCAACAGAGTGATGGTTTTGGGCTTGTTCAATAGCTCAGACCCTTGATAACCTACAGCCATTTAGCCAGCCATGTGTTCCATACTGTACCAGTGTAATTTACAGCTGAATCTAGTCTCACCGCCCAATTTACATAGAGATCCATTCAAATGCAGAGAGGTTATATTGTCACTTGTAACAGTACCTGAAAATAAGATATCGACAGTCTTTTGATGTTGATGGGTCACAGACTTCAGGAAGTAACAGCATGTAAAGGATATGCGACCATACGTTAAAGCAAAGGGTATGAATACTTATGTAAATGAGAGATTTTAGTTTTAGATTTTTAATATATTTACAAAACTTTCTAAACATGTTTCACTTTGTCATTATGGGTTGAGTGTAGATTGATGAGAAATAAATTATTGAATCCATTTTAAGATGAGTCTGAAACATAACAAAATGTGGAAAACTTGAAAGATCTGAAAACGTTCCATATGCACTGTATATGCTAAAATTGTTTTGTGAAATGTTTTAGGAACACAAGTCTTGATTTTGTTTGAATTGTGTTTTTTTTTGTTTTTTTAGGACGATCCTGCTATTCTTCAAGACGGTTCATGCTGAGTGTGGATCGAAACATTGTACAAGACAACATCCCCTCCTTCGTTTCTGCCCTGTGCATGATGTTTGGGAGCTATTATTGCTTCAACATCCATTACCCATCAGAGCTGGCATCAACCCTGGAGTTTCTGCAGAGGTGTGTCTTTTTGGATTGGCTTTATCCAACATTTTCACTTTATTGAACTGAAACAAATCTAAAGTAGCTGCTGCAGTGACTTGGAGGGTAGGGGACTTTTTTTTTACTATTACAAGTGGCTTTAAAATAATAGCTTGAATAAAAAAATTATGATGTGAAGTTTTTTGTTGTTACTGAAGCTATTTTATTATTAATACAGTCGTCTGTTTTTCTTCTATTTCCCAAGGTGTTTTTTCTCCATCAACCCAGATAAGGGCACTAAAGTGGAGAAGACAAACACATCCCGTCTTCACGTGAACCCTAGAGTCCTTACCTTGATTCAGGAACTTTCGGATCATGAGTGGCGTGATTTCTGAATATGGACTAAACTCTGGCAAAATTTATGGCATGTGATGATGTGCCCCACTCAGTTTGAAGGTTTGTTTCAGCTCAGTTCTTCAAGCTTAAGAAGCATGTAAAAGTTTCAGACAAAATGATTACAGAATTTGTATGCAATTGTTACTGAGTGTTATTGCACTTGTATTTCCTAATTTGCATTCCTGTCCCTCAATTTGAAGAGCTTGTTTGAAGATATTGGTACTATTTATTCGAATACGGAAATGCAGTAATCCTTAAAGGGTGTTAAAAATTCTTACATTTATTCATAAAAAGTAACCCCTTAATTGTCCTTAAGACATTTTTAGGAGAAAAGTCTTTTCCCTCTTTCTTGCCCTGTCTTTCTCTATTTTTTCTTTCTTTCCATCTTTTTTCTTTTAGTTCCAATAAGATGATCACTAATCTGTCACATGCTCTATTCTAATGTTTGTAAAGTACATATTACGAATATGTATGTTGAGAAATTATCACTGCTTTGAGGTCAATAAATTCTTGGGAAGACAAGTTATTATTGGATTGTTTTTCATCTTTCAGTAACTCTTAAGGTATATCTAGCTTTGCTTTTCAATTTTTAAATGCTTAATCTGTGTACACTGGTTTACATTTTTCACATTTCTGGTAAAAGTCAAACATCTATAAGAAGGCAGTGCAGTTTAAATGAAATTGCCTAAGAGTGTTCAATCTGCCTGTAATGTATAGAAAGTTTCTAATTTTCACTGAGCAATAGTCCTAACGGGCGATGAGAAATACATTTAGACAGTTTGTATTTGAGCCTGATATTAGATAGGAGTTGTAGAACAGGATTTATGCCTTTAAATTGTAATGAATACATTTTACAGAAAATTAATTTGCAGTATTTAGATGTTGCTTTTACTGTAAAACTCATCATTAATACTGCAAATGACACTACATTATACACAACTTTGAGTAAAATTTGCTGGAAAATTCAGTTAAATGACAGCAATGACAATGTTTGTTTGTTATTTTTCAGTGAAATTGAATTACATTACATTACATTATAGGCATTTAGCAGACGCTCTTATCCAGAGCGACTTACATACTTCTTATTACATTTATCCATTCATACAGCTGGATATATACTGAAGCAATGCAGGTTAAGTACCTTGCTCAAGGGTACAACGGCAGTGTCCTACCTGGGAATCGAACCTGCAACCTTTCAGTTACAAGTCCAGTTCCTTAACCATTATACTACACTGCCGCCCGATGAATTGGATTCAACGTACAATAAGCGACAGCTGCATGTAAATCTTACTGAAATAATTCGTTTAATAGCAGCGTGGTCATGCTAATTCAGCAGAAAAGGGTTGTTGGATGTACGGGTTTAAAATGTAGTTTTTATTTTTAAAACAACCGTTTTAAAATGTAAAATTTACAGGTTCTTACTGAAATAATTAGTTTAATAGCAGCGTGGTCATGCTAATTCAGCAGAAAAGGGCTGTTGGATTTACGGGTTTAAAATGTAATTTTTATTTTTAAAACAACAGTTTTAAAATGTTAAATTTACAGGTTGTTCTTACTGAAATAATTTGTTTAATAGCAGCGTGGTCATGCTAATTCAGCAGAAAAGGGCTGTTGGATTTACGGGTTTAAAATGTAATTTTTATTTTTAAAACAACAGTTTTGAACTGTAAAATTTACAGGTTGTTCTGTAAAGTCGTTAACATTTTTACTGTATTTTTTACATAATTATTCTGGCAACCACAGCTGCCAGTTTTTTTTTGTAAAAACAACAGATTTTTTTTTACAGTGCACCCTCTGAGCTGTCACCCATTCTACACTCACAGTACAGTTGATTGCAATCTGCCTGGCTTCCTGATTCCTCGTTAAAACAGTGTTTCCAGACCTCCTTTCTCCTCCCGCACACCTGTTTTAATCTAGATTCACCTCCGACAGACATAAAGCCTAGACGTGAATCGTGTTGTAGCAGTCCTTTCGCTGAGAAACAAACAAGGCCACAAGAAAATAATGACGTAGCTTTTCCAACCTTCCGCTTCTTGGAATCTGCACTCTCTCGCGTGCATGGCAACTAAAAGTACCTTGGTGGGTCATGGTACTCTTAGTTTTTTATTCATTTTTTATTTATTTTTTTCCACTGTAACCAGCCACAATACACGACAACAAAACTGTTTCCAAGGCATGGTTCATTTGACAAAAGGTTCGCTAACTATTCCTTTTGATATCTTATGTATGTAGAAACGAGCAAGTGAAAACGAAGAGTAAGTGACCACGTTTCCATGGTGATGAGCGGCGCAAAGACTACGAAACGACCATGGTCATTCAAAAACAAAGAAGAAGAATGAAATGCGGAAGACAAAATATTAACAACAAAAGGTGTCGGTCCGATTTTTATTTTAAATACTTATTTTTCCCTTTGAAGTGCTTTTCAGGAGGATCGTTGTCGTTATATTTATTAGGAGAATAATTCTATACTATTGTAGCCTGCAATATATTCGTCTTTTTGCTTGTTGTAAGCCATTAGCATTTTTTTAGCAACTGAATACCGTGAAATTAACCCCTTTGTAGGAGCGCCCGTTTTTCACACCACCATAAGTTAGTTTAACGGTAGTTCATGGCTGGCTGTTTTGTTTCTTTATGTTTTCTAACAAATATAATAGGCTCCTGTACTGTAGCGTTAGCTATGTATATGCTACTAATGTGTAGGCTACAGTACTAATGTAGCATAGGCTACTGTATCTATAGCCTACTGTAGTCTACACTGTACTTAACTAGATAATGTTCATAAAAGGCCAGAATTTTGGAAGCTAAGGTATGGCAATTTGTTCAATAAACAACTTTTACAAATCTCATGAAACAATGCTAATCAGTGACTTAAATGATTTGTGAATGTTTTCGTGTCATGAGTTGGATGCAGTGGTTGTATCGCATTACCAAGTAGTTTAATGCTGAGATGTTGGCTAACGTTATATTTTGTTTATACTAGCCTACTATACTAAGGTGAATTAATGATCAACAACTATTCTCCCACATATTTATGCATTAGCTAATGATTTGTAAATATATAATCATGTCATGACTTTACTTGGTGGGGCACATGACTATTAACTCATTATCAAGTAGATCTATAGTAATACGTTAGCTCACATAATTACGGATTAGCTAATGATTTGTAAATATATAATCACGTAATGACCTTACTTGGTGGGGCACAACTCATTATTAAGTAGATGTATCTTGGTATCGGGACTGATCAGGGACTGCGGGCAATCCTCGAAAGGCCATCCAGGAAAAGAGTGAGAGGAGGACTGGGAAGGAGTGAGGCCACGACTGGGGAGGTTGAGTGGATTCGGTGCCCTGTTTTGACTGGACGGAGACTGCGTGCAAGGAGGAGAGTCATGGAGCCGGAGTTTGTGTGTGTCAGTGCAGCTTGGAGTGGAGCAGCTGTGATCCGGGAGATGCATTGCTCTGGTCGACTCGGGGCAGCTTTGTCCCTGCGGCTTTTGGACTGCTTGGTGACACTGGACATCTCAAAACAGCAGAGGCAAATGAGGAGCTGTTCTTGCGTTTGATGCTCGATTGCTCACACTTAATTAGTTTGATTGATTCAATGATTCTATTGAATGTCTTTGTTTGAAATGATGTTTGTTTGTGTGTTGTGGGTCTTTTTTGTTGTTGCTGGTGACTACAAATAAAGTTTCCGCACAGGAAAATAAAAGTTATTCTATTCTATTCTATACTAATTCTAATGTAATGTTAGCTTCAGTATTCTGTTCAGATGTTGTAATGGGTTTTTATGTGGCGGATATTCAAACGCGAAGGTGGGGGAATCAGAACAAGTCAGCTCATATCAGTGAGGACCAATAAAGGGGAGAAACACAATAAAATAAAGAAAAACAGGAAACAAATTCCTGGCTAAACAGCCAAAACAAAATCAACCCACCAAAACAGGGCAAACTTGAGAACGAGTGTAATACAAACTAGCTCAATACTGGAGCCAGAACGGGAAATCTAGCAAAGAAAAGAACAACGAATCGGCGAGCGCACGGAACGGTAGGCTACCTATGTTGGAGGAGTCTGGAGCATAAGGTAAGTTGGGCCGTTTCTAGACTGCTTTGATTGGGGGGGCATGAATAGATGTTGGTGGGGAACAAAGGAGGGATGAAGTAGCGTGGGGTCTGGGGGTCATCCCCCAGAACAATTTTAGCCTTTTAAAACTAATTTTCTGCATTTTTACACAACCTCACACAGAGCATTTTCTAAAATAAAATTTTTAATTTATGAACATATTGAAGATTTCTTTTTTTCAAAGCCCTAGATAAGATTTGACATGCTTTCATATAAAGCTAAAGCATAGGCTAATCAGTATATTAGTGGATACGATAATTTTATAACATTTTAAACCCACCTTCACCCCCCCCCCCCATCTTATAGGATAACTTTATTTATGCCCAATAATACCAAATCCTTATCTAATCTTATATGGAAACGAATATATTAAAGATGAGCTATATTTCAGTCTCTTTGTGCCATTTTCTATTTACATGTGCAACTAGAATACAATAGAATAACTTTTATTTTCCTGTTAATTAACTTCAGTTTTAGCCCCCCAGCAACAACAAAAAGGACATAGACAGTGGGGCAGACCCACAACACACAAACGTATCAAATAAAGACATTCAATAGAATTATTGCATTGATCAAACTAATTAAGTGAATTAAAGTAAATGAAAGTAATACAGCCATGATTAAATATATCCCCCGCTGTCCCGAGATGTCCAGTGGCATTAAGCAGTCCAACACACAAACTCCGCCTCCACGGCTCTCCTCCATACACGCAGCGTTGCGGTCTCTGTATACCGTCGAAACTGAGCACCGAACTGCTTCAGCCCTCCCAGTCACCGCCTCACTCCTCCCAGCCATTACCAAGTTACTGTAACTGGCTCATCATGACATTACATTACATTACATTATAGGCATTTAGCAGACGCTCTTATCCAGAGCGACTTACACAACTTCTTATTACATGTATCCATTCATACAGCTGGATATATACTGAAGCAATTCAGGTTAAGTACCTTGCTCAAGGGTACATAATTTAATTTATATACAGTATACATAGGATATATACAGTCAAGCCGGAAAGTCTGCACACCCCTTTCACCTTCTCTACGTTGTATTACATTATAGACATAAATAGATTGAGTTCATTTTTGTCGCAAAATTCTACATAAAATAGGCCATAATGACAAAGTGAAAACATGTTTTTAGAAATTTTTGCAAATGTATTAAAAATCGAAAACTGAAATCTCTCATTTACATAAGTATTCATACCCTTTGCTTTAACATATTTTTAAAGTATCATATGTAATATTTGGTCGCATATCCTTTGCATGCTGTTACTTCCTGAAGTCTGTGACCCATCAACATCAAAAGACTCTCAATATCTTATTTTCAGTTACAAGCGAGACTATAAACTCTCTGCATTTGAATGGATATCTATGGGAATTGGGGGGTGAGACTAGATTCAGATGTAAATTACACTGTTACAGTATGGAACACATGACTGGCGAAATGGCTGTACGTCATCAAGGGTCTAAGGCAGGGGTAGGCAACCCTGGTCCTAGAGAGCCGCAGGGTCTGCTGGTTTTTGTTGTTACTCACCACTTAATTGGTCAATTAGAGCAGTTGATTACACAGTTAACTCACCTCACCTGGTTTCTTTGGTCTAATTAGTTGCTGTGTTTAAGGTGAAAACAAAAACCAGCAGACCCTGCGGCTCTCTAGGACCAGGGTTGCCTACCCCTGGTCTAAGGTATCAAATGAGCCCCAAACCATCACTCTGTGGCCAGATATGGAGTAGATGAGCATCCCCCCCTTCCCGAGACACGGCCCTGACTTGGAGGGGTGCTATTTCATCCAAATCATTTCAGCTGTACATCAGTAGGCTACCTCTCATATAGGCTACAATTGTCACAATGTTCAGAATTATATTTGGGGAAGAAAAAAATATGTGACGCTCATATTTGATCTTTCCATATTACGACATTTCAAGCTACATGCGAAGTGAACATAGCCTAAATAAAATAAAATAATAAAAATGTATTATATATTATATAGGCCTATATAGCCCATTAGTCACATTCCCCTGTTAAATTTATCCTTTGAGCCGTAGCTCACATTTCAAAGCACATCAAAGCACAAGGAAGACCCTGAACGCATACAATCGCAAACGTAACCGATTTAAGCTGGACCGGCAATCCCGAAACCGAAATGGTAGTTAATACATGAACTCACAGTATTAATTAACACCATGAGTTAATACATTAATTTGGACGTTATTCATATATGATTCACTTAGTTGTTCAGGTAGGCGCTTTATAAAATTTTTATATGTTAATGCTTTAATTCATCATTGTTCATGTATTTGTTAAAGTATTAGTAAATGCTATTTATGCACCAGTATTGTAAAGTGTTACCGATTTTTGTAAATATAAGATAATGCTTAATTTGATGCCTGCAGCACGTTCAAGAAACGTTGGGACAGGGGGAAAAAAAAAAGACTGGGTAGTTCAGTCTTATTGGAACATTGCAGGTAAACAGGTGTGCTATCATGACTAAAAGGATATAAAAAAGACTCTTGATATCTGTGACATAACAACATCAAAACACTCTTGATATCTTATTTTCAGGTACTCTTACAAGGGATAGCCTACAAAGACATTTTAATAGATCTCTATGAGAATTGGGGGTAGGGTCTAGATTAAGTTGTAGTAAATTACACTGGAATAGTATGGAACGCATGGTTGGCTAAATGGCTGTAGGAGTCTGAGGACTGAGGTATGAAACGAGCCTGAAATCTTCACTCAAATTCATGGGTAGTCTAATCTGCTTTCAGTTCGGAGCTCCGTTCGGCGGTGTACAGAGACCGCGGCACTGCGTGTATGGAGAAGAGTCGTGGAGGCGGTGTTTGTGTGTTGGACTGCTTGGTGACTGGACATCTCGGGACAGCGGGAGCTTTTTTAAATCATGGCTGTATTGCACTTTAATTCACTTAATTGATGTAATGATTCTGTTTGATGTCTTTGTTTGATATTGTGGCGATCCGGGGCGATTACGAGTGATGTAAATTATTGTATATATCGAATTGTTGTGTGTGTGTACTTGTGCTGTGCAGACCAAGTGCACGAGTGATGGTTGATGTAGTCACATGATCAGAGCGTGTTCAAAAGCACTGACGTGTACAGTAACAATGGCGGTTAGCATTTGAATATAACCTCCCGCCAGAACGGCGACTGTTGTGATAAACAACAGTCGTATACAGTTCCGCTAAATGTGACAGCATGCGCTCAACCAGGTCCGCTCTAGAGAATGTTCGAGCGGAGCCAACGGTTGTTTTGAGTATGACTGAGGGGATTAAGTGTGATTGGTTAAGGTGAGCTGCAGGGCACCTATTAGGGGTCGCCCTTGTTAGCATGCTCATTTGCATATCGAGGCTATAAAGCTGGCTACAGTCCAGCGCGCGTTGTCTGTTCTGCCTGTAAGCTGTGAAGGAAGCAATAAGAGATTGTGCTCTTGATAATAAATTATTATACCCTCAAGCAAACCTGACTCCAACTCCATGGCTCGCCACAATGGTGTCAGAAGTGGGATGATCTGGGAACAGATCCGCGAATTGGAACGTCAGGTGACCAAGCAGATGGACGTTATCGCAGGAGCGTCTGCGAAGCGGCCCAAGAGTAGACCCGGGGGGCTCCCCGAAGGAGCCAGCGCAGCAAGACCGGAGCGAGAGAGGCCGATTGCAGACCAGGCGGAGGTGCCCGCGCTGGTGGCTGACCCCGCGGCCGGAAACGGAGCGCAAGTAGGTCGGCTGGAAGCCAACGAGGACGCCCCTGCTTCCAGGCCGAGCCAGACGGCGGTGCCGGTGCAGCGACCGACCACACCGTTAAAGGCGGTGATCAAGCTACCCCGTTACACGGGAAAGGGTGAGCTAGAGTCGTACCAAAGCCAGGTACGATTCGCAGCTAGCTACAATGGCTGGGACGAGAGCCAGACAGCCACCCACTTAGCGTTAGCCCTGGAGGGCGAGGCCTGCCAGGTGCTTCTAGACCTGGACAGCGCCGAACCACTGACGCTACCGGCACTGATGACAGCGCTGGAACGCCGGTTCGGACAGCGGCAATTCCTGGAGGTGAGCCGGGAGAAGCTCACCACGCGACGGCGGACCGGAGCAGAGAGCCTCAGCGTCCTCGCCGCCGACATCAGGCTGTTAGCTCGCCGCGGCTACCCTCAACTCGACAACGCAGGCCAGCAGGAGCTAGCCTGCCAGACCTTCACGCAGGCCCTCACTCCGGAGCGCCTACAACAACAGGTCCGCATCGCAAAACCGGAGTCCCTGGACGCAGCGCTTCGCGAGGCCGAGCGACTGGAGCTCATCCTGGGCACCACACCCAACGGGACCCCGGCTAACAAGCCCCGGGTCCGAGCTGCCGACTGCGAGGACGGCGAGGAGGTGAGATGGGTCCAGCGGAACCAAACTCGACCGCGGCAGCGACCGGAACGGGAGCGACGCTGCTTCCGGTGCGACGAACCGGGGCATTTCGCCCGCGACTGTACCGCCCCTGCGCCAAAAAAGGAGAGCTCCACAGCCGACGGGAAACGACGACGGGACGGCCCAATGAGGAGACCACCGTCCCATGCCACACTCCTCCTCAACCAGGCCCGGCCCCAAACCAGCACTCACGCGCCCAGCCTGCCCATCCTAGCAAAAATTCCAAGAGCAAAAGTTCAGTTTAATGCTCTTTTAAGAGCAGAGGAACAGGCCCACGAGGCTGAGCCCCGTATTGGCAGACTGGGGACGAAGACCGGGCTGTACTTGCCTTGCAGTTTGGACGGACAAGCCTGCTGGGCGCTGGTCGACACCGGAGCCACTATTTCCCTGGTAAGGCCGGGGGTACTTCGGGGTACTAGCGGGCTGCTTTCGGGTGCATGGACCCCTACCTCTACCCAGCTAACCTCCGTCACTGGGCAGAAGATGGGCATGCTTGGTAGTAAACAATTACAAGTGTGTGCAGGAGCCCAGCGAGTGAAACACGAGTTTTGGTTAGCAGATATAAAAGATGCATGCATTATCGGTTTAGATTTGTTAGCGTTGTGGGGAACTAGCATAAATGTGATAGCCGAAACTATAACTATTGGTACCGAAACGCTGGGCCTCCGATCAAAATGTGAATTACAAGCAGCCCGCCGAACTAAATGCCCTGGGGTGCCCCCCAAACACTGTCGCCCCAGTTCTGTGCTTGCCATGACCACCGCTGATTCGCCGCTTGTTACCGTGGTACCACCTCAGGTTACAGTACCACCGCAGACGGGCGGGCTAGCCTCAGCTACCCAGCCCTCTGCGGAGGTGCTGCAAGCCGTCCTAGCATTATGGACGCGCAGCAGCAAAGGGCTCACACCGCAGCAGAGCCAGCAGCTTAAAGCCCTGCTTGTCCGTTACACTCACCTATTCGCTGTGCGGGACGAAGAATGCACACAGACCGAACTGGTTCAACACCAGATTGATACTGGTTCGGCTGTGCCCATTCGGTTACGTCCGCACAGGCTGTCTCTAGCCAAGCGAGAGGTGGCGGAGGACAAGATAAGGGAGATGGCAGCTGCGGGCATTATCGAGCCTTCTGAAAGCCCATGGGCGGCCCCTGCTGTCCTGGTTAAAAAAAAGGACGGGGAGTGGCGTTTTTGTGTAGATTATAGGCGTCTTAATCAGATCACAAAGAAAGACACCTATCCACTTCCCCGCATTGACGAGGCCTTAGACCATATCGCGGGGTCCAGTTGGTTCAGCTCGCTGGACCTCCGCAGTGGCTATTGGCAGGTGAGGCTGTCCCCGGAAGCGAGGGCAAAATCAGCTTTCACCATAGGGCAAGGGTTGTGGCAGTTCCGGGTCATGCCGTTCGGGCTCTGTAACGCCCCTGCCACTTTTGAGCGACTGATGGAGCGGGTGCTGTCGTCCGTCCCGCGGAGTTCCTGTGTCGTGTACTTGGACGACCTCTTAGTACACGCCAGCGACTTCGAGCAAGCCCTCGCTCATCTAAACGACGTGCTTACTGAGATTGGCCGGGCTGGGTTACGGCTCAATCCCAAAAAGTGTCAGCTGCTCCGGAGGGAGACAGCTTTCTTGGGGCACGTCGTTAGTGAGCAGGGTGTAGCCACTGACCCAGCTAAGGTGGCTTCTGTGCGGGAATGGCCGACGCCTAGCAATGTGGGTGAGCTGCGGAGCTTCTTAGGGCTAGTGTCGTACTATAGACGCTTTGTCTTGAGCTTCGCCACCCTGGCTAGTCCGCTTCATCGCTTGACCAATAAAGGTCAACAGTTCGAGTGGACAGGGGACTGCCAGAATGCTTTTGACCAGTTGAGAGACGCCCTAACGGCGGCTCCCATTCTAGCATATCCGGATGTCGCGCGACCATTCATCGTCGACACGGATGCTAGCAATGTCGGAGTCGGGGCCGTGCTCTCCCAGGTGGGACCAGACGGGGAACGAGCGGTAGCCTACTACAGTAGCGCGCTGAGCAGGGCAGAGCGAAACTACTGCGTTACTCGGCGCGAGCTGTTAGCGGTGGTCAAAGCGGTTCGCCATTTTCGCCCTTACCTGCAAGGCAGCCATTTCCTCATTAGGACAGATCACGCGTCACTAACCTGGCTTTTAAATTTTAAAGATCCGGAAGGCCAGGTAGCCCGCTGGCTCGAGCTGTTGCAGGAGTACGATTTCCAGATTCAGCACAGGCCCGGAAAGCTGCATGGTAATGCAGATGCGCTTTCCCGGAGGCCCTGCGCAGAGCTGGACTGTAGGCCTTGCACTAAAGCCGAGCAGCGAGAGCAGGTGACGGCGATAGCATGCCAGGTTCAGGCTGTAGAGGGTGAGGTTGAATGGTTGCCTCTTAGCCAGCAGGACCTGCGCCTAGCGCAAGAGGGCGACGGCGAGCTGCAGCAGGTGCAGAGCTGGATCACGGCGGGGGCACGGCCTGCATGGGGGGAAGTGTCGGCCAGTAGCCCAGCTGTGAAGGCTTACGTGAGTCAGTGGGGGAGCCTGACGTCGCAGGGTGGGCTGCTCTATAGGCGGTGCAGGCCCCCGGCTCCGACCAGGACCTCCTCCAGCTGCTGGTGCCCCGTGCGCTCCGCCCCCAGGTACTTGGACTGGTACATGGCTCTGTGGGGGCGGGGCACTTTGGCATCAGCAAGACTTTGCACCGACTGCGGAGGAGGTTCTACTGGCCTGCCTGCCGCCGGGACGTGGAGCTGCACGTCCATTGCTGCGACGCCTGCACGGCCAAGAAGGGGCCGACGCAGCGGTCGCAAGCCCCCCTCCAGCGGTACGTCGTGGGGGCTCCGATGGAACGGGTCGGGGTAGACATCTTAGGGCCTTTCCCCGTCACCGAGTCCGGCAACCGCTACGTGCTTGTGGCCATGGACTACTTTACTAAGTGGCCCGAGGCGTACGCAGTGCCGGACCAATCGGCGGACACGACGGCGGAAAGGCTCGTGACAGAGATGTTCGCCCGGTTCGGAGCCCCCGAGGAGCTACACAGCGACCAGGGGCGAAATTTTGAGTCGCGGGTGCTGGCGGCTGTGTGTAAGCGGCTGGGAGTGGCCAAAACCCGCACTACGGCGTTGCACCCCCAGAGCGACGGGCTTGTTGAACGCTTTAATAAAACACTGGCCACCCAGTTAGCAATTCTAGCCAGCCAGCACCAGCGGGACTGGGACCGCCATTTGCCCCTGGTCCTGTGGGCATACCGCTCCGCCGTGCAGGAAAGCAGTCAGTGCTCCCCCGCTGCGCTCATGTTCGGGCGCGAGCTGAGGACGCCCGTCGACTTGGTGTTCGGAGCCCCGCCCGGACCAACGGAGCACCACCAGTCAGAGGCCGGGTACGCACGGGCCTTGATCGAGCGCCTGGAGACCGCCCACAGCTTTACCCGCCAGGCCCAATCCACCGCAAGTGTTAAGCAGAAGCGAGCGTATGATGTGCGCTGTCGGGGGCAGCCCTTCACCAACGGAGACAAGGTATGGATCTACTGTCCGATCCGTAAGAAGGGTCTGTCCCCGAAATTGCAGTCGCATTGGCGGGGCCCTGGTGAAGTGGTGGGCCGGCTTAGCGAGGTGGTCTATCGAGTGCGCATGCCCGGCCGAAGGAAACTGGTGGTGCTTCACCGGGATCGTCTAGCTCCTTACCGGCCGCTGTTGGATGGTGTTGAGGAGGGGATGGGCGTCGGCGAGGATCAGCCCGCTTTACGTGCGCCCACCCCTCCTCCACCAGAAAACCCAGCGGCAGCTGAGGGCCCGAATCGCCCTTCTCGCCAACGGAGAACTCCTGCCCGTTTCCGGGACTTTGTACGTGAGTGTGGACAGTTTAAGGGGTCGCAGGGGACTGCTGACCCCTTAGGTGGGGGCAGTGTGGCGATCCGGGGCGATTACGAGTGATGTAAATTATTGTATATATCGAATTGTTGTGTGTGTGTACTTGTGCTGTGCAGACCAAGTGCACGAGTGATGGTTGATGTAGTCACATGATCAGAGCGTGTTCAAAAGCACTGACGTGTACAGTAACAATGGCGGTTAGCATTTGAATATAACCTCCCGCCAGAACGGCGACTGTTGTGATAAACAACAGTCGTATACAGTTCCGCTAAATGTGACAGCATGCGCTCAACCAGGTCCGCTCTAGAGAATGTTCGAGCGGAGCCAACGGTTGTTTTGAGTATGACTGAGGGGATTAAGTGTGATTGGTTAAGGTGAGCTGCAGGGCACCTATTAGGGGTCGCCCTTGTTAGCATGCTCATTTGCATATCGAGGCTATAAAGCTGGCTACAGTCCAGCGCGCGTTGTCTGTTCTGCCTGTAAGCTGTGAAGGAAGCAATAAGAGATTGTGCTCTTGATAATAAATTATTATACCCTCAAGCAAACCTGACTCCAACTCCATGGCTCGCCACAATATGTTTGTTTCTGTGTTGTGGGCCTGCCCACTGTCTATGTCTTTTTTGTTGTTGCTGGGGCTACAACTGAAGTTCCCTAGCGGGAAAATAAAAGTTATTCCATTCTATTCTGACGCCTGCATTGAGCCAGAGCCAAGGAGACCTCTAACTTGTTGTGCGTTCTGTGAAATTATGACGTCATAATATTCACGAACACGCCACAGTGGATTATAGAACAGAATGGAATAACCCTCGTTGCTCTTTATATTTAGGTTTTTTCTGCTTGATTTTAGACCACTTATCGGATTTATCGCCTTTACTTGATCTTGTTTTTTCTTGATCCTACAACCGTTAGATCTGATTCAACTGTTTGGATAATTCCACCCACTCCCATCTTCCATAATGGTGGCGATTTGGCTTGGAATTGTCTTTACTTTTTGCTTAGCGTACCTACTTTTTGTGGCTCCGATCGTTTTCTACTACTTCCCGTTTTTGAACGGAGAACATCAAGGTAATAATTCTTGGACATAATTATGCGATGCCTGTCTTCATTTGGAGCAGTTTTATGTAAAGTTATTGGTTAATATTTATAAAAGTCTAGTCTCGCTAATATTTTGTCCCCAGTCTCCCCCTCCGTTGATCATATTTGGTTAGCTAATTAGCTCCGATCAGACCTGATCTGAGAGCGTCTATGATGGCAGGCTGATCAATGTTTGGCTATAGGTTAATCCGGTATAGGGCCAACTGATTTGAAACGGCGTGAATTTAACTAATCGAAGATGACTGGATGATTCACTGCCGTCTATAGCCCTATTGTAGATGGCTCTATATCGCATTTTCTTAGGACTAGCATGGTATTTGTCATGTAATTACACTTAATGGATGCTCTTCGACGGTTATTTGTTCGCGACAATTAATATCCTAAATTAAATGTGCTTAAGGCAATGTCACCACCATGTTGTGGAACAGACGCCTCCTTCCGAACACCTTGAGTCTTCCCGTGTGGTTGAACAGCAGCCTCCTTCCTTCCAATGAGCGGGTAGCGCTCTCTAGTAAAACTGTAAGTAAAACTTTTTTTGCATGTAAAGTCAACTTTAGTATTTTAATAATGTGGATACAATATGCCTAAAAGTCGCGTACCATTTAGCCTCCATATGCGTGAGTAGGCCTACCTGTAAAAGAAAGGGTACCCACATGTTGTTTGTATTAATGAATATACAATGGACTGCCTAATGTCTTAAGTGGCCCACTGCATCCCCCGGGAGCAGGTGTATTAACCCATGTACCTTTACCTTTGTTCAGCTCATGGCAAACCTATCGGAATTCTGTAATCTGGTCCCAACTGAGTGGGTGAAGATGGGGTTACTGATGTGCATAGCAGTGCTTGTGGTGAGTCATTTCGTACATTACTGCGGTCAAGCTATCACGGGTTCGGAAAATGACGGTCAAGCTATCACGACTTAAAATTTTCGTTCGCAAATATACAAGAGATTACGTCTGTAACGTCGTCTTGTGCTGCGTTTGCTGGAAATTAAATTGCTCAGAGAAGCAGCGAGTATTGGACAACGCAGAATTATTGCCTTTTTTTCTTTATTTCACACAATTATCACAATTATGCTTTGCTTTTACAGTGGGGATCTTTAATAATTAAGCATCAAAGTTGGTACAGTTTGCTATTTGAATGGGAAAACCGCTATGTGTACCATATTGGAAGCGCAATAACTTGATAAAATCAAAAAGTTTGTGAATGAAAACACGATTACTATAAACTAGATGTGATATACTCTACGTACAGTGAAAATCAGAAAAAGTTGTAGTGGGGATTTTTAATAATTAAGCATCAAAGTTGGTACAGTTTGCTATTTGAATGGGAAAACCGCTATGTGTACCATATTGGAAGCGCAATAACTTGATAAAATCAAAAAGTTTGTGAATGAAAACACGATTACTATAAACTAGATGTGATATACTCTACGTACAGTGAAAATCAGAAAAAGTTGTTGTGGGAATTTTTAATAATTAAGCATCAAAGTTGGTACAGTTTGCTGTTTGAATGGGGAAAACTGCTATGTGAACCATATTTGAAGCCTAATAACTTGATCAAATCAAAAAGTTTGTGAATGAAAACACGATTACTATAAACTAGATGTGATATACTCTGCGTACAGTGAAAATCAGAAAAATTTGTTGTGGGAATTTTTAATAATTAAGCATCAAAGTTGGTACAGTTTGCTGTTTGAATGGGAAAAATCGTTATGTGTACCATATTGTAAGCCCAATAACTTGATCAAATCAAAAAGTTTGTTAATGAAAACACGATTACTATAAACTAGATGTGCTATACTCTACGTACAGTGAAAATCAGAAAAAGTTGTTGTGGGAATTTGTAATAATTAAGCATCAAAGTTGGTACAGTTTGCTGTTTGAATGGGGAAAACTGCTATGTGTACCATATTGGAAACGCAATAACTTGATCAAATCAAAAAGTTTGTTCATGAAAACACGATTACTATAAACTAGATGTGCTATACTCTACGTACAGTGAATATCAGAAAAAGTTGTTGTGGGGATTTTTAATAATTAAGCATCAAAGTTGGTACAGTTTGCTGTTTGAATGGGAAAAATCGTTATGTGTACCATATTGTAAGCCAAATAACTTGATCAAATCAAAAAGTTTGTTAATGAAAACACGATTACTATAAACTAGATGTGCTATACTCTACGTACAGTGAAAATCAGAAAAAGTTGTTGTGGGAATTTTTAATAATTAAGCATCAAAGTTGGTACAGTTTGCTGTTTGAATGGGGAAAACTGCTATGTGTACCATATTGGAAACGCAATAACTTGATCAAATCAAAAAGTTTGTTCATGAAAACACGATTACTATAAACTAGATGTGCTATACTCTACGTATAGTGAATATCAGAAAAAGTTGTTGTGGGAATTTTTAATAATTAAGCATCAAAGTTGGTACAGTTTGCTGTTTGAATGGGAAAAATCGTTATGTGTACCATATTGTAAGCCCAATAACTTGATCAAATCAAAAAGTTTGTTAATGAAAACACGATTACTATAAACTAGATGTGCTATACTCTACGTACAGTGAAAATCAGAAAAAGTTGTTGTGGGAATTTTTAATAATTAAGCATCAAAGTTGGTACAGTTTGCTGTTTGAATGGGGAAAACTGCTATGTGTACCATATTGGAAACGCAATAACTTGATCAAATCAAAAAGTTTGTTAATGAAAACACGATTACTATAAACTAGATGTGATATACTCTACGTACAGTGAAAATCAGAAAAAGTTGTTGTGGGAATTTTTAATAATTAAGCATCAAAGTTGGTACAGTTTGCTGTTTGAATGGGGAAAACTGCTATGTGAACCATATTTGAAGCCTAATAACTTGATCAAATCAAAAAGTTTGTGAATGAAAACACGATTACTATAAACTAGATGTGCTATACTCTACGTACAGTGAAAATCAGAAAAAGTTGTTGTGGGAATTTTTAATAATTAAGCATCAAAGTTGGTACAGTTTGCTGTTTGAATGGGGAAAACTGCTATGTGTACCATATTGGAAACGCAATAACTTGATCAAATCAAAAAGTTTGTTCATGAAAACACGATTACTATAAACTAGATGTGCTATACTCTACGTATAGTGAATATCAGAAAAAGTTGTTGTGGGAATTTTTAATAATTAAGCATCAAAGTTGGTACAGTTTGCTGTTTGAATGGGAAAAATCGTTATGTGTACCATATTGTAAGCCCAATAACTTGATCAAATCAAAAAGTTTGTTAATGAAAACACGATTACTATAAACTAGATGTGCTATACTCTACGTACAGTGAAAATCAGAAAAAGTTGTTGTGGGAATTTTTAATAATTAAGCATCAAAGTTGGTACAGTTTGCTGTTTGAATGGGGAAAACTGCTATGTGTACCATATTGGAAACGCAATAACTTGATCAAATCAAAAAGTTTGTTAATGAAAACACGATTACTATAAACTAGATGTGATATACTCTACGTACAGTGAAAATCAGAAAAAGTTGTTGTGGGAATTTTTAATAATTAAGCATCAAAGTTGGTACAGTTTGCTGTTTGAATGGGGAAAACTGCTATGTGAACCATATTTGAAGCCTAATAACTTGATCAAATCAAAAAGTTTGTGAATGAAAACACGATTACTATAAACTAGATGTGCTATACTCTACGTACAGTGAAAATCAGAAAAAGTTGTTGTGGGAATTTTTAATAATTAAGCATCAAAGTTGGTACAGTTTGCTGTTTGAATGGGGAAAACTGCTATGTGTACCATATTGGAAACGCAATAACTTGATCAAATCAAAAAGTTTGTTCATGAAAACACGATTACTATAAACTAGATGTGCTATACTCTACGTATAGTGAATATCAGAAAAAGTTGTTGTGGGAATTTTTAATAATTAAGCATCAAAGTTGGTACAGTTTGCTGTTTGAATGGGAAAAATCGTTATGTGTACCATATTGTAAGCCCAATAACTTGATCAAATCAAAAAGTTTGTTAATGAAAACACGATTACTATAAACTAGATGTGCTATACTCTACGTACAGTGAAAATCAGAAAAAGTTGTTGTGGGAATTTTTAATAATTAAGCATCAAAGTTGGTACAGTTTGCTGTTTGAATGGGGAAAACTGCTATGTGTACCATATTGGAAACGCAATAACTTGATCAAATCAAAAAGTTTGTTAATGAAAACACGATTACTATAAACTAGATGTGATATACTCTACGTACAGTGAAAATCAGAAAAAGTTGTTGTGGGAATTTTTAATAATTAAGCATCAAAGTTGGTACAGTTTGCTGTTTGAATGGGGAAAACTGCTATGTGAACCATATTTGAAGCCTAATAACTTGATCAAATCAAAAAGTTTGTGAATGAAAACACGATTACTATAAACTAGATGTGATATACTCTGCGTACAGTGAAAATCAGAAAAAGTTGTTGTGGGAATTTTTAATAATTAAGCATCAAAGTTGGTACAGTTTGCTGTTTGAATGGGGAAAACTGCTATGTGAACCATATTGGAAACGCAATAACTTGATCAAATCAAAAAGTTTGTTGACAAAAACACTTTTAATATTAAATAAATGTGCTATAGTCTATGTATAGTGAATATCAGAAAAGGTTGTTGTGGGAATTTTTAGTAATTAAGCATCAAATATGGTACAGTTTGCTATTTGAAGGGGGAAAACTGCTATGGGTACTATATTGGAAGCCCAATAACTTGATCAAATCAAAAAGTTTGTTGACAAAAACACTTTTAATATTAAATAAATGTGCTATAGTCTATGTATAGTGAATATCAGAAAAGGTTGTTGTGGGAATTTTTAGTAATTAAGCATCAAATATGGTACAGTTTGCTATTTGAAGGGTGAAAACTGCTATGGGTACCATATTGGGAGCCGAATAACATGATCAACTCAAAAGAAAAGAAACGCCAGTGCGACAAGCCACCTTCCCCTCAGACCCTTCCAAGCTGACCCAGAGCCGGTTGCGGCACACCACCGTGGTGGAAATGTGCCCGGCAGGGGACGGGTCCAGCCAGGGGACGGTCCCACGATGGGATCCGCACGGCCCCAGCACGGCTGACCTGGCCCGCCAAGTTGAATCCTCCGAGCGGACTGTGCAGACTCCTCCCGTTTACCTCTCAACACTTTCACACCCTCTTGAACTTTCTTTTCAAAGGTCTTTTCAACTTTCCCTTACGGTCTCGTGCCGGTATTTAGCCTCAGATGGAGTTTACCACCCGCTTTGGGCTGCATTCCCTAACAACCAACTCTGAGAAGACCGCACCATTGCGCAACAGGGGCCGTTACCGGCCTCACACCATCCACGTGCTGAGTCTCGATCAGAAGGACTCAGGCTCCCAATCGTTGCCAGGAGAATCGGTCTTCCGTACGCCACATTTTCCATGCCCGCCGGACGGCTGGTGATTCGGCGCTGGGCTCTTCCCCCTTCACTCGCCATTACTGAGGGTATTACTGGTTAGTTTCTTTTCTTCCACCTTGTAATATGCTTTAATTCTGTGGGTCGCCGCGTCTGATCTGAGGTCGTAGTCGGAAAGACAGTCGAGGCCCGGGGTGGTGTTGGCGGTCGCCGCCCACTTTTCGGGCCTCTGGTCTTTCTCGGTCTGCGGGGGGCGTAAAAGTGGGTTTTTGCCACGAGCCGGAGCCGCCCTCGCAATTAACATTGATTCTCGCAGCTAGCTGCATCCTTCATTGACGCACGAGCTGAGTGATCCACCCCTAAGAGTCATACTGTTTTATAAAAGAAATTTCCGCAACAAGAGTGTCAGACACAAGAGAGGGGTTTGGTGCCGGAGAGAAGAGGGGGACAGGCGCACGGTCGTTAAATAACAAACCTGGGGACCCCCTCAGAAGACGGTGGGAGAGAGCGTAGGGAAGGTGCCCGTCGCGGCCGCCAGCCCTCCTGCTCTGCTCCCAGTGGGCCTCCCCTCTACCACCGGAGGGGGGGACCTGTGGAAAGATGAAGGAGACACATCGCTCGCTTCGCGGCTGCTACCCATTAATGATCCTTCCGCAGGAAGTTATGACTTTTACTTTCTCTAGATAGTCAAGTTTGATCGTCTTCTCGGCGCTCCGCCGGGGCCATGACCGACCCCGGCGGGGCCGATCCGAGGACTTCACTAAACCATCCAATCGGCAGTAGCGACGGGCGGTGTGTACAAAAGGGAGGGAGTTAATCAACGCAAGCTTATGACCCGCGCTTACTGGGAATTCCTCGTTTATGGGAAATAATTGCAATCCCCGATCCCTATCATGCGTGGGGTTCAGCGGGTTACCCGCGCCTGTCGCTGATCTATTCAGTGTGGCGCACATGCAGCCCCGGACATCTAAGGGCATCACAGACCTGTTATGGCTCAATCTCGTGGGGCTGAACACCACTTTTCCCTCTAAAAAGTTGGACGGCGGCTGATCGGGGCCGCGTAACTAGTTAACACACAAATCGCTCCACCAACTAAAAATGGCAATACACCATCACCCACAGAATCGAGAAAGAGCTATCAATCTGTCAATCCTTTCCGTGTCCGGGCCAGGTGTGGTTTCCCATGTTGAGTCAAATTAAGCCGCAGGCTCCACTCCTGGTGGTGTCCTTCCGTAAATTTTTTAAAGTTTCAGCTTTGCAACCATACTCCCCCCGGGAATAACGCCACCGGATCGCTAGTTGGCATCATTTATAATCGGATCTACGACGGTATCTGATCGTCTTCGAACCTCCGACTTTAGTTCTTGATTCATGAAAACATTCTTGGCAAATGCTTTTGTCCGTCTTGCGCCGGTCCAAGAATTTCACCTCTAGCGGCACAATACGAATGCCCCCGGCCGTCCCTCTTAATCATTGCCCCAGTTCGGGAAACCCACAAAATAGAACCGGAGTCCTATTCCATTATTCCTAGCTGTGGTATTCAGGCGACCGGGCCTGCTTTGAACACTTTTTTTTTTTCAAAGTAAACACTTCAAACCCCAGGCGGGACACTCAGTTAAGGAGGGGGCGCTGAGAGGCAGTGGCTGGGACCAGCTCGATCCCAAGATCCAACTACGAGTTTTTTAACTGCAGCAACTTTAATATACGCTATTGGAGCTGGAATTACCGCGGCTGCTGGCACCAGACTTTCCCTCCAATGGATCCTCGTTAAAAGATTTAAAGTGTACTCATTCCAATTACGGGGCCTGGAAGGAGTCCTGTATTGTAATTTTTCATCACTACCTCCCCGAGTCAGGAATGGGTCATTTGCATGCCTGCTGCTTTCGTTGGATGTGGTAGCCGTTTCTAAGCCTCCCTTTCCGGAATCGAACCCTGATTCCCCATTACTCGTGTTCACCATGGTAGGCACAGAAAGTACCGTTGAATGTTGATAGGGCAGATATTCTAATGAAACTTCACCGCCACGGAGGGCCAGCGATCGGCCCGAGGTTATCTAGAGTCACCAAAGCGGCCGGAGCAACCCCCGGATGTGTTGTGGGTCTTATAAATGCACGTATCCCCTGGGGAGGGTCAGCGTTTGTCGGCATGTATTGGGTCTAGAATTGCCACAGTTATCCAAGTAACGTTGGAGCGATCAAAGGAACTATAACTGATTTAATGAGCCATTCGCAGTTTCACTGTACTGGCCGTGTGTACTTAGACATGCATGGCTTAATCTTTGAGACAAGCATATGTTAATGGCAGGATCAACCAGGTAGTCGCCTTTGAGAAAATGGAGAAAAGCGCCAGGGGTGCGCTTCGGGCGGATCGGGACCGGGTAAGGCAGGGCGAAGCGAGGGTGGTCCAGAGACCCTGAACCGACCGGCCTCTCGCGCCTCCCTTCCGGGATGTGGTTGGGTCGCTTCGGGAGGTTCACGGAGCATCTCGGTCTCACTCTGGCTCAGTGGGGGCAAAGGTGGGGGCCGGAAGGCCGGTGGCTCTTGCCCGCCCTGCGAGGAACAGACTCGGGTGCCAGGAACCGCTCACGCATAAGCCGGGAGACCCAGCGCATTAGGGCCCTGACAGGGTGGGTATAAACATCCAGTCCGTCAGGATAGCGAGAGGGGTTTGCTATGGAGATCAAAACCGAGCTATGCTGCGAGATTTTCCCCCTTGGATGGGGACTTCCAGCCAGTTATAGTTTATAGTTTATAGAAAATAGTTTGCTCCTGGAGCTCAAAACTGGGCTACGTGGCCTGGGGAATGCCTTCTTGGTCCTCAAAAACCTCTCCTATATATCCGCCTGCACCCGTCTGGATACCCTGAACCCCGGCCCATTGCTCGCAATGCAATGAAAATCCCGGTTTGCGGACCTTGTGTCACTTTTTGTGCCGGGGGTGACCAGTTGATCAGACAACTGGTCACCCTCAGAGTGTTTTTCGCCTTATTTTTTTTTTGTCCCTCGCGGGTGACCAGTTGTCTGAGCAACTGGTCACCCACAGATAATTACGGCTGTTGCCGGGCCCAGGAGCTGACCACTGCCTCATCCCTAGCCTCATCGGAACTGGGAGGGTCCCCTGAACTTGTGGATACCGTCGGCTAAATCGAACTGCGGGTTTCAGAGCTGGAGCCCAGAAAGCAATTTATTTGCAGAATTTCTTCAAAAACCCGGGCTGGAGATTCTTAGTTATTGCCGGGGCTCGCAGCGGACCACCGGCTCGTGCATAACCTCCTTGGAACCGGACCGAGACTCCCCTGCATGCGGGAATACCAGAGTCGGCCGGATCGGACTGCGGGGTCCGGAAATAAAGCCCAGAAACCAGTCTTTTGTCAGCCCTCTCAAGGGGTCAGCCCAGGCACATTTTCGCTGCTCCCAGGCGCTGCGCTGGCCCGATGCCCACCAAATGTAGCCGTCACCTTCGGCCCTTGGCCCTGACAAAGTTGACAGCACCACGTGCCACAGGCCCCCAATGTTTCCTCTGAAAAACCCGGAATAACTTTTTTTCTGTGGCGAGCCTGCTTTTTCTCTGAAAACGGCTCACTGGTGGGGTTTTCCGTGATATTTAATAGTATTTTTCATGCCACTGGTCTGGCAACGGTCTTGCCACGTGCCCCCCCTTACCCCGCATCAGTGTACACCACCCTGAGCCCCGGGTCGCCCAGGGTCCCGGAGAACCGCCACGGCAAAGTATTAGCCCAAACATTTGGCGGTGCTGCGGACCCCCACTTGGGACCACAGGTCTGGGGGTGGTTTCGTTGTGTCCGGGGCCCTGCCCTGAGTGGGCGATACCAGCGCCGCCATCTGATTCCAAGGCAGCGGGTCAGAAAGTGAGGTTTTCTGAAGGCTCGAGGTGCTGAAACTGATGAAAGTGCACACATTCGCTGGTGCTGCAGGACCCTGCTTTGGACCATAGGTCTGTGGCTGGTCCCCTTGGAACCAGGGCACTTCCCCCTGAGTGTAGGCACACTGGCCACACCTCAGGAAACCCTACGGTTCTCTGACAGGGGCCCAGAAACCTCTCTTTTCTGAAGGCCCACAAAGCCTGAAGTTTAAATGGCGGTCAAAATGTGCACGTTTTCCCCTGCCGCGGAGCCCCCCTTTGGACCACAGGTACGGGGGTGGTCTCGTTGTAAGCAAGGCATTGCCCTGAGTTCTGAAACACCAGCGCTAGCTCTGGGAACCGTACGGTTCTCTGATACCGGCCCAGAACCCACTGAGCTAAGAAAGCTCATACATTTGGCGATGCTGCAGAACCCCCCTTTGGACCACAGATCCAGGGCTGGTTTCATCGTGTCTTGGGCCCTGCTCTGAGTGTAGGGACACCAGCCCCAGCTCTGGGAACTGTACGATTCTCTGGTACCAGCCCAAAGACCTCTCTTTTCTGCATGTCCGAGGTGCTGAAACTGCACACATTTGGCGGTGCTGCGAAGTCCCCCTTTGGACCACAGGTCCAGGGCCAGTCTCATCGTGTCTGGGGCCCTGCTTTGAGTGTACGGACACGAGCCTGAGCTCTGGGAACCGTACATTTCTCTGATAGCGGCCCAAAAACCTATTTTTTCCGAAGGCCCACAAGGCCTGAAGCTCAAACGGCCGTCAAAATGTGCACGTTTGCCCCTGCTCCGGATCCCCGCTTTGGACCACAGGTCCGGGGCTGGTCTTGTTGTTAGCAGAGCACTGCCCTGAGTCAAATTAAGCCGCAGGCTCCACTCCTGGTGGTGTCCTTCCGTAAATTTTTTAAAGTTTCAGCTTTGCAACCATACTCCCCCCGGGAATAACGCCACCGGATCGCTAGTTGGCATCATTTATAATCGGATCTACGACGGTATCTGATCGTCTTCGAACCTCCGACTTTAGTTCTTGATTCATGAAAACATTCTTGGCAAATGCTTTTGTCCGTCTTGCGCCGGTCCAAGAATTTCACCTCTAGCGGCACAATACGAATGCCCCCGGCCGTCCCTCTTAATCATTGCCCCAGTTCGGGAAACCCACAAAATAGAACCGGAGTCCTATTCCATTATTCCTAGCTGTGGTATTCAGGCGACCGGGCCTGCTTTGAAAACTTTTTTTCTTTCAAAGTAAACACTTCAAACCCCAGGCGGGACACTCAGTTAAGGAGGGGGCGCTGAGAGGCAGTGGCTGGGACCAGCTCGATCCCAAGATCCAACTACGAGTTTTTTAACTGCAGCAACTTTAATATACGCTATTGGAGCTGGAATTACCGCGGCTGCTGGCACCAGACTTTCCCTCCAATGGATCCTCGTTAAAAGATTTAAAGTGTACTCATTCCAATTACGGGGCCTGGAAGGAGTCCTGTATTGTAATTTTTCATCACTACCTCCCCGAGTCAGGAATGGGTCATTTGCATGCCTGCTGCTTTCGTTGGATGTGGTAGCCGTTTCTAAGCCTCCCTTTCCGGAATCGAACCCTGATTCCCCATTACTCGTGTTCACCATGGTAGGCACAGAAAGTACCGTTGAATGTTGATAGGGCAGATATTCTAATGAAACTTCACCGCCACGGAGGGCCAGCGATCGGCCCGAGGTTATCTAGAGTCACCAAAGCGGCCGGAGCAACCCCCGGATGTGTTGTGGGTCTTATAAATGCACGTATCCCCTGGGGAGGGTCAGCGTTTGTCGGCATGTATTGGGTCTAGAATTGCCACAGTTATCCAAGTAACGTTGGAGCGATCAAAGGAACTATAACTGATTTAATGAGCCATTCGCAGTTTCACTGTACTGGCCGTGTGTACTTAGACATGCATGGCTTAATCTTTGAGACAAGCATATGTTAATGGCAGGATCAACCAGGTAGTCGCCTTTGAGAAAATGGAGAAAAGCGCCAGGGGTGCGCTTCGGGCGGATCGGGACCGGGTAAGGCAGGGCGAAGCGAGGGTGGTCCAGAGACCCTGAACCGACCGGCCTCTCGCGCCTCCCTTCCGGGATGTGGTTGGGTCGCTTCGGGAGGTTCACGGAGCATCTCGGTCTCACTCTGGCTCAGTGGGGGCAAAGGTGGGGGCCGGAAGGCCGGTGGCTCTTGCCCGCCCTGCGAGGAACAGACTCGGGTGCCAGGAACCGCTCACGCATAAGCCGGGAGACCCAGCGCATTAGGGCCCTGACAGGGTGGGTATAAACATCCAGTCCGTCAGGATAGCGAGAGGGGTTTGCTATGGAGATCAAAACCGAGCTATGCTGCGAGATTTTCCCCCTTGGATGGGGACTTCCAGCCAGTTATAGTTTATAGTTTATAGAAAATAGTTTGCTCCTGGAGCTCAAAACTGGGCTACGTGGCCTGGGGAATGCCTTCTTGGTCCTCAAAAACCTCTCCTATATATCCGCCTGCACCCGTCTGGATACCCTGAACCCCGGCCCATTGCTCGCAATGCAATGAAAATCCCGGTTTGCGGACCTTGTGTCACTTTTTGTGCCGGGGGTGACCAGTTGATCAGACAACTGGTCACCCTCAGTGTTTTTTTCGCCTTATTTTTTTTTTGTCCCTCGCGGGTGACCAGTTGTCTGAGCAACTGGTCACCCACAGATAATTACGGCTGTTGCCGGGCCCAGGAGCTGACCACTGCCTCATCCCTAGCCTCATCGGAACTGGGAGGGTCCCCTGAACTTGTGGATACCGTCGGCTAAATCGAACTGCGGGTTTCAGAGCTGGAGCCCAGAAAGCAATTTATTTGCAGAATTTCTTCAAAAACCCGGGCTGGAGATTCTTAGTTATTGCCGGGGCTCGCAGCGGACCACCGGCTCGTGCATAACCTCCTTGGAACCGGACCGAGACTCCCCTGCATGCGGGAATACCAGAGTCGGCCGGATCGGACTGCGGGGTCCGGAAATAAAGCCCAGAAACCAGTCTTTTGTCAGCCCTCTCAAGGGGTCAGCCCAGGCACATTTTCGCTGCTCCCAGGCGCTGCGCTGGCCCGATGCCCACCAAATGTAGCCGTCACCTTCGGCCCTTGGCCCTGACAAAGTCGACAGCACCACGTGCCACAGGCCCCCAATGTTTCCTCTGAAAAACCCGGAATAACTTTTTTTCTGTGGCGAGCCTGCTTTTTCTCTGAAAACGGCTCACTGGTGGGGTTTTCCGTGATATTTAATAGTATTTTTCATGCCACTGGTCTGGCAACGGTCTTGCCACGTGCCCCCCCTTACCCCGCATCAGTGTACACCACCCTGAGCCCCGGGTCGCCCAGGGTCCCGGAGAACCGCCACGGCAAAGTATTAGCCCAAACATTTGGCGGTGCTGCGGACCCCCACTTGGGACCACAGGTCTGGGGGTGGTTTCGTTGTGTCCGGGGCCCTGCCCTGAGTGGGCGATACCAGCGCCGCCATCTGATTCCAAGGCAGCGGGTCAGAAAGTGAGGTTTTCTGAAGGCTCGAGGTGCTGAAACTGATGAAAGTGCACACATTCGCTGGTGCTGCAGGACCCTGCTTTGGACCATAGGTCTGTGGCTGGTCCCCTTGGAACCAGGGCACTTCCCCCTGAGTGTAGGCACACTGGCCACACCTCAGGAAACCCTACGGTTCTCTGACAGGGGCCCAGAAACCTCTCTTTTCTGAAGGCCCACAAAGCCTGAAGTTTAAATGGCGGTCAAAATGTGCACGTTTTCCCCTGCCGCGGAGCCCCCCTTTGGACCACAGGTACGGGGGTGGTCTCGTTGTAAGCAAGGCATTGCCCTGAGTTCTGAAACACCAGCGCTAGCTCTGGGAACCGTACGGTTCTCTGATACCGGCCCAGAACCCACTGAGCTAAGAAAGCTCATACATTTGGCGATGCTGCAGAACCCCCCTTTGGACCACAGATCCAGGGCTGGTTTCATCGTGTCTTGGGCCCTGCTCTGAGTGTAGGGACACCAGCCCCAGCTCTGGGAACTGTACGATTCTCTGGTACCAGCCCAAAGACCTCTCTTTTCTGCATGTCCGAGGTGCTGAAACTGCACACATTTGGCGGTGCTGCGAAGTCCCCCTTTGGACCACAGGTCCAGGGCCAGTCTCATCGTGTCTGGGGCCCTGCTTTGAGTGTACGGACACGAGCCTGAGCTCTGGGAACCGTACATTTCTCTGATAGCGGCCCAAAAACCTATTTTTTCCGAAGGCCCACAAGGCCTGAAGCTCAAACGGCCGTCAAAATGTGCACGTTTGCCCCTGCTCCGGATCCCCGCTTTGGACCACAGGTCCGGGGCTGGTCTTGTTGTTAGCAGAGCACTGCCCTGAGTCAAATTAAGCCGCAGGCTCCACTCCTGGTGGTGTCCTTCCGTAAATTTTTTAAAGTTTCAGCTTTGCAACCATACTCCCCCCGGGAATAACGCCACCGGATCGCTAGTTGGCATCATTTATAATCGGATCTACGACGGTATCTGATCGTCTTCGAACCTCCGACTTTAGTTCTTGATTCATGAAAACATTCTTGGCAAATGCTTTTGTCCGTCTTGCGCCGGTCCAAGAATTTCACCTCTAGCGGCACAATACGAATGCCCCCGGCCGTCCCTCTTAATCATTGCCCCAGTTCGGGAAACCCACAAAATAGAACCGGAGTCCTATTCCATTATTCCTAGCTGTGGTATTCAGGCGACCGGGCCTGCTTTGAACACTTTTTTTTTTCTCAAAGTAAACACTTCAAACCCCAGGCGGGACACTCGGTTAAGGAGGGGGCGCTGAGAGGCAGTGGCTGGGACCAGCTCGATCCCAAGATCCAACTACGAGTTTTTTAACTGCAGCAACTTTAATATACGCTATTGGAGCTGGAATTACCGCGGCTGCTGGCACCAGACTTTCCCTCCAATGGATCCTCGTTAAAAGATTTAAAGTGTACTCATTCCAATTACGGGGCCTGGAAGGAGTCCTGTATTGTAATTTTTCATCACTACCTCCCCGAGTCAGGAATGGGTCATTTGCATGCCTGCTGCTTTCGTTGGATGTGGTAGCCGTTTCTAAGCCTCCCTTTCCGGAATCGAACCCTGATTCCCCATTACTCGTGTTCACCATGGTAGGCACAGAAAGTACCGTTGAATGTTGATAGGGCAGATATTCTAATGAAACTTCACCGCCACGGAGGGCCAGCGATCGGCCCGAGGTTATCTAGAGTCACCAAAGCGGCCGGAGCAACCCCCGGATGTGTTGTGGGTCTTATAAATGCACGTATCCCCTGGGGAGGGTCAGCGTTCGTCGGCATGTATTGGGTCTAGAATTGCCACAGTTATCCAAGTAACGTTGGAGCGATCAAAGGAACTATAACTGATTTAATGAGCCATTCGCAGTTTCCACTGTACTGGCCGTGTGTACTTAGACATGCATGGCTTAATCTTTGAGACAAGCATATGTTAATGGCAGGATCAACCAGGTAGTCGCCTTTGAGAAAATGGAGAAAAGCGCCAGGGGTGCGCTTCGGGCGGATCGGGACCGGGTAAGGCAGGGCGAAGCGAGGGTGGTCCAGAGACCCTGAACCGACCGGCCTCTCGCGCCTCCCTTCCGGGATGTGGTTGGGTCGCTTCGGGAGGTTCACGGAGCATCTCGGTCTCACTCTGGCTCAGTGGGGGCAAAGGTGGGGGCCGGAAGGCCGGTGGCTCTTGCCCGCCCTGCGAGGAACAGACTCGGGTGCCAGGAACCGCTCACGCATAAGCCGGGAGACCCAGCGCATTAGGGCCCTGACAGGGTGGGTATAAACATCCAGTCCGTCAGGATAGCGAGAGGGGTTTGCTATGGAGATCAAAACCGAGCTATGCTGCGAGATTTTCCCCCTTGGATGGGGACTTCCAGCCAGTTATAGTTTATAGTTTATAGAAAATAGTTTGCTCCTGGAGCTCAAAACTGGGCTACGTGGCCTGGGGAATGCCTTCTTGGTCCTCAAAAACCTCTCCTATATATCCGCCTGCACCCGTCTGGATACCCTGAACCCCGGCCCATTGCTCGCAATGCAATGAAAATCCCGGTTTGCGGACCTTGTGTCACTTTTTGTGCCGGGGGTGACCAGTTGATCAGACAACTGGTCACCCTCAGAGTGTTTTTCGCCTTATTTTTTTTTTGTCCCTCGCGGGTGACCAGTTGTCTGAGCAACTGGTCACCCACAGATAATTACGGCTGTTGCCGGGCCCAGGAGCTGACCACTGCCTCATCCCTAGCCTCATCGGAACTGGGAGGGTCCCCTGAACTTGTGGATACCGTCGGCTAAATCGAACTGCGGGTTTCAGAGCTGGAGCCCAGAAAGCAATTTATTTGCAGAATTTCTTCAAAAACCCGGGCTGGAGATTCTTAGTTATTGCCGGGGCTCGCAGCGGACCACCGGCTCGTGCATAACCTCCTTGGAACCGGACCGAGACTCCCCTGCATGCGGGAATACCAGAGTCGGCCGGATCGGACTGCGGGGTCCGGAAATAAAGCCCAGAAACCAGTCTTTTGTCAGCCCTCTCAAGGGGTCAGCCCAGGCACATTTTCGCTGCTCCCAGGCGCTGCGCTGGCCCGATGCCCACCAAATGTAGCCGTCACCTTCGGCCCTTGGCCCTGACAAAGTCGACAGCACCACGTGCCACAGGCCCCCAATGTTTCCTCTGAAAAACCCGGAATAACTTTTTTTCTGTGGCGAGCCTGCTTTTTCTCTGAAAACGGCTCACTGGTGGGGTTTTCCGTGATATTTAATAGTATTTTTCATGCCACTGGTCTGGCAACGGTCTTGCCACGTGCCCCCCCTTACCCCGCATCAGTGTACACCACCCTGAGCCCCGGGTCGCCCAGGGTCCCGGAGAACCGCCACGGCAAAGTATTAGCCCAAACATTTGGCGGTGCTGCGGACCCCCACTTGGGACCACAGGTCTGGGGGTGGTTTCGTTGTGTCCGGGGCCCTGCCCTGAGTGGGCGATACCAGCGCCGCCATCTGATTCCAAGGCAGCGGGTCAGAAAGTGAGGTTTTCTGAAGGCTCGAGGTGCTGAAACTGATGAAAGTGCACACATTCGCTGGTGCTGCAGGACCCTGCTTTGGACCATAGGTCTGTGGCTGGTCCCCTTGGAACCAGGGCACTTCCCCCTGAGTGTAGGCACACTGGCCACACCTCAGGAAACCCTACGGTTCTCTGACAGGGGCCCAGAAACCTCTCTTTTCTGAAGGCCCACAAAGCCTGAAGTTTAAATGGCGGTCAAAATGTGCACGTTTTCCCCTGCCGCGGAGCCCCCCTTTGGACCACAGGTACGGGGGTGGTCTCGTTGTAAGCAAGGCATTGCCCTGAGTTCTGAAACACCAGCGCTAGCTCTGGGAACCGTACGGTTCTCTGATACCGGCCCAGAACCCACTGAGCTAAGAAAGCTCATACATTTGGCGATGCTGCAGAACCCCCCTTTGGACCACAGATCCAGGGCTGGTTTCATCGTGTCTTGGGCCCTGCTCTGAGTGTAGGGACACCAGCCCCAGCTCTGGGAACTGTACGATTCTCTGGTACCAGCCCAAAGACCTCTCTTTTCTGCATGTCCGAGGTGCTGAAACTGCACACATTTGGCGGTGCTGTGAAGTCCCCCTTTGGACCACAGGTCCAGGGCCAGTCTCATCGTGTCTGGGGCCCTGCTTTGAGTGTACGGACACGAGCCTGAGCTCTGGGAACCGTACATTTCTCTGATAGCGGCCCAAAAACCTATTTTTTCCGAAGGCCCACAAGGCCTGAAGCTCAAACGGCCGTCAAAATGTGCATGTTTGCCCCTGCTCCGGATCCCCGCTTTGGACCACAGGTCCGGGGCTGGTCTTGTTGTTAGCAGAGCACTGCCCTGAGTCCGGCGACACCAGCACCATCTCGGGGAACCGTACGGTTCTCCGGTACCGGCCCAGAATACGCAGAGTCTCCCAGGCCCGGGAGCCAGAAGGCGGTGCTGCGGTGCCCCGCTTTGGACCACAGGTCTGGAGCCGGTCTCATCACGTCCGGGGCAGGGCCCCAGCTCAGGGAACCACCCACAACCTACACACCGCACTCCCCCGGGGAGCCCACCCTTAAGCCCCCCCGGCCACTGTTTCGCAGCAGCCCCACAGCACAGGAGCTCCAGACAAGTGGTCACCGTCAGAGGGCATCGCTGGTGACCAGTTGACCGGACAACTGGTTACCCTCAGTTTATCCACCCTGTCAGCCCTTCCGCACTTTCCCGATGAGCCCACCCTTAAGCCCCCCCCGGCCTCTATTTCGCAGCAGCCCCGCGGCTCAGGAGCTCCGAGCAACTGGTCACCCCTGTGGGACTTTGAAATATTTTCAGAGGGCATCACGGGTGACTAGTTAGCCAGACAACAGGTCACCCTGAGTTTATCCACCCTGTCAGCCTTCGGCACTCGGCCGGCTAACTCGCTCTTAAGCCCGGCCTGGCCACTGTTTCACAGGGGGGGTGCTGGCTCACCACTGGGTGGAGGAGGGGAGGAGGAGGGCCGGGCGGCCCGTCCTGTCCGACAAAAGCTTGGATCGAGAACTGACTTTCAATAGATCTCATCTGTCCACTCCCCGACCCTGACACAAGTGGCGCTCCGCTCTGGCCACCCGGCTATCCTGGGCCAACCGGAGATCCACGGTGCAAGGGTATCATTATGTTTGGGAGGGATTCTGACAGAGAGGCGTTCAGTCATAATCCCACAGATGGTAGCTTCACACCATTGGCTCCTCAGCCAAGCACATACACTAAATGTCTGAACCTGCGGTTCCTCTCGTACTGAGCAGGATTACTATTGCAACAACACATCATAAGTAGGGTAAAACAAACCTGTCTCATGATGGTCTAAACCCAGCTCACGTTCCCTATTAGTGGGTGAATACTCCAACGCTTGGTTAATTCTGCTTCAAAATGATAGGAAGAGCAGACAAAGAAAGAACAAAAAGCGACGTCGCTATGGCCGCCACAAGCCAGTTATCCCTGTGGTAACTTTTCGGACACCTCCTGCTTAACACCCAAAAAGTCAGAAGGATTGCGAAAGCTCGCTTTCACGGTCTGTATTCATACTGAAAATCAAGATCAAGCGAGCTTTTACCCTTCTGCTCCACGTGTCCCCATGCTCCACGGTTTTCCCCCTTCAAATAGCAAACTGTACCAAATTTGATTTGCTTAATTATTAAAAGTCCCCACAATAACTTTTTCTGTTATTCACTGTACATGGACTATAGTACACCTATTATATCGTAATAGTGTTTCTGTGAACAAACTTTTTTATTTGATCAAGTTATTGGGCTTCCAATATGGTACACATAGCGGTTTTTCCCATTCAAACAGCAAACTGTACCAACTTTGATGCTTAATTATTAAAAATCCCCACAACAACTTTTTCTGATATTCACTGTACGTAGAGTATATCACATCTAGTTTATAGTAATTGTGTTTTCATGAACAAACTTTTTGATTTGATCAAGTTATTAGGCTTCAAATATGGTTCACATAGCGATTTTTCCCATTCAAACAGCAAACTGTACCAACTTTGATGCTTAATTATTAAAAATCCCCACAACAACTTTTTCTGATATTCACTGTACGTAGAGTATATCACATCTAGTTTATAGTAATCGTGTTTTCATTCACAAACTTTTTGATTTGATCAAGTTATTAGGCTTCAAATATGGTTCACATAGCGATTTTTCCCATTCAAACAGCAAACTGTACCAAATTTGATGCTTAATTATTAAAAATCCCCACAACAACTTTTTCTGATATTCACTGTACGTAGAGTATAGCACATCTAGTTTATAGTAATCGTGTTTTCATGAACAAACTTTTTGATTTTATCAAGTTATTGGGCTTCAAATATGGTTCACATAGCGATTCTTCCCATTCAAACAGCAAACTGTACCAACTTTGATGCTTAATTATTAAAAATTCCCACAACAACTTTTTCTGATATTCACTGTACCTAGAGTATAGCACATCTAGTTTATAGTAATTGTGTTTTCATGAACAAACTTTTTGATTTGATCAAGTTATTAGGCTTCAAATATGGTTCACATAGCGATTTTTCCCATTCAAACAGCAAACTGTACCAACTTTGATGCTTAATTATTAAAAATCCCCACAACAACTTTTTCTGATATTCACTGTACGTAGAGTATATCACATCTAGTTTATAGTAATCGTGTTTTCATTCACAAACTTTTTGATTTGATCAAGTTATTAGGCTTCAAATATGGTTCACATAGCGATTTTTCCCATTCAAACAGCAAACTGTACCAAATTTGATGCTTAATTATTAAAAATCCCCACAACAACTTTTTCTGATATTCACTGTACGTAGAGTATAGCACATCTAGTTTATAGTAATCGTGTTTTCATGAACAAACTTTTTGATTTTATCAAGTTATTGGGCTTCAAATATGGTTCACATAGCGATTCTTCCCATTCAAACAGCAAACTGTACCAACTTTGATGCTTAATTATTAAAAATTCCCACAACAACTTTTTCTGATATTCACTGTACCTAGAGTATAGCACATCTAGTTTATAGTAATCGTGTTTTCATTCACAAACTTTTTGATTTTATCAAGTTATTGGGCTTCAAATATGGTTCACATAGCGATTCTTCCCATTCAAACAGCAAACTGTACCAAATTTGATACTTAATTATAAAAAATTCCCACAACAACTTTTTCTGATTTTCACTGTACCTAGAGTATAGCACATCTAGTTTATAGTAATCGTGTTTTCATTCACAAACTTTTTGATTTTATCAAGTTATTGGGCTTCAAATATGGTTCACATAGCGATTCTTCCCATTCAAACAGCAAACTGTACCAAATTTGATACTTAATTATTAAAAATTCCCACAACAACGTTTTCTGATTTTCACTGTACGTAGAGTATATCACATCTAGTTTATAGTAATCGTGTTTTCATTAACAAACTTTTTGATTTGATCACGTTATTGGGCTTACAATATGGTACACATAACGATTTTTCCCATTCAAACAGCAAACTGTACCAACTTTGATGCTTAATTATTAAAAATTCCCACAACAACTTTTTCTGATTTTCACTGTACGTAGAGTATATCACATCTAGTTTATAGTAATCGTGTTTTCATTCACAAACTTTTTGATTTTATCAAGTTATTGCGCTTCCAATATGGTACACATAGCGGTTTTCCCATTCAAATAGCAAACTGTACCAACTTTGATGCTTAATTATTAAAGATCCCCACTGTAAAAGCAAAGCATAATTGTGATAATTGTGTGAAATAAAGAAAAAAAGGCAATAATTCTGCGTTGTCCAATACTCGCTGCTTCTCTGAGCAATTTAATTTCCAGCAAACGCAGCACAAGACGACGTTACAGACGTAATCTCTTGTATATTTGCGAACGAAAATTTTAAGCCGTGATAGCTTGACCGTCATTTTCCGAACCGGTGATAGCTTGACCGCAGTCTTACATTACATGATATTGCGCATTCATTTACATGATATTCATTACTTTAGCAGACGCTCGCGTGAGCTACAGAAGCCACAGTTACAGTGGTGCACATTATCCAGTCTGCTTAATCCATGTAACATTGTAAATTAAATCCTTTGGCCACTGTTAACTGAAAAAAAGCTACTCTTATTGTAGACTACCATCTGTAATTTGTGCATCATCTGTGCTGACCATTCGTTTTAACTGCTGAGTGCCGATTGCCTGTTCATGCTATTGTGTTTAGATTTGTGTAGTTAATTGCCCTGTCTGTACTTAGTTGCTCTGTAGTTGATTGCTCTGTCTGTAGTGAATTGTCTGTAGTTAATTGCTATGTCTGTAATGAATTGTCTAGTTAATTGCCCTGTCTGTAGGTACTTGCCCTGGCTGTAGTTAATTGCTCTGTCTGTAGTTAATTGCTTTGTATGTAGTTAATTGCACTGTCTGTAGTTCAGTGATTTTCAACCACTGTGCCGTGGCACACTAGTGTGCCGTGAGAGATCGTCAGGTGTGCCGTGGGAAATGATCTTATCCTATTAACTTCACTTAATTAGTAACACTTTTGGTTGGTGGTGTGACTCAGGATTTTTTTTATATAAAAAATGTGCCTTGGCTCAAAAAAGGTTGAAAAACACTGCTGTAGTTAATCGCCCTGTCTGTAGTTACTTGCCCTGGCTGTAGTTAATTGCTCTGTCTGTAGTTAATTGCTTTGTATGTAGTTAATGGCACTGTCTGTAGTTAATCGCCCTGTCTGTAGTTAATTGCCCTGTTTGTAGTTAATTGCTCTGTCTGTAGTTAATTGCTCTGTCTGTAGTTAAATTGTATTAATTAGTTTGTTTTCTCTTTTCTTGTCTTTACCTTTTCAGTTTATCAGCAGGAAACACCAACGTAAGTTATTTTAATTTTTTTTAATATTAGTTGACTTCACTAACATTTGTTATTCTTTATGTGATGTTATATTATGTTATTAAAGGCATAAGGTTTTACATTTTATGTTTTATTATTAGGGACTAAAAAAGAGCTTGATCAAAAACTCAGGGAGCTTCAGAGGAATTTAGCATCTGCAAGGATTCTTCTGCATAAGGAGCTGAAGGTGAGATCATTTATAACCGGCCGTTTGGCCAGTTGATTAATATCAGTGATGCTGAGCAATGTAGCATGGAGATATCTCATACTGAACATTTGTATTGAATCCGTAATGTTTAAATGCTTTGTTTGTTTGTTTTTTTTTTTATATATACTATTTTTTATGTTCTAATTTCATATTTGAATGGCAACATTCCACCAGGTGCGACAGAAATCAGCTGAACAGGCAGAAGTGATCTGTAAGGCCGTAAAAGCAGATGAACAGTGGACCAAGTCCGTGATTGGAAACTTGAAGCACGAGCTGGACATAGTTCTGGACATCTGCAAGAGGAGAGAGCAGAGGCTGGAAGCCATAACCCAAAGATGCGAGAGTAGGGAAGAGGAATTGGCTGAGTTGACGCGGTTCTGCCAGGAAAAGGCAGAGAACATGGCCACCTTGCAGAAACTGTGCTGCGAGAAGGACAAGAAGCTGGCAGCCTTTTCTGCAGCGTCTCAGCAGCAAGAGCCCATCCTGCAGGTGTAAGTATGGTGGCTGCCGAGGGTCATGTGGGTTTTGCAAATTAGGTGGCAGAAGGACGGTGAGTTGTTGTGGTGGCTTTCAGCTGCAGTGACGTTGCTGTAATACAGAAGAGGAAAGGTGTGTTTATGCATAAGTGCGGTGCAGGCAGAGCCTGAAGCCTCTATACTCTGCCTTGCAGGAAGATCGCTCAGGAGTCCGTCCAGCAGCTGGAAATTAACAAGCTGAAGGACAGGCTCTCTGTCCTGCAGGGTGAGGTGGAAGAAAAGCATGTCATCCTGATGGCCCAGGTAAGCAGTCTCACCTCCCTACCGGTGTGTACAGTTTACCCTTTACCGCCATTTTGTACATAATTACTGAGTGTTTGTAATGCTTTGTCCCAATGGTTTGTTTCAGGAGGAGGAACAGAGAGCAACAGCCAGTCTGCGGAAGAAGTGAGTTCAGCAGCCAGTCAACACTTTATTGATGATCACCATGGGATGGGTGATGATGTCCAGTGATTAATTAATCACAGGGAAACTGCTCAACAGAAACTTTGCTATCGGCTAGGCTGGTGACTGCGGTTTTGGATCCATACTTCTTACTCAGTTAAATAGCTGGCATTTGGACTGGTAACAACAGTTAAATTGCTGGTATTTGGACTGGCATCAATGACTGGTATGTAGACTGGTATCAGAGTTAAATGGCTGGTATTTGGACTGGTAGAGTTAAATGGCTGGTATTTGGACTGGTAGAGTTAAATGGCTGGTATTTGGACTGGTTTCGGAGTTAAATGGCTGGTATTTGGACTGTTATCAGAGTTAAATGGCTGGTATTTGGACTGTTATCAGAGTTAAATGGCTGATTTTCACACACTGCTTGGTGGTGGCTGAATGCTGTGCTTTTCTCTGTTTACAGGCTCGCAGAGATCATCAATGAGTTCCACCTGTAGCCTCCCCACTGTACAGGAGATTATTGCTGTGGAAGGTGTGCGTCTGTCCAAGTGCTGCAGTCAGACATCACACTCGGGCATTACTGTTCACCATATACAGTCACAGCCACCTGGATAAATACATAGTAAAAGTTAGCAAGCTAACAAAAAGACATCAGCAGCAAATAAGCATCTACCTGTATTTGAGGCTAATTAATGCCTAGTACCACGCAGTGGAGGCTAGTTTGGGCTCTGGCAAGCAATGTCTGAAGGTGAGGATAGTTTTAGATGGTTGTAAAATGATTACCTTTCTCCTGATTACTGTTTTTGTCCTGCCTCTTATAGATGAATGCATGGTCCAGAATAAGAGCGCTTCAGAAGCACATGTAAGTAATGTTGCACTGTACAGTACAGCATTGACAGAATATTAGAAATACCAGAATTATTTTATTGATAGTCGGTCATCTTTGGTTGTATTTTGTCTTGTCTTCTCACATGCATCCCTTTAAAATTAGTTTCTTTAGCTTTACTTGATTTAGTACTGGGTTTTCTGCTGCAGGGAAGGAGGCTGACTCAGTAGTTTAGATTTAGTACTGGGGTTTCTGCTGCAGGGAAAGGAGGCTGACTCAGTAGTTTAGATTTAGTACTGGGTTTTTTTCTGCAGGGACAGGACTCAGTAGTTGAGAGGGAACTGTGTGAGCTGGAGCTATCCAGGCAGCAAGACATCACTCAAAATCAGTGAGTATCAAAAAAGGACAGTGTCTGTGGAAATACTGGCATTGCATACAAGGGGGCGACAAACACAACATTTGGGACATTTATGAAGGGCTTCATAACACTGTAATCAAGCTGTAGTAAGATGTGATCTTTTCCCCAGACAACTTGTGTAAAATGACAGAGACTGAAGAGAATGTTAAAAAACACTCACATGCTTTGGTTGAGAAAAGATTCAAAGTGTCTGGTTCTGCAAAAATACAGGATATAGTTGAGGTTTGAGAAGTTGCTGGAATGAGGGTGTGAGAATGATTTGTGTGGTCTCGCTCTGATAACTGCCTTCTTTATGTTGCAGGAAGCCATAGGTGCGTGGAACCGAGTTCCGAGACAGCGATGGACACACTGGGAGCAACACTGCGATCGCTGGAAGGGTTAAGCTTTCATCATTGGTTAATCAAGGGAGCGTTCTGACCAGAATTACCCAATTAGAGCATGTAGCTGTTGTTCTTTGTCTTCTGGTCTGAACCCACCCTTAGTGTTCCCCGCTGTTCACAGGTCCACCTGCAGGGCTCTGTTGCTGAACCCACCCTTAGTGTTCCCCGCTGTTCACAGGTCCACCTGCAGGGCTCTGTTGCTGAACCCACCCTTAGTGTTTTCCGCTGTTCACAGGTCCACCTGCAGGGGCGCTGTTGCTGAACCCACCCTTAGTGATCCCCGTTGTTCACAGGTCCACCTGCAGGAGTGCTGTTGCTGAACCCACCCTTAGTCATCCCCGCTGTTCGAAGGTCCACCTGCAGGGCTCTGTTGCTGAACCCACCCTTAGTGTTCCCCGCTGTTCACAGGTCCACCTGCAGGGCTCTGTTGCTGAACCCACCCTTAGTGATCCCCGCTGTTCACAGGTCCACCTGCAGGAGTGCTGTTGCTGAACCCACCCTTAGTCATCCCCGCTGTTCGAAGGTCCACCTGCAGGGCTCTGTTGCTGAACCCACCCTTTGTCATCCCCGCTGTTCGCAGATCTACCTGCAGGGGCGCTGTTGTACCGTTTGTGTTTTTCTGCCCTTTTTTATTTCTCTTTTCTCTGTGACAAATTTGGTTTTTAGTTTGGCTTCCTGACTCCAAATCTGCCACAACATATTCCAGATTTGCTCTTAAAGTAATACTTTTGTCGCCATTTATGGGGCAGAGGGGGAATTTTTACCCACTTTTCCCTTTCTTCAGCTAGGCAATCAGATAATGGTCTGACAGAAAGGTATTTTGTGGGTTTTCGCCCTCTCAGGAGCAAATCATAAGATTGGAGATTGTGGAAACCAATTTTATCCCTATCAGACCATCCAATCACTGCAATGTCCTCAATCAGTTTGGGAACATTTCACAAGAGACGGAAGACTTTATGTGGAGCCCTGATGTAGGAAAGAAGCCGACAATGGCTATACCTGCTTTCTGTAAGCGTGGTATGCTACAACTAATTTCAGCAATGTAGTCTCTTTCAGGGTGTCTGAACTGCTTGGCTCTTTTAGACAGACAAGTGGTTAGCTGGCTGTATAGCCATTCAAAGGTAATTTAGGGTCTGGCATGTTAATTGGCTGGCTGCATCGTCAGGAGTAGCATGTCATTTAGCTTTCGCTATGGTTATTGGCTGGCAGAATAGCCATGAGAATGATGCCATTTAGTATCCAGAATAGTGATTGGCTGGCAGCATAGCAACAAGGAGGACGTCATTCCGGGCCAGTCATGGTGATTGGCTGGCAGCGTTGCGCTTATGAGGATGCCATTTAGGATACAGCATGATGACTGGCTGGCAACCTGTGAGACACATTTAGGATACGGCATGACTGGCTGGCACCCTGTGAGACACATTTAGGATACGGCATGACTGGCTGGCACCCTGTGAGACAAATTTTGGATACGGCATGACTGGCTGGCACCCTGTGAGACACATTTCGGATACGGCATGACTGGCTGGCACTCTGTGAGACACATTTTCTGTCCCATTGACGTAATTAGGAACATCTCACAGGCTGTGGAACACTTGTCGCGTACCTCCTGAAATTTGTAACAGCACATGGCCTCACGATTTGTCGCATAGCACTGATTGCTTGACATGGGGTTACGGAACATTCTACATTGCCACGGAGATGAGAAATTGAGGTTCCTGTACTTCCGTGTTTTTGCTTTGGTGGTAGCTGGATTTAATTGCTGACATAATAATTATGGATGGGTTTGAGGAGGGACTTCGCAAAGTTTTATTCAATGCTGGCAGTGTTGCCTTTAGGTGGATGCCATTTAGGATACAGCATGATGATTGGCTTGCAGCATTGCCCTGCAGAGCCTCACTCCCACCCGATCAGTTTGGAGCCTGAGCACTATATTCAACCCAGCTCTGGCAAGCAGCTCGGCCACACACCCCTGGGGGGTATTTTACAAAGCTGGATTACTGGGTTAGCGGGATAACTGCACTTGAGTAAAACCCAGAACCCTCCCAAATTTGGACTGAAGTAAATAGAGCTGTTCTGGGGTTTACTCAGTGCAGTTATCCAGCTAACTCAGTAATCCTGCTTTGTGAAATACCCCCCAGGTCTCCTACCTGGGCATCAAGTAGGCAGGCAAGACACCACGCAAGATTTCTTGTTGCCTGTGCTTGCTATGAATGAATGACCAATCAGAATAGCTAAAGAACCCGTTCATAGCCAACCGGCATATCATTCAGGCCAACAAAATATGGCTCAAAAACAGTTAAGCAATGTTCATGCCACGCCGAAAAATCCTGATGTTGCCAGGGCCGAGCGTCTCGTGGATCCCCCCATGATCGTCCATAGACCATCGTGTTTCATAGCGAGGGTTTAGCATTGCCTAGGGAGGGTTTAGCCTGCCTGGCTGGGCTTCAATAGCAACCCTGCCTGGTGGCCTGCAGTCTACATGCAGGCATTTTGGAGGACTCCCCTGCCTGTTGCGTACCCTCATGATTTGGACATTGCAGTGATGCGATGGCCCCAATGCTTTGATAGAATAAAATACAATACTTAAATCAATACTTCAATAAATATATTTTCTGATTGGAAGACTACAGTGTTGACGTCTATCTTTTAGGGTTATTTCCTGAAGAAATAACTTAAATTACCACAGATTCTCAGTAACACAATTTTCAACCAGGCTTGAGCCAGTCTTCAACCCACAGCTCAGTCAAACCAAATTCACATGAAGCAGTTTGCAGCAGCACTCAGATGACCTGTGTTAAAATGACCAAAAGTCCAGCAGAGGACCAGCCAGGTTCAAAAACAGAAAACCGCACCACAGGCCCAATAGCCGTGACAGACAGCTGCCCAAAAAGACAGATGTTCAAATGAGCCATTCAGAAATGTTTTATTGGTCACCAAAGCACATTTATGGAATCCATCTCTGTTGCAGACCAGTTTGTGTGCAATCAAGTACAGCCATCGGAAAGGTGATGTCACAAATGGTAACAGCGACAACAGGACTGAGGATGTAACATCACATTAGAGTAATTTAGCACACGCTTTTATGCAAAGCGACATACACTGCTCAAAGAAATTAAGGGAACACTTAATCAACACAGTATAACACCAAGTCAATTAAACTTCTGGGATATCGATCTGTCCAGTTAGGAAGCATAAACGATTGTGAATCAATTTCACCTGCTTTGGTGCAAATGAAAGTGACAACAGATGGACAGGAGAGGCAACAGCAAGACAACCCCCAAAAAGTAAATGGTTTTGCAGGTGGTGGCCACAGACCATTTCTCTCTCCTTATCCTTCCGGACAGATTTTTTTCTAGTTTTGCATTTTGCTAGTGCCCTTGTCACAACTGGTAGCATGAGGCGGTACCTGCAGCCCATTCAGGTTGCACAGGTAGTCCAGCTCCTCCAGGTTGGCACATCCATATGTGCCGTTGCAAGAAGGTTTGCTGTGTCTCCCAGCACAGTCTCAAGAGCGTGGAGGAGATGCCGGGAGACGGGCCATAACACGAGGAGAGCTGGACAGGGCCGTAGAAGGGCAACAACCCAGCGGCAGGACCGGTATCTGCTCCTTTGTGCGAGGAGGAACAGGAGCAGCACTGCCAGAGCCCTACAAAATGACCTCCAGCGGGCTACTCGTGTACATGTTTCTGACCAAACTGTCAGAAACAGACTATGAGGGTGGCATGAAGGCCCGACGTCCTGTAGTGGGACCTGTGCTCACAGCTCAGCACCGTGCAGCTCGATTGGCATTTGCCAGAGAACACCAGAATTGGCAGGTTCACCATTGGCTTCCCGTTCTCTTCACAGATGAGAGCAGGTTCACACTGAGCACATGTGACAGACGTGAAAGTCTGGAGAAGCCGTGGAGAACGTTATGCTGCCTGCAAATCATCCAGCATGACCGGCTTGGTTTAATTGACTTGGTGTTATACTGTGATGATTAAGTGTTCCCTTAATTTTTTTGAGCAGTGTATAATAAATGCATACAGAAAGGTTATCAAAGCAACTACAGAACAGATAAGACAAAGCACATCCTTCCCAAAATGTAGCAGCAACATAGATATAGAATATCTATGAGCAGAAATCTCTAGTAAGGAACATTGAATGTAGTTCACAATATGCTGTGGGTAAATGGGATATACTATAATTCTATTCTAAATACGAAGTAGGGTTAAGGTGCACAAGAGCAAAACAAAAGTCTTCCACAGGCTTGCTATGCTTCTCTGTTCCTTTCTATTAAAAGAATACATTATAAAAATAAGGTGAGCTTCCTCCCAAAATGGCCAATGTAGGCCTTTACATGCAGTACAAAATAAGTAGCTGAAAAACAAACTAATGCCACAATAACTATTTAAAATATAAGCTTCAGCATACAAGAAGCAAACCAAAAAAAAAAAAGAAATCACCCCCTCAATGAGAGAAATGCCACAAGTATATATGCTCCCCTGGTAATCTGGCACAGGTGTCTTAAATTGCCAATCACAACCCAGGTGAGCCAAATTAAAGACAATTAAAGGGCCACACTTGTAAAACAGCATAGGGACGTAACACACGCACATATGGGCACCGCTCCACTAGAGGCGACATTATCCGCAGTCTGACTATTTGATAGTCTCCTGTGACTGACAAGGACCTTGGCTATCGGATAAGACAGTGCTATAAAACTCCACTGCTCTGCACACATACTACAAGCTGGATTCTCAGCTCTGTCCAATCCTCCAAAGGCTAGTACACCTAGCACAATAAGAGTATCGCTTGAAAGAGCTTTGCCGCGCTACAGTTCAGAAATTGGGCAAACACAATGGAATTGACTGGGAAACTTTATAATACATTATATCTTGGTGATACAATGAGTTGCTGAAAATGATCTTGGACAAGAAATCATTCACAGGCTTGTTATAGTTCAGTGGTTTGAACAAACTGCATCTGCTCCGTGGAGCCGAAGTGACGTTGTCGGGAGCAGGGTCAACCGGATATGGTCTTTATGGTCCAGGCAGTACGATTGACAGTTCGGGGTGGAGAAGTCCATGACCATGACCAAACCCACCATTTTGCAAAACAAACTTGCGATAAACTTTCTTAAGTTGTTAATGTTTTATAATATAACATTTAATCCTAATTACATTTACATTACATTACATTCATTTAGCAGACACTTTTATCCAAAGCGACATACAATAAGTGCATACAGAAACTTAATCGAAGTAACTACAGAACAGATAAGACAAAGCACATCCTTCCCATAACGTAGCAGCTATCCCTAGTAATGAACATTGAATGTAGTTCACAGTAAACTGGGTAGATCAGCTCTACAACAATACTATTCTAAATACCATTATAAACTTCCACACACAGTTAACAAGAAACAAGAGAGGTCCTAGATTAGTGTATCAGTCCAGGTGGAGTCTGAAGAGGTGTGTCTTCAGGCCACGACGGAACGCACGCAGAGTTGGAGTAAAACGTAGGGGAATGGGGAGTTCGTTCCACCACTGTGGAGCTAGGGTGGAAAAGCTCCGCAGTCGGTACGAGCGAGAGTCGTTGACACGGAGGGGAGGAAGTGCAAGTCTCCCTGCTGTAGAAGAGCGAAGTAGTCGAGCAGGAACATAGTTCTGGATTAAGTCCTGTAGGTAGGCGGGGCCTGTCCTATTGGCTGCAGTGTAGGCCCGGGTCAGAACCTTGAACCTGATCCTGGCTGCAACTGGCAGCCAGTGGAGTGACCTCAGCAGGGTGAAAATTTTGGGAGGTGAAATTATCCAGGCGTAGAAATATCCGGTTAGGGTTCTAGTTGAAGAAGCTGGCTAACGTTAGTAATGTTAGCTAGGCAATCACGGTAGCTAGCTAGCCAATTTATATGGCCAGCCAGCCAGGATGACTTTAAGGAAGTCGAATAACTTAAATTAAAAAGGCTTGCAAAATGTTAAAACGACTTGCCGTGAGTTATCGTTAGCTTGCTAATGGTAACGTTCATTGCAGGGGGAGTACGGCGATTGCGTACAGGGGGGGGGGGGGGGGGGATGGAATAGCTAAATTAATATCTAAATTGATAAGGTTATACAGGTATGGAGAAATTGATTTCAGATACTTAACCCACAGTTTGGCTGCTTGCTCCGAGATGCTGGGCCTGTAATGAGGCTGCAACATCCCCTGCTGTCTCTCAACTCACGAAACTGTATTTTTTTTTATAGTAGACACATCATAGCTCGCTCCAAAATGAATATGTGATGACAAATATGTTGAAGATGAGTGGCAAGGCAGTCAATTTATTATGTTATGAACTGCGTCCACAAAACAACAGGCTACTAAGGGATGTTCTCCACTCTAAAATACTGCGTGTCTCCCTCTCCCTGTCCCAAGCATATAAAGGTCCCAAACGCCAGGGCGCGTTTTAGACCAATGATTGTTGTCTCCCCCTGCTGGTCTCGCCCCTCCAAGTGAGGGCAGTGAAAACTCTATAGAACCTATCTTTGGCAGTGACCCCAGGACTCAACCTGTCCCTCTGATTGGTTTTTTACGTTTAGATACCTTCGCTTTTCTTATCAACTCCCCAGCAAACAGTGGATGTCCCAGGGACGTACCATTTTAGTCCTCTCAAAGTTATGATGAAACGTTCCCTAGTGATGTCCTAAAAACATTACTAGGACGTTATTAAAGTTACAATGTGACATTTAATTAGAATTTTTCGAGGACGTTCAAGCAACGTCCCTATCCGGCTATGATATGACGTTGTGCTCATAGCATTTATGGGACATTCAGGGACGTTCCTGCAATGTTTGTTACTGGTTACAATATAACGTCATGTAATGAATGTCTGGGGGACGTTACTAAAACATCCTGGGAACGTTCTCTGTGACGTCCACTTAACGTTTAGAAAACCTTACAAAAAGACGTCAAGGCGACGTTCTGATGATATTTTGAGGCGTTCAGGGGACGTCCCGGGACCTAATTTTGTTAGCTGGGTCATAGCCTAGCCTACGTTTAAATATAAGTGGCTTCCTAAATCGATAACGCGTCTTTTTTTTAAAATGATTGCATCTTATAAAAAGGTGTTTCATTTTTTTTAAAACTGTGGTTTTCTAAATATTGTGGCGAGCGTACATTTAAGAATGGATTGTCCACACTAAGTTCTCAACTGCTTAGCAACCTGTGCCCCATACACCGCACGAACCCAGGTTTGCTTGTTTATTGGTTAAACAAAGTGAGAAGGAACTCGCCGTAATAACCGCCAATGGCGGGGGTCAACATTTACCACACACACTTCCATTCACGGTGTTCGCATTCAACAGCAACAGACAACAGCAAAATAACACGGAACTATAACAACTTATAACAACACTGAACTAAAACTGTACATGTTAACGTTAGCATTTAAGGGAAATCGCCAGAACATGCGATTTCCCATGGCGCATTGCGCCCCCAAGTCCACAATGACGCGACCCAGCTTCCGGGTCGCTACAATATATAAACAACTTTTTAAAAAAAGATAGCAGCTGATTTAAAAAGATGGCTTCTTATTTCGGGATAGGGGTTTGCACTTCAGGTGCACCGTAGGCCAGCAGGTGGAGACAATTATGCAATCTTCTCATCTTAATCAAACAGCAAACACCCAAGTCTAACACACCTGCAAGACTGGACGCACCGAAAGCATAAACCACACGCCATTAAAAAGTATAAATATCCCAAAAATTACCGAGTAGAACAATACTGTAGATACAACATTTAAAAACTAAAGCAAATTCTCATTTTCATAGACTGAGAAGTCTTGAAGAGGTATACATGTATTAACCCCATGTTTGTTTAAAAAATTCAGTCCAGTGGAGGGAGCACTTTCACAAGACGATTTATTTAGAAAAAAATAGACATGTAGTGTGTGCTAATGCCGGTTATAAGCTGGCCTATCTGTCATGAATATGAACTGAGAAAGAGAGTGGGATGGAGGCTTTTCATTTCGATCCACAAGCACATACACATTTATGATTCCAATATATCCTAATCAGTGTTATGGTTCGACTATAAGCCAGTGGAGCATGTAATTCAGAATTACAAAATGACATGGTCTCTGACAGCAGAACAGAATTAAGCTATTCATTATTTATTTTACTTATTTATTTAGGCTGCATACACACCGATATTAAGTACAGCTAAAACACAACTATAACTTAATAATTCTGCTGGCTACATCGACTAACAGCACATTGTGAAACTAGATATTATTTTATTTCAGATGTGAACTACAGATCGGCTGTGTGCCTTCCTTTTAAACTCCTCCTGATGCGACTATAGTTGTATGATGGATGGACAGAAATTTATTGTACAGCTATAAAGCTCTCTGGCTGATTATGTAGTGGAAAGACAATCATTTCAGTTGTGGTGCTGCAAGCAGTGTCAGTTCCAAACGTTTGAGGCAGGTACTGCTGAAAGCTAACCCCCTTCCACAACTGGTAAAATATCCCTTTTTACAAGTTCTACTGCACAAGCTCTACTGCAAACTGAAACCGTATTGGATCTGAACAGATTATACGCATGCAATGACTGAACATAAAGGTTTCTTACTAATACTAATGCATACAAATGGTTTAGATTGCAATGTAACACACGGTGTAAGATCCAGATGTTTGAATGGTTTAAATAGGGTATGGGCAGCTGCTATGGTCTTCTGCACAAAAGGAAGCAAAGCTCGTATTTCTGCAATGTGATTCCAAGCTTCTGTTTCTACCACAAAAATAAACACATCTTTTGCAGATCAATTCATCAGCTTCTTTTAAAGGTAAGAACACTGAACTGTAATGTATCTAAACACCTCCAATGTGAGCAATAGCGAAATTATTCCAAAGCACATAGGCTTATTTTGAACACCGCTGATTACAAAAGAGTAAAATTGTAAATGTAATTCATTGAATGTGAGGAATGATCTGACCATAGTACATCAAAACATAGTACTGTAGGACTTGTGAACTCTTTGTAAAATAGCATAAAGCACACCTAAATATATGCATATTGCTTATTACTAGGTATTGATTCACATTTTAGTGCAATGTCATGAGGAATCTGACATTGAAATACATAAGAATACTAATACAGTTTTTCACAATTGTTAACACACAAAAAGCGAAAATTCGGCACAATTTGCACAACCTTCACTTCATGTACCAATCGCTCAACCCAATTTGGCACTACTTCACACTCCCTTATCTGCATTAGACTCTGACTTTCCTTCTTTACACTCTGATGTCAATTACACATCACCTTGTTGTCAAAACACTACACACAATGTTCAGTTGTTGCACACACTTCTCAAGTAAAATCTCAAAGCATCAACCTACAACACACAAATATTCAAATCTCTAAACATTCAGGTCTGTTGAGCAATTTGCAATCAGGACTGCAGCATAAAAGTGCCTTGAGCCTCTGTTTTGTTTGGTGAACAATGGAGAACTTTGAAGAGAGAGACAACCAGAGAAGGAGAGGGGTAAGAGTGAGAGGAGGAGGAGGATGAAGAGGAGGACAAGAAGGAGGAGGGAGAGGAAGAGGAGGAGGACAAGGAGGAGGAAGAGGACAAGGAGGAGGAGGATGACAAGGAGGAGGAAGAGGAGGAGGAGGAGGAGGACAAGGAGGAGGAAGAGGAGGAGGCTTGTGGCAACGTGAGTGTTGAGGCCTGTCAGGGCTTCATGCGCCACTCGAGGCGTTTCTTCCAACGCTGCTTGGACAGGGAGAACATGGACTGTGATGTGGATGAGGCCCTCTGGCCAGACAGGAACCGGAGGCGTGATGCCTAATTCATTTTTGTGAAGGGGGAGTGGAGGGGGGTTGAGCAGGCCGGTTTACAGTACTGTACTGTTCTCTGTGTGTACCGAAATAAAACTTGTTTTTGCTGCATATTTGTGTGCTGTTTTATGTTTGACTATGAAAAGAGTAGGCCTACACTGAGACATTTTACAAAAGGAGAAATGGCTCATTCTCCAGAGTCATTGTCATTCATATGGTGTGTTCCATTTCTATGATTGTGTTTTCAATTTTGCACTTCAGTGTGCTGTAAATGCTTGTTAGTGTGCAGCAAATGCTTAGTTGTGTGTACTCAATGAATGGTATGTGTGTGTCATTTGAAAATATGGCTGTGTGTACCAAATGAAAACACAAGTTCCATTTTGTGAACAGTTAAGAGATTTGATGGCAAAGAGTCATCTTGCAAAGGGAGTGTCAGGTTTAGCATTTTGTGTGTGAGGTTTTCAGTTTTGTGTGTGCAGTTTTGAGAAAGCCGTTATTGTTTTGAGAAACGTGTGTTAACAATTGTGAAAAACTGTAATAAGCCAGGAGCCATACCACCATGCACTCTGCTCCTGCTGAATGGCTGAAGCTAAGCAGGTGTGGGCTTGGTTAGTAATTACTTGGATGGGAGACCACCTGGGAAAACTAAGTTGCTGCTGGAAGGGGTGTTTGTGGGCCAGTAGGGGGCAATCTTCCCTCTTGTCAAATAAACCCAAATGCCCCAGTGCAGTGATGGGGACAATGTGCTGTAGGAGATGCTGTCTTTCAGATGAGATGTTAAACCAAGGTCCTGACTTACTGTCGTCATTAAAGATCCAATGACACTTATCGTGAAGAGTAGGGGTTTCCCTGGTATCCTGGCCAAATTCCCAACCTGGTTCTTTCAATCTGCCACCTAATCATCCCCCAGTTCAATTGGCAAAAAATTGTTCTCTCCCTCAACACCTCAGCTGATATGTGGTGAGCATTCTGGTTAAAAATGGCTGCCATTGCATCACCCAGATGGGTGCTACACATTGGTGGTGGTAGAGGTGAGCTTCCCCCTCTTCATTGTAAGGCGCTTTGAGCTTTGAGGTGAAAAAGGCTCTATATAAATGCAAGGTATTATTGTAAAAAAAACAAAAACATTGGTTTTCTTTCTCTCTGAGCTTTATGTTTTTTTCTACTGTTTCTGAAGCTTCTACAGACTACGCTGTGATTCAATATTCTGAACATGCATACATGGTCATATGCTGTGTGAAATCTTTTTAAGCATTTCTATTTCTTACCACCCGGCACATTAGTGTGTTGACAGTTCATCATGAAGTAATCTGTCAAATTTTGGGGAGTGCTATTTTGTGAAGCAGGGCATCACGTACAATGTGCTCTAGGTGGACGTATTATTAGGCCCAACTACAGATTACATTTTTGGGTGTTTTTTTCCCTTATTCAATGGAAGAATTTAAACATGTATTTTTGCAGAGAATTTATTGATATAAACTTTCAGTAAATACCAACTAAATCAAAAACTTGCATGGAACTCACAACACTCATATAAATGCGCAACAAGCTTGGAAAATTTCTACAGAAAATAATAAGTATAGAAATACATGCACATACCTTTTCACCATCGTGTTCTCTTTTATTGATGTATTATCTGCCATAATTCGTGTGTGCTTTAAAATGATTAATTTGGGTGAGGTCACAAACATGAATGGGAGTGAATGGGGAGCCTGACAACCAGGACTACCGGAGATGCCGTTAACGGTCAGCAGGGACAGCTGGACTTGCTAGTATTCACACTGTGCAAATATAATTGGGTAGGATCCACAAAATTATTTCTGTCACACAAAGGTGAAATATCCCTTTAAGCTGATAAAGTATATAACAAAATGTGCATTACACCGTTATTATTATAGGCTCTATTTTAAGTCTAAACAATCAATCATAGCTGCATTTTTGCCATTTTTATTTTTAAAGGGCCGGTTCACCAATCAATTTTATTTGGGTATGTTTCTACATACCCAGAGCGCTGTCTATCCATCCAGGTAGTTTAGTTGAGAACTCACTAGTTTTGTAGATATTCCCTGCAGCTCACTGTGATATCACCCTGATAGAATGAACCTCAGTGGGTCCAAAGTTTGTGATACGCTAAAAATGTGCTAAAAATGTACATTCTAAAAAATCAACAGCAATGTTCTTTCCAAATATACTCACACAGTTACTCACGAACATCCACATACCTTATTGGGCATGTTTCTTTTTGAAAAATGACTTTCTAATGAAGTATACCAACTGTGTATATGCGCAAAAAGTCTTAACCAAAGCACGTCAGTATTATGGGGCTTATGTCAACACAGTGCGCCCTAGAATACGTGCATGCTTTGGATGATACTTTGTGTGGATATGCACAGTTGGCTGACACCATTTTGAGCCTCTCATTTTAGTTTTTTATGCTTTTGAGGTTACAGAATTTTTTTTTCAACACATTTTCTTTAAGCAGTGTACATCCAAGTCATGACCCATTTGTTCAGACAGAATTGTGAGCCTTCACATTAAAATAATAGTGGCGTTACACAAACTCTGAGGGGTTCATTGTTAAGGGGAAGGAGGTTGCAATTTTTAAAATCCTCTTTCTAAAAAATCAAGCAAGATGTAAAACCATTTTACTTCCAATACTATTACATTACTATTCTATTTCCAATCAACATCATGCTAATATTCAATGCAGGCAATTCAAGCCATCAAGACGTTAACATTACTTTTTAAACATTTGTAAAATAATTCAGAAAAGCAACATAATAAAAACAGAACCTTGTTAGGGTAGACAAATAATTCAGATGAGTTTAGTGGAAGATATTTTTTTAATCACAGTGAAGATGACATTCATCAGAAATTAGGCCTACTTATCACTGTGAGCAGTACATTCCCAATTAGACCAATTCTGATATTAAAGCACATAACTAGGCTCACCATCAGCTATCCTTACAACAATAGTCATGGGTTTGGCATGAATGACAACATAACAGCTGTTACAGCAAGGTACAGTATTTCTCACCTATGTACTCAAAGCCTATAGGCTACAGTAGCCCAGGTATAATGGATCAGCTGTTTATGAAAACTTAGCGGGAATAGCCTCTGCATTCAGCTTGCAAATGGCAGTTGATGGATTGACTTTACAGAAGCATTGGTGGTGGTCCTGTTTAATTTGGCCTCTGTTTCAGGTGAAATTAAAAGACTGACCAGCGGGGTCATCATAACCCCCAGGGTATGTCCATATTTATGGTTTTAGAGAAAGCCCCATCTCGGCTATATTCTAAAGCTTTCTATGCTTGCTCTGCTTGTTAAATAGTGACTACAAATATGATTGCCTGACTCTCACACGGCTTTATAGCCAGGAGTACCAACATCTCTGGATTACGCCATGCAATATTTCTATGCATGTAGTGCCTTAAATCATTTAAATATGCCACCTGTCCTGTCACAGTGTGGCCTAGAACAGTAGGTACAGCCCTGGGGGAATGCTCATTGGAATGCTGGTTTTCATTCCAAACACAATTACAATCCCAGAATCTTAACAAGGTATTAATTTTTTTAAATGACGCTTTTCATATTTTGTGTGATTATTTACTGTCTTAAGCCACACTGTCAGAAATAGCTATATGCATGCCAGGAATAATACAAGTCCCATATTCACTTTGTGCTATATTTCAAATGATTACACAAAGAAAGGATAAAAAAATTATTAACTGGCAAATTAAAGTCTGAGGTGAATCAACAGGCTCCTAATTAGTAAAAGTGTGTATGCACGGCGACTAAGACAAACTATTCGGTAGAACAATTCAAAGTAAAAAAAAATTATAATGAGTCAAACCTGCAAAATTGCGTTATCAAGTTATCAAGAAAAAAATAAAACTTAAACACATGTATTGAAATATACTCAAATTTACCAAGAGATAGGCTGTAGCTAAACCCATCATACACAGATGTCCCTCAGGACCGGATTTGAGAACGACTACAACAGTCTAGTAAATAACCCCAGCACACAGGAATCACACAGTGAAATTACATCCGAGTGATTGACTTTCATTTATCATAACGCTCACGCCACTCCCTAATCAACTGCAAACCCCTCAAAATAGTAGCCTAATAAAATATTTATATATTTTGAAGCTTAGACTACATAATGAGGCCATTTTAACAAAACATTTTCCAAATTAAAGGCATGAGTATTCTCAAAACATAGATGTGTTGTAGCCCAAAGGTTGACTCACAGAGTTTAATTACCAGGAAAAAGTATGGAAACTTATCCTTTACTGAGCTGAGTCTAACCTTGCATAGTTTAACCTATTATACTTTTTTTTATAACAAGCTGAGCAACAGTGAGACTGTGAAGTTGTCTACTGGCTGTAGTATTTGCTCATATAATTGGGCACAAATATCAAGTACAAAAATTATAGGAATTTCACAAGGCCAAAACATTAACATTTTATGTTAAAGCGCCTATGTACACCCTGAATGTGTAGTTCAAACATTCCGCAGGTCCTCTTCCCCTTTAACTTCAAATATAATCAACTGTTTTACAAGCCTCTAGGTTTATACATATTTTATCTGTGCAGATAAATTGGACTCAGCTATCCTATGTGCTGTATTTCCTGGGAAGAAATATTGGGCTGCATAAATATAGTTTTTTAACCAACAGCCAGAATTTATCTTTAATCTTAGCCTATGTTTGATATTTTGAACATTCCACCGTTACAGCATACTAAATCAAAATATATTTCCTGTTTCTCACTTTTAGGTTAAAGCAGTGATTTTTTGTGAACTACAGTAGCTACTCATAGGACAACTAGACTGGACAACATACAGTCAAGCCGGAAAGTCTCCATACCCCTTTCACCTTCGCCACGTTTTATTACGTTACAGACATATTCTACAATAGATTGAGTTAATTTTTTGTTTCAAAATTCTACACAAAATAGCCCATAATGACAAAGTGAAAACAGGTTTTTAGACATTTGTGCTAATTTATTAAAAATCAAAATGTAAAATATGTACACAAGTGTGCACAACCTTTGATATGACACCCAAAAGTGAGCTGAGGTGCATTTTGTTTCCACTGATACTGCTTGAGATGTTTCTACAACTTAATTGGAGTCCACCTGTGATAAATTAAATTGATTGGACATGATTGGGGATTGCCAACACCTGCCTATATAAGGTCTCACAGTTGACAGTGCATGTCAGAAGCTCGTATGCAAAATGTGTGTGCATAAATGTAAAGTCAATGACGATACACTAGTAGTGAGTAAAGTGAAGTTCATAGTTTTCATGTGTCACATCATTAATGTTGCAGTACGGCAGGAAAAGAGAAGTGATAAAATCAGGATAATTGTGGAGGCAGCAGAAAAATTCCTAGACATGAAAGAGATTAAAGCAGATCAGATACATGCGCTACTGACAGAAGCTGAAGGTGGAGAATGTTCTGGTGGACGTTTAAGACAGTAATTATGGGTCTTCACATACTACAATGGAATGCGAGAAGCCTTATAGCCAATGGTCAGGAATTAAAAAAAAAAAAATATGAATTCAAAGTAATTCCTGATGTAGTATGTGTGCAAGAAACATGGTTACGTCCGCATCTAGATTTTACGATACCAGGGTACAGCTCTATAAGACAAGACAGAGCTAATAACCAAAGTGGTGGAGGGTGTGCTACTTTTATCAAAGATGGGTTGGCCTTTAGGGAGGTTCCTTCTCCTGATGACATGGAATGCAACATAGTTGAAATTTGCAGCCCAAGGGAAGAAGGAAATATTAAGATAATCAATTTATATAATCCATGTAGAAATCTAACTGTTGAAATGTTCAAGGAAATGGCAGGGACAGTTTATAGAAAGGAAATATGGTGTGGAGATTTTAATGCACACAGCAGTTTATGGGGTAGCAAGCATACAGATAATAATGGGAAGATAGTGGAAGAAATGTTAGATGAAAGATCACTGGTTTGTCTTAATAATGGCCAAGGTACGAGAGTAGATGTGAATAGGGGAACAGTATCATGCTTGGACCTTACAATGGTGTCAAATAGTCTGGCAAATGCCTGCGAATGGTATGTCAAGAAAGAGTCAACCATAGGAAGTGATCATTTCCCAGTATTAACTATAGTAAATACAAACTTGTGTTTACAAGAAGGGAGTGTAATTACCAGATGGTGTTTTGGTAAAGCTGATTGGGAGAAATTTAGGTTATGTTGTGAGAAGTCAGCTCAATTGGTAACATTAGAAGGCAGCATAGAAGAATGCATAACTCAAGTTACAGAACATATAATAGAGGCTGCAAAATTGAGTATACCAAAAAGAACAACGCAGGGTAAAAGGAAAGTGGTACCTTGGTGGAATGAGGAATGCAGTAAAGCTGTAAAAGAACGAAACAAGGCACTCAGAACTCTGAGGAATAATTTAACACAAGGAAATATTATAGAATATCAAAGGAAAAGGGCAGTGGCTCGTAGGATAATTAAATACACAAAAAAGAAGACATGGAGAGAATTCTGTTCCACCATTGGTAGAGGGGTAGAGTTAGGAGATGTTTGGACCATGTTTAAGAAAATGAGTGGGAAAAGGACATCAGTTAAAATCCCAGCATTGTTGGATGGGGATAGGCTGGCAGTGTCAGACAAAGAGAAGGCGGATGTGTTAGGCAGGGCATTTGCTGCAGTTCATAGTGGTGAGCATCTTGAGGAGTTACATAGGCAGCAGAAAGCCCGTGCACTCAGTGAGAATGAAAATGTGAGGGAGAAGAGAGAGGGTGACATGTCAACTTTAGATTTGGACTTCACAATGTCAGAACTCAAAATAGCCTTGCAAGGTACTGGATATACAGCCCCAGGACATGACCAGTTATGCTATGCTATGTTTCGGCAGTTACCATTGGTAACTTTGAAGGTAGTATTGAGACTTTTTAATAAAATCTGGAAGGAAGGAGTCATACCGAGCTGTTGGAAAAGGGCAGTAATATTACCATTCAACAAGCCAGGGAAGGATCCTACTAGCCCTGGTAACTATAGGCCCATAGCACTGACATCTCATGCTTGCAAATGGATGGAGAAAATAATAGTTCGTAGGCTTTCACATATACTGGAACAGAGAGGAATATTCAGCAAATATCAGAGTGGATTTAGAAAAGGACGATCCACAATGGATGCTCTAGTTGGAGTAAGTAATGAGGTGGAAAAGACACTGAAAATGAAAGAGTTGATGGCAATAGTATATTTTGACATTGAAAAGGCATATGATTCTATGTGGAGGGAAGGGTTGCTTATTAAATTAAGTAAAATGGGTATTGGAGGGAGGATGTATAATTGGATAATGGACTTTTTAACAGGCAGGAAATTTAGAGTCAAGGTTGGAGCAGACAAGTCTAAGGATTATGTTATAGAGAATGGCATTCCACAGGGGAGCGCAATTAGCCCTATACTATTTAATATTATGATTAATGACATATTCTCAGAGTTAGATGGATGTATAAACTCGGCGCTTTATGCAGATGACGGGGCTATTTGGATGAGGGGGAGGAATGTGGCATATGTATTTGAGAATATAAGGAAAGCAATAAAGAAAGTGGAGAAGTGGTCATATGAGTGGGGGTTCAAATTATCTACAAGCAAGACTTGCTACATGTTATTCACAAATAAGCGCAAGATAGATGCTGAGAAGTTAACTCTGTATGGACAACCGATGGAGAGGGTAACAGAATTTAAATATCTGGGTCTATGGCTGGACAGTAAATGTACATGGAAAGTTCATATCACACACCTGAAAACAAAATGCAAAAAGGTCATTAATCTATTACGAGCTGTGGCTGGGTGTGACTGGGGGGCAGAAAAACAGTCATTAATGGGCATATATAGGGCAATTATGAGGTCAACAATAGATTATGGAAGTATTGTATATGGAGCAGCAGCAAAAACATCATTGAGAGAAGTGGATAGGCTGCAATATAGAGCACTAAGAATATGTATTGGAGCTATTAAGTCAACCCCTAGTAACGCAGTTCTAATAGAGGCAGGAGAGATGCCACTGGAATTAAGAAGAAGAAAACTTACATTAGCATACTGGGTCAGGATTAAAGGAAGTGAGAAAGGAAATAATGTAAAGATTCTACAAAAATGCTGGGAGTATTCCAGGTTCCAGGGCAATGGATTAGGATGGACATGGGAAGAAAGGGTAAGGGAATACGAAATGGAGGTATTAGAGTTCGCCAGGTCTACCCCAATGAGCAGCATTCCCCCTTGGCTGTTCCCAGAAGTCAAGATAGATTTAAATATTCTGGAGAAGAAAAGAGGATGGCAAATAGAGGAAATGGGTGTTAAAACTAGTGCTTACCTGGGACAGAGTTTTTATAGGTATCTAGAAATATTTACAGATGGGTCTAAAAACAAGCAGGGAGAGGTGGGAATTGGTATCTATGTCCCGGAGTTTAAAATAGAAATTTCCAAAAGAATCTCCAATCAAGTATCAGTATTTACTGCAGAAATAATTGCAGTTATTATTGGGTTACAGTGGGTGGAAGAAGTCAGACCGGATAGAGTGGTGATGTGTACAGATTCACTAGCAGTCTTAGAAGGCATACAGTCAACAAAAACAGTAAGAGATGATTTAGTTATTGAACTTAATCATAGCTTACTAAGGCTTAACAGAGGTGGCATAGATATCCAGTTTTGTTGGGTACCAGCACATGTGGGGGTGAAAGGGAACGAGGGTGCAGATAGACTCGCGAAAATGGCATTACAGAAGGAAATTGAGGTTACAGTTCCACTGGGAAAAGGAGAAGGTAAAGCAATAATTAAGAGGAAAGGAATAGAGATTTGGCAGAAAAGGTGGGATGAAGACCAGAAAGGAAGGGGATTCTATAAAATACAAAAGTCGGTCATTACAAAGAGCCATAAGGAAAGGAACAGAAGAGAGGAAATAATTATGACAAGACTTAGAGTGGGTCACACAGGATTAAATGGCACAATGTTTATAATGGGGAAAAGGGACAGTAATAAATGTGGGAACTGTGGAGTTAAAGAAAATGTAGAACACATCATATTGCATTGCACCTTATATGAGGAGGAAAGAGAACGGCTACACGATAAAGTCCGCGAGGCAGGAAGGGATTGGGATCTGATAGGAATTTTAGGAACAGAAGGAGAGGGAATAGAAAGCACCAGGAAGGCACTTTACACTTTCCTAAGAAACACAAGATTAATTAATATAATTTAAGAATGAAGTAAAAATGACATGATGTTACATACTCTTGTACAGTAGGTGGCGGTATGCACCTTAAAGGGTTTGTAATCCGCCAAAAAACTTAGAGAAGAAGAAGAAGAAGTGCATGTCAGAGCAAACTCCAAGCCATGGGGTCAAAGGAATTATCTGCAGACCTCAGAAACAGGATTGTGTCAAGGCATAGATCTGGAGAAGGGTACGGAAAAATCTCTGCAGCTTTACAGGTCCCAAAGAGCACAGTGGCCACCATCATTCGTAAATGGAAAAAGTTTGGAACCATCAAGAATCTTTCTAGACCTGTCCGCCCGGCCAAACTGAGCAATCGGGGAAGATGGGCCTTAGCCAGGGAGGTGAGCAGGAACCCGAGGGTCACTCTGTCAGAGCTCTAGCATATCCTTGTGGAGATGGGAGAACCTTTCAGAAGATCAACCATCTAGGCAGCACTCCACCAATCAGGCCTTTATGGTAGAGTGGCCAAACGGAAGCCCCTCCTTTGTAAAAGGCACATCACAGCCCGCTTGGAGTTTCCCAAAAGGCACCTAGAGGACTCTCAAACCATAAGAATCAAGATTCTCTGGTCTGATGAAACCAAAATTTTACTTTCTGGCTAATACCATCCCTACAGTGAAGCATGGCGGTGGCAGCATCATGATGTGTGTGTAAATCCGGGAATTAGCAACTGAAATCATGTCAAGTTCTCCAAATTGTAAAATCTGGAAACATCAACTAAAATCATGTTACAAACCAAATTGTAAAACTCCGCGCGGCTAGACCAATGAGGGAATAGCTCGGAGCGAAGGTTTAAGCGTGATGTATTCCGCTATTGCTGTGGGAAAAGGGAAAAGTTATGAAAGTTAATAAAGTAATATTAATATTCTTGCAACCGGGTTAGACTGCTCTTTAGATTAACTGGATTAGCTAATAAGGGACCACAAATCAAAGGTACTCGTACCACGTTACCTTCCGCTTTTAGTCTGGTCTACCTTGACCCCAGTTTATCCAAAGAACAGCCTGTGTATATTGCAGTAAATCATCAGCCACCAACGCTGATTCTGTACTCGTTTATCTGACTCCATTTAATATTATAATTTAGTATGTACAATTTACACTTGATTTGTTAAAGGACCCTTATACTTTAAAGACGTTCTCTGAACTGGATGCGCTTGTTCCACCGTGTATTACATGCTGCAGATATGTACACAACTCACAGCTGACTAGATATCTGCGGTTATCTCAGAGGTTGCGGAAGAAGCCACTTCGTGAGGTATAGACTATGGTTAAGACTCAGGGACCGACGAAGGAACATTGACGACCACCGTTCTCAACATGTATAACCGACAAGCGGAGGTGATCTACTTTAAGACATAGTTCTACGGGTGCAATACTCCGTGATACATTAAGCTTAAATAGCCAACCTCCCTAGACCAGCTGAGGGGGAAAATCAAGACTGAGGAAATTAATCAACCCATTACCGGTGAACAGAGTAGTCAATTTTCAGAGAAATCACACAAATCAAGTTTAACTAATTTATTACCAGGTAGGTTATTTACTTAAGTCATCAATACATAGTTACAGATTGAACATTCCAAATTCAAATACAGTACAGAGAAAATACTTAGTCATACCTGGCAATTTGCTACACACAATGACCTGAAGTACGATGTGCGGAAAGACTGGCTACAGCCTTCCCAGATTGGTTTATTTCCTTTGCTTAAATGCTCAAACTCTGTGTTTGATCTGGCTGCAGACGGTCGTAAAACCATAAACTGGTCAGCACTATTAGCCCCCCTTCTATGGGGTTTCACAGAATGGTTTTTTCTAAGGACAATTTCACAACGGCAGCTTACGCCTGTGTTATGAAATATACATTCCATTCATGTTGCACATTTAGGACATGTAGACCATTGCACCACTCACACCGAGACCATCAAAATGATATCAAACATCAGTAGGTCTAAGTTTGTGTTGCCATGAGACTCCCCATCTCTACAGTTTTCTCAGATGTGATTGATATTAATGCCACAAAGGTACCAACATTCCTGTTGAGAATATTACCTTTACACCCTAGTTGTCCCTGTTAATTTAGGTACGTTAACTGGATGCATTTACTACTGTAACACTCAAAAACGGAACAATACATGATTATCTCTCTGGAAAGAGTGTATAATGTATGTTCCAGTGCCCAGACTAGTTCCAGTGTATACTATAATAATAATAATAATAATAATACATTTTATTTATATAGCGCTTTTCAGGAACCCAAAGACGCAATTACATAGGTACAAAAAAAACAACAAAAGAAACAAAACAAAAACACATAATGAACACATATCACGTAGTAACACATAACATAACAGATAACATAGCAACAACATATGGGTAGTAGCAGTGGGGGACTGGAACATAACAAAACATGAAAACAGATCGTAACAGCATCAAAGGTAGGGGGGGACAACAGTAGAGGCAGGTGACAACAGTACAACAATAACAGCAGTAGTGAGTGGATGCAAGAGATGACAAATGGGGAGGGGGGGGGGGGGGGGGGGTCAGGGGATGAAGTGCATGGTTAGGGGTAGGGGAGGTTGTAGGCCTGGGAGAAGAGATGTGTTTTTAACCGGGATTTGAAGATTTGTACTGTGGGTGAGTCTCTGATGAGCTGGGGGAGTGAGTTCCAGAGGCGGGGTGCTGTACGTGAAAATGCTCGGTCACCGTAGGTTTTCAGTCTGGATGGGGGGACGGTGAGGGTGAGAGTGTGAGCAGATCGGAGGGCTCGGGTGGGGTGGTGAAGGATCAGGAGATCGGACAGATAGGGGGGGGCCAGGGAGTGGAGAGCTTTGTAAGTGAGGAGGAGTACTTTAAAGGTAATGCGGAATTTGATGGGGAGCCAGTGGAAATTAATGAGGACAGGGGTGATATGGTCACGGGATCGGGTGTGGGTGAGGAGGCGGGCAGCTGAGTTTTGAACCATCTGGAGTCTATGGAGGGAGCGAGAGGTGATGCCGGTAAGGAGGGAGTTGCAATAATCCAGACGGGAGGAAATTAAAGCATGAATGAGGGTTTCAGCAGCAGAGGGGGTGAGGCAGTGTCTGATTTTTGCAATGTTGCGGAGGTGGAAGTATGAAATTTTGATGACAGAGTTGATGTGGGGCTCGAAAGAGAGGGTAGGGTCCAGAATGAAACCAAGGTTCCGTGCCAGGGGGGAGGGGGTGATGGTGGAGCTATCAACAGTGAGAGAGATGGGTCCGGTTTTTTGGAGAGTGGATTTTGTGCCAATGAGGAGGAGTTCAGTCTTATCGGGGTTGAGTTGGAGAAAGTTGTGAGTTAACCAGGTTTTTATTGCGGAGATGCAGTTTTCAATGTGGGTGAGGGGTGGGTGGTGGACTGATTTGGTGGTGAGGTACAATTGGGTGTCGTCAGCATAGAGGTGAAAGTCAAGGTTGAAGTTACGGATGATGTAACCAAGGGGAAAGATGTAGCAGATGAAGAGAAGGGGACCTAGGACAGAGCCCTGGGGGACACCCTGCGTGACAGGGGAGAGGGTGGAGGTGTGGCCGGAGAGAGAGATGAACTGTTGTCTGTTGGTGAGGTAGGAGGTGAACCAGTCCAGTGCGATGCCCTCAACACCCAGTTGGCGCAGCCTTTGAAGGAGGATGGAATGGTTGACCGTGTCAAAGGCTGCGCTGAGGTCTAGTAACAACAGGATGCTGAGGGCACCGGAGTCTGCAGAGATGAGGAGGTCGTTGATGACTTTAACCAGGGCTGTTTCAGTGCTGTGGAGGGGGCGGAAACCAGACTGGAGGGGTTCATAGAGGAGGTTGGACTGTAGGTGGGAGTGAAATTGGGCAGCGACCAGACGTTCAAGGGTTTTAGATAAAAACGGGAGATTTGATATGGGACGGTAGTTGGAGAGGTTGGCTGGGTCAAGGGTGGGTTTTTTAAGGATGGGGGTAACGGAGGCAAGTTTGAAAGCAGAGGGAACATGGCCGAGGGACAGTGACTGATTGTAGAGGGTGGAGAGGTGGGGGAGGAGAACAGGGAGGCAGGCCTTAGTTAAGATGGTGGGGAGCGGATCCAGGGAGCATGTGGTGGTCTTGGAGGCGGTAATGATGTCAGAGATGAGGGAGGGGGTGACGGGAGAGAAGGCTATCAGTGAGTGGGTGGGGATGGGGAAAGTGACAGAGGGGGGGGGGAGGGGCGGAGGGGTCCGAGATGGAGGCAGCCAGGGAGGTATTGATTTTGGAGATTTTGCTGTTGAAGGTGAGAAGGAAGGAGTTACAGAGGTCAGTGGAGGAGGGTGGGCTGCTGTCCGGGGGCTGGAGAAGGTACTTGACAGTGGAGAAGAGGGTACGGGGGTTGGGGTTGGTGCTATTGATGAGAGAGGAGTAGTGGGCAGATTTGGCAGCTTGAAGTGCATCACGGTAGGAGGAGAGGTGGTGCTTGTAGGCTTCTGCGTGGACGGTGAGGTGAGTTTTCTTGTAAAGTCTTTCAAGTTGACGGCCGGTTTGTTTCATGGTGCGGAGTTGAGGGGTGTACCAGGGGGAGGAGGTGGTGAAGGACACAGTAGCGGTTTTCCAGGGGGCCAGGGAGTCAAGGGAGTCAGTGAGAGTGGAGTTAAGAGTGTTGGCATAGTCATCTGGAGAGGCATACTGTACAATGTAGCAAAAGTATCAATCACATCTGTATATTTTTAAGCTTTTTGAGGACAAAAGCAATCTATCACTGTTTGTGTGCCTGTCTCCACGACAGTCCAAGCGTTTCCTCACAAAGCCATGACACCTGGAGACATTCTTTGACCGTCATAAACTTCACGCCAGATGGTCCCAGCAAACTTTACGGCATTGAAGTTCTGGCATCACAGCCTCCCAGAGACGTCACAGGCTTCCCCCCATGGTATCATGTTCAGCTGCTCTGAAATTTCTCAATTCCAGTCTTACATGTGGATGTTTTTCAGCAGCGGGGACGGGGTGACTAGTCCTGATAGAGGGAAAGATGAATGCAGCTAAGTACACCGAGATCCTTGAAGAAAACCTGCTTCAGAGCACTCTGGACCTCAGACTGGGGAGAAGGTTTACTTTCCAACATGACAACAACCCGAAGCACACAGCCAAGAGAACAAAGGAGTGGCTTCGGAGAAAGTCTGTGCATGTCCTTGAGTGGCCCAGCCAGAGCCAAGACCTGAATTCAATTGAACATCTGTGGAAAGAGCTGAAAATGGCTGTGTACTGACACTCCCCATCCAACCTGATGGAGCTTGCAAGGATATGCCAAGAGGAATGGGCAAAAATGCCCAGAAACAAATGTGCCATGCTCGTAGATTCTTTCCCAAGACGCCTTGAAGCTGCAAAGGTGCCAAAAGTGCAGCAACCAAGTATTAGGCTAAGGGTGTGTACAGATATGTAACCCCTAAATAACCTATTTTTGTCAGTAAAATAAAATTGCATATTTTCTAAAAACCTGTTTTCACTTTGTCATTATTGGCTATTGTGTGTAGATGTTTGAGGCAAAAAATGAACTCAATCTATTGTAGTATAAGAACGAAGCAGACGCTATTAAATCTTGAACGAAGAAGAACGTTTGTTCAAAAAAAGTTATCAGCGGAAATTTTCCACAAAATTTTTCGGGTATCGTGAGATGGATATTAGGCTGGACGAGATGGTGATAATGAGGTTGTTTCTGGGGGGGATACATTTTTATGAACACCGTATCATGATTGATCGAAATACCTTCCGTTCGGAGACAGGGGAAGTACATACACTGGAAATCCTACCCTATAGACACTTTCGGCAGTAGTTCTTTTCCAGGCTTTAACTCCTTGTGAGACGGAGATAAAACTGGGAACGAGGTTATAGGACAACTGGCGATGTCTTCACGATCATCTACACAGCAGGCAAACCCCGATCTCGAAATAAGAAGCGATATTTTTTTTTAAAGAGTTGCTCTTTTTTTTTTTAAAGTTACTTTCTATATTTAGGAAACTACTTCATTTTTAAATCAGTTGCAATTTTTTTTTTAAAAGCATAGTTTTTTTTTAAGTAAAACATTTTTTAATAAGATGCAATCGTCTTTTTAAAAAAAAGATGTGTTATTGATTTAGGAAGCCACTGTCTTTTTAAATAAAGCTTCTCTATTTCAAAATACGTCTTCTTTTTAGAGGCAAAATGCTAAGGGCTAAAGCTAGCCTTTGTGAATGCACAAAACACTATGGGTCAAGCTGTCGATTGGATTGCCAGTGTAACTAATGCATAGCTAAACGCATGTCTTCATGGTCTGTTCGTAAAGAATTCCAGCTCATTCTGAAATTATGCGTCTTATTAAAAAAAGAGATGTTTTATTTTTTTTAAACTGGTTTTCTAAATATATAAAGCATTTTTTTTATTTTTAAAAGAGCAACTCTTTAAAAAAAGATTGCTTCTTATTTTGAGATAGGGGTTTGCACTTCAGGGCCACCGTAGTATGAAACCCTAGCTGCGCATACAACATCCATCAAGGAAGCGTACTCAAAGTAGGAAGTGGATGAGTTGGATTGCACTAGAAGTGACCACTAGGCGGACCGGCTACAGACCTCAATCAATCAATCTATCAAAATGATATTGTGTATTTTACATAGTACTTGTCACAATATGCTTCCCAGTTTACCCTGGCCTAAACCCCCCGCAGAGCAAACCAGTGGCGACAGTGGCAAGAAAAAACTCCCTGGCCAGCAGAGGCTGTGGGTTCACAAATACAATTCCTGCTGCACAGCACAGCTTTCTGGTACACATCTATATTTTTGGGTTGCTGCACGTAACAGCAAATAAATGTGTTATAAAATATGGATACATATGATCCAGTGTACATTGCTTCCACATTGCTTCCATCACTGCAGGTGCTTCTCTTGTTTTCTTCTGTACCAGGGGAGAACAGCAGGTATGTTAATATGCAGCAAAACATACTGAAGATCCAGCCTTTCAATTTTCATATTGTCCTGGCAGACGTAGATAAAATTGAATCCCCTGTAAAAAGCAGTGTCACTGTCAGATTTTGTAGAGAGGTGGGGTGACACACAAATATACAATAGAAATACTTGCAAAACATTGTGGAGGCGATTGATAATTCTCAAAGCGCACAATGATAACATAGGTCTATCTGGGAGAGAGAAGGGAGTGGTGGCTCTGAAAATAGTCTATCTACCCCCTTACTGAATTAATGTGAGAAAAATAAGATGGGAAGACCAATTTAGATACATTTTATTGGTAGTTTTGCAAGTAATTTTGTAATAAAATGTAAATATAAGCAATATCAAAAACAAAATTGCCGCTTATTTCAGAATTTCTGAACACAAGTATTGTCTTACTCATGGCTTTAGAAAAATACAACTGTATTACAAATTTAGCCTTCTGGAAAATCCACTGGAGAAAGAGTGCAATAGACGGAAAGCAAATGGAACCATGTCCACACAGAAGGAACATGCTCTACCGCTTACCCGCCGCTACGTAGATGCAGCTTTCTGCTGCATACAGAATCCTGAACCAATCAAATGACTTATTTTCCTGTTCTCACTTTTCCCATTGACTCGACGGACAAACAAAGAGGCCGCAGGGTGTCTACGAACACAAGTGAGAACCAAATTAAATAAAATGTGCCCAGCAAGGGCCTTCACTCAGTAAGAGAAAGAAGCTGAAGAATTCAAGGCTCGAGGCACAATCCTACATTTCTGGCCTGCCCCTTTGTAGTTGCGGCCACATTTATTAATTGTCATCTACTTTCTGGCACCATCCAAACACATCAGTCACACAGTTTATTTATGTCATTTATCTTATGTCTGTCCTCCCCTTTCTTTCTTTTTGTCTTTGCATTCATTATGTTAGTTTTCTGAGCATGCTGTCAGTTTTATAGTGAATAGGGTTGAGCTTGGGGTGACTTCTCAATGGACAACAAGTGACCCATCTGCCCAGTTCTGTTTTATTAACCCCTTCTGTATTGGGTTTGTTTGGTTTTTGTTTGTGTGCTTGTAGGCAACACAAGGAATTCATCACAACACTAAGAAGGAAACTAGGAACCACCTATAACTAGTTATGTCTGATGCATGTTGGGCATTCCATTTTTTGGCATTATTTTCTGTCAGCCACAGTTGTGAAGATCACAGCTTTGATTATCTTTACTTAAGAACTTTTAAAAAAAAATGGTGGTAGAATTTGACAGACCACATGGCGGAATGTCAGCTTGACCCTGTAATGATTTTTCAAGTCTAAACTGACTTGTTAGAGGCAGCCAGACAATTCTGTCCTCAGACTTCTTCTTTATTTGTTTCCAAGCAATCTGAACCTTCACACCCCGGACCCAGGCCCGTTGCCAGGCTCACGCCAGGCATCTTCAAAAAGCAATCTCACTTCCCTGTGGATGTTTTTTTTTCGGATGAAATAGGTCTCAGGACAAGACATGGAAGGAATTGGGCCTACACGGTCCAGTGAGCACACATTTGCTTCAAGGTGATTAAGTGGACCCTGGAGAGGAAGCAGTAGAACTCCTGCTTGTGTGTCACCTGGGGGGAGCGGAATAGCTTTTAGTGACGGACTTCAGACTTGAAAAAGCTTTCCATTCTGTTATCGCTTCTTCACTCTGCGAGCGGAACAGGCACAGGCAGCTACATTTTTTTCCAATCAAGACGATGGCCGATGCGTCCTTCCATTACAGCAGCCGTTATCTATATTGTTTTTTCATTTATTTCAGTTTTGTTCATTTTGAAACTGACAGCACTAATGGAGGTTCATTGAAGCTAACACGACTGTGTCATCAATATTGTCAGCTCGCATGTGGGACCTGGCTGTGACAGGGTTTCCTAAGTGTGACCCCTCACGTTCATTGAGTGGGACAGACAATGGCCGCTGAAGAAATGCCCCCGGTCAGCCTCCCCAGGGACTCCAGTTGTGCAGTGTTTGTTCCTGCAATTTTCTCCTCATGGTGCAACATTAGGCACTGACCATGGCACCACACTTCATTAACTGATGATTTAACCTGAGCTGATTCGCCTGTGGCAACTGTTATACAATGCCTTGCAGGAGGGAGCAATAGGCTATGGGCAGAATTCTCCCCCTCCCACAGGGAAGGCATTACAGATGCTGGGAGATGTTGAGGTATGCAGTCATCAGTTGAGGTATGCAGTCATCAGATCCACTTGTCCAGCTCATCAGCTGCATCGCTGTGACAGAGACAAGTAGCTTTCTCCAATTGCCTGGGGTCATGTCAGTTAAACTCTGTAAATCACGAAATGAGGACTTCCCAGAGGTCAGTTGGTCACGCCACATCAAAATGCCAGCCAACGAAAGACAGGGGGAAAAGAAGTAACCTGAGAGTAGTTGTCCCACCAGAATTTTCTGTCTCCCAAGAAGACGTTCCGAATGACAGTGCGATGGTATATGACTGGAGGCTGTCTTTAAGGAGGTGGCCCTTTGTCTCAGAGAGTGCCAAAGATAGACATGCAGTTGGCAGGTGGTCGGCAGGCGCTTCTGAAACACGTCCATGTGCGTGCGATTACGGTGCCCAGGGGGGAGCATGGGAAGAGCTCTGCCCCTTGGTGTTAATCATTGGCTCAAAAATCTGAGGCTGCCTTATAATCCAAATATAACGTTCATTTATCCAGTTGTTACCCTAAGTGTGCCTGTCTGTGTGTTCTTTAACTGATTCATACTGTTGGGCTCACAATGGAGTCATTCAGCTTAAGAGTCTTTCCTCAAAGTAAAACAGTAGGAGAACCTGGAACCTCAACCTTTGACCCCACTTCCCCCCTTCACTTTTGGTGGTCATTATAGGCCTCTCCAGCCCCTCTTCACCTCTGCACTGCTGCTCAAGTGTTTCAGTATCAAAGAGGACTGCCTCACTGTCTGATTTACTTATTCACTTTCTTAAACTGCTCTCCTTCTTCCTCTCTTTTCCAAAAAAAGAAAGAAAAAAAAGTGTGATTTGGATGAAATCCATAATAGACAGAGGGTGCAAAGTAGTTTTGGATGATTTCCACTTTGCCCAAGCTGTGTTTGAAAAGACCACAGTCTTGTTAGCTAGTCTGTGATTGATGCCTTTAAAAAAAAGTTGTTTGGCTGGGATCACAATGTTTCATTCTTTTTGCTTCCACCAATTTCTGCACAACCAAGCAACTTGAGGCTTCGATGTTTTTAAAAAAAAAATTCTGTTAATCAATAAATAAGCATCAATGATAATATTAATAATTCGCTTTCATCTTGGGTTTGTCTCAGATTGGTCACTGGAGAGTCTATCCCTGTGTTCTTTATATTCCTGCTTAAAGGGGCCCAGAATGAACGCTGCTCAGAAAGTAAAAAGGATTGCTTCTGTTTGTTAATCTTTCTCTCCATATCTTTTCATATGACCAGACCTTTTTTCATCCCTTTCACCTCAAAAGAAAGGGGGGGAAAAGTTTATCAGTCCCCTGTTTCTTTTGTCGTCTCCTTTCTTCTCCATTCTCTTTATACTCTTTTCCTAATCCCAGCCATGCATGAGCGATCAGTTGTGTCCTGTTGTTTCGCTGTTCTGCTAGTTTTCAATCAGTAGGGTTCCGTCTTTGTTCCTTTTCTTCAACAAACACAGAAAAGGTAAGAAGAGGGAAGGGTAATAGAATCTCCTCTGCAGACCGAGCCTTTGTATTGCCCATCAGTGACTGTAATTAAGGGAGAATGTTGCTGTGATGTTACTCTCTGTGATGTTACTCTCTGTGCTTTTTCTCAGTCTGTAGAGAGATGAGGAGTGCTGCATCAAAGTGCATTTTTGGAGTCCGGCTGCCCCAGAGCCTGTACATATTATTGACGTTGTGAATAGGATATAAACATCGGCTGCCCTGCTCAAAACCAAATCAACACCCTATGGTGCGAGGGAGTGCTGCAAACTTGAGTGGCTAAAAGAAGTACACATTCATGAATACTGTATACTACTGAACATTACGGTCAACTTTAACTTCTCTGACAAATGAACGGCTGTCATCGCAAGTGTCCTTTGTTGCCACAGTGTTAGGAGGGGAGTCCAAAAGCATTTATCTCTTAAGTAACAACGTGTGAATTAAAACCACTATAAAAAGTGAAACACACAGCTGTTGCCTTGGAAAACAAAAAAAACAAGCAAACTTTCATCATTATTTCACAATGAAGAAATCACAAGTTGCAAAATTTTGAGGAAAAATACAATATATAATGCATAATGTTAACATAATGTTTTCATCTAAACAAAAATGAACAAAACTCTGTGAAATATCACTGGGTAGGTGTATTCTGACCACATTCATGATGGTAAACACCCAAGTGACGGTTATGATGATGTTAATTATTATTATTATTATTATTATTATTATTATTATTATTATTATTATTGTGGTTGTTGATTTTTTGTTGTTGTTGTCCCTCTGAATGCAGACAGAGGGAGACCTGCCCTCAGAATGCCCTGTTCAAAGGGTGGCCATTGTTGCTGGTCCCTGGCCTGTGTCTGGTCTGTGGATCTTGGGCCTAATTAAAAGCTCTCAGCGGGCTTATGGGACAGGATGGGGGCTGGGCTGTGCTCCACGGGATATTATGATCACAAATGTCTTCTGTCGCATCCTGCACTTTGTGCTTCAAGGTTCACCCAACTGCCGTTACCTGAATGGACTGGGATCAGAGCAAACCGCCACATCGCCCAGGTTCTCATTCTATCAGGGCTGTTTGTAAGTGACCATTGTTGATGCCAAAGACTGGATTAAGACGGGTGCACAATTGAACTGATTTTTATGTGAGAACAAAGGCTGGGGGGCGGGGGGGTGCAGGGGCCCAGGTCCAGTCCAAGAGCTGCATGAGAGTGCCCCTATACAAACACTGGGATTAACTCAATCAGGTTTCTTACATAACCCTCCCTGCCCCCTCCATTTTCTAATTTGTGTATAGGTGACAGATTAAGGGGTGAATTATCACTACATTAAACAAAATGGAGGAAACAGAGAAATACAATCAAGAATTTGTACAGGGTTAGTTTGTCCATTGTTTTAATGTAAGGTAACCAATTAAGCATGGTGTTATCTCCGGACTGCTTCGTCAGCCTGGGGCTCATTTTGAGGCGTCGAACACAAGCGGCCCATTTCATTTCTGAGGAGGCGTAGGGTCATATGAGAGGTGGTGCAGAGCGTGGGTTTAACGCCACAGCTCAAAGGCCGGGCGGTGTCTGGCCCTGCGATTCTGGTTGCGTGCACATGGGGGCACCATTGTGGTGCTGCTTGTCCAGATAATTTCATTGGAAAGATGAGCTGGAATGCTGCTGCCCGTAAAGGGAAGAGACAACTGTGTCTCCGTGCCTCATCTGACAGTCTGACCCTTCAGCACAGCTGCAGAAGCTGTGAAAGCCAAGAAGGCTGAATCCACCACTACATGCCGAGGACACCGGACTGTTCGAGGGGGGAAAAAATTAAAGAGGGATTTAAAATATTTTAATTTTTGTGACTCAAAAATCCAACCTCAATATTCTGAGAATTCCAGGGTGGGAGTAGTTAAACCTGCCCGGTACCCCCACTCTCGCTTCTCGGCCATAAATGATTGGGCTTGAGCTTTTCACGCCAGAGGAGAGGATCGGTTGGACAGTCCTATCCGTCTGCTCTGGCTTTACTGAAGAGTGTTAAGCTTCTTCGCCTCTCAACAATGGGCTCACAATCTGTTTTTTTTGGGCTGCTTGGAAGGGTTGCTTTCCTCGGCAGCCTCGGCAGCCTCACTCAGGCTTCCAGACAGAGAAAAGGCTGCACGGGGCTAGGCTGTGGCTGAAGGAGGGACCAGCCACTTCATTAGGGGCGTTTAGAAGGAAAAACCCTTTTGTCTCCCCGTCCACTCCAAAAAAAAACCTCCAGTCCTCTTAACCACCAGCTCTCTTCTCAACACAGCGAGGGCGCCTGAGATACAAGACAACTTGGAAAGATGAATGATATTTATCTTTGTGAATACATTTGGAATAAGGGGGGAATTTGATATTGGCAGCTTCCCCTCCGACCCCCCCACCTACCCACCCAGCTCTTTAAAGCGCCTCTGTTTTGGGTTTGCGTACCCCACTGCTTTCTCTGGCTTTGATATCTCCAGCCGGGTGAGGGGTGAGGATTGTGAGGTCTGTGTTTCAGGCATCCCAACTTCTCACACTGAGGAGAGTAACCTCTGGTCCTGGTTCGAGTGAGGAACACTGACAGGGTTTCCAGTCATGCTCATGTCTTTGAAGTGAACTTTTTTGGAGTTACTAATTAGCAAGGGCAACTCAACGCTTAGTTTCCTCTTGAAAGAGTGTGAAAGAGCACATGTGATAAAGACCCTGGCTGCTTTTTTTGTGCACAACAGGGACTTTCAATGCTGTTGATATAGACAGAGACTTGTTTTGGTAAGTGAATAAGGCCAAATCTGAACTGGAATGGCTTCAGTGAAGGAAATTTGTGGAGGTATGCACTTTCTAGTATTTACTGTGCACTTCTCTATGTCCTTATTTAATTGCTAATTAATTCTGAATCACACAAGAGGATTAACATGTTGACTTGTCCAGATATATACTTCTGTATTACTTTACATTTTCCTTACAAAATAAATATTACATTTTTTTCCCATTATGTTTCACAATGCCCAGTTTGTGGGACAAAAGACAGAATAGTTTACAATATCAGTGAACCCGTCGGCAAACTATTGTGGAAAATTAACATCTAAAATCCAAATGCGTTTTTTGTTAAAATGTCTGTATAGATCACAAAAACAGAACCATTTCACCAACCATTGATACGTAATTATGTTCTATTTATTAAGACACAAACCTTTAAATTCTCTTAATGTCGAGAGACACTAAACCTTTTATAATGTGTAAGAATGGAAAATAAGACTTGTTAATTTGTTATAGAGGATCATTGGCAGTAAATCTGGACTATTGCTCAACATGTTGAAGTCCTGCAGAGCAAACGCCTTTGCTACTGCGATATAACTTTTCTGCATATCTGTGTTCATTTCATTAAGGCTTTCAGCATCAACAGATACAGCTGGGTGGCAGTTGGCCTCTGTAGCATCCCGGCTTTGAAAACCACGGCCTTATTATATGGCACAGCTCACTCAAGGCCCATTTCCTGTTCCTGTCCAATGTACTTCCACACAGCCAGTATTCCTGCTGTTGCTTTTTCTCATGCGGAGGCAGGCCTTCCAGTGGTCCGGTGGTCAGTACAGATACGGGAGTATTGAGTGCTCCTCTTCAGAGAGCCTGCAGGTGGGGTATTGATCTAATTCGTGACACCTCCACATCAGGAGGGTACTCGCAGCCAGGGAAAGGAGCCATCCCCAATGCACCTTGTGGTGCTCATGGACGTTGCCCCGCTCTCAAAGACAAATATATTTTCTGCAAATCATGCGACAGCTCGTGCATTAGATCCTGATTGTTATTGTTGTTGTTGTACCTGCTAGGGTTATTTGTGTTGATGAGAATTGTTTCCCAACAAATAACCTCAGATTCCTGCAAAGAGGGGGACTGAACTAACCATATGTTCTCCTGCGTGCGCTGGGGAATGGATAGCCAATCAATTTCAAAACCTCTATATTCCAAACGCGGTAAAGCCGGATCAAATGTTATAATGGAAAAATAACCAATTAAATGCATTGTTATAATGCAGCTGTGAAGTGTGTGGAGTTACTGGGTCAGAAAAAGGCCTGCACATTTTAAAACCAGCTGTCTATCTTGTTTGTGGATTGTATACAGAAACTAGTACGTTTGTGGAACTTTTTATCAGGTAACATTGTATTATGGTTATTTAATCAAATATTGGTTGTCACCAAGATTGGCACAAAATCTGAATCCAGATGTTGCGAAAATATAATTAAAATAAATGCTTACACTGTGACTTACAATTAATTTCAATCCCATCACATAGTGATGATCAGAAAACACAAATGGTCCAAACCAAACATTTGTTGTTGATTTTCAATTTGCCCATTTGATCATGCCCCAAATATACCTTTGTGAGTGAGGTTTAGACAAAGATATTATATCTTGCAGACAAATTCTGAACATTTTACCTTGAAAGTTGAATTAAAATTTAAATAAGTGTCACATAGTAATTAATTCTATGAAATGTTAATTTTCAACTCTCATGCAAGAACAAGCCATAAAAATATGACCATAAAATTACAACATCAAACAAACTTTCATTCTCAACCTTCACACGATGCAATACTGATGTTCAATCATATCTTAAAAAAACTTTCATTTCCAACTTTCATTCGAAATGACTGTTAAAGGAAGACCAGTAATTTCTCACGTCATACCAAAAAGTAATTTCTAACTCAGCCACAGAATTGTCATTGCAACATTAAAAAAAAAACTAAAATTTTGAACCTTTATGTAATCTTATACTAACTTTAGGCAAGCCATGCTTTATATGTCTACTCAACCATAATACAGAAAAAATGGCCACAGGGTTTAATCTTCCAATTATAATTTTATTAAGCTCATCTTCTTGACGCCAGTAGTTGCATACGCAATTGCGCCTTATCAGGCTCCTTATTATCTGTCAAAGGAGCCGACCTGTGGCTGGAAGGCACAAGGACATCAAGCTGCGGATGTGTCTGGGCAGGTTAAGGAGTCGAGCTGTAGCTCATGTTAGCCTACCAAACTTCCTGCTTAATCTGTGTCTGGAACAGGAAGCCATGAAATAAACATTAGTATATAATCTGCTGACTGTTTAGACTGTTTACTTGTGAAAACCCAATGCAGTCTTATAGCTAGATAACACAATAACACAAACAGTATTTGACATAAAGAAGAGAAAGAACAAAATAAAAGGTTCCAAGACCTGCCAAAGATACCAGATCGCAGAAAAGGAAATGTTTCTTCCAGAGAGACAACATTTTAAAAAATACATTTTATAATAAAACTAACACTGGTTTTTGATTATTATTGATTATTCACATATAAATGTGTATACCTACAGTGCCCTCCACTAGTATTGGCACCCCTGGTAAAGATGAGTAAAAAGGGTTATAAAAAATTAACCGTTTGGTGAATTAGCTTAATCTCACACTGAAAAAATTAGAACCTTAATTAATCAACCTTTAATTGAAGTAAATTTATTATGAGAAAAAAAAATCCTCATCAAGAAATAATTACAAACAACCAAACCATGTGTACCACAATTATTGGCACCTCTGCATTTATATATAGAATAAAGTAATCATTTTTCATATTTGGTCACATATCCTTTGTATGCCATGACTTCCTGGTGTCTGTGACCCAACAACATCAAAAGACTCTTGATATCTTATTGTCTGGTAGTCTTACAAGTGATACTATAACATCTTTGCATTTGAATTAATCTCTATGGGAATTGGGGGGTGAGACTATATTTAGCTGTAAATTACACTGGAACAGTATGGAACACATGGTTGGCTAAATGGCTCTAAGTCATCAAGGGTCTGACATACAGTGCCCTCCACAAGTATTGGAACACCAGGTAAAGATGAGTAAAAATGGTTATATAATATTCACCGTTTGGAGAATTAGCTTAATCTCACATTGAAAAAATGAGACAAATCCAACCTTTAATTTAAGTAAATTTATTCTGAGAAAAAAAAATCCATCATCAAGAAATAATTATTTTTAACAAAACCATATGTGGCACAATTATTGGAACACCTGCATTTATATATAGAATAAAATAATAATTTCTAATATTTGGTCGCATATCCTTTGCATGCCATGACTTCCTGATGTCTGTGACCCAACAACATCAAAAGACTCTTGATATCTTATTTTCTGGTACTTTTACAAGCCAGATACTATAACGTCTCTGCATTTGTAAAAATGGATCTCTGACATGAGAATTGGGGGGATGGGACTAGATTTAGCTGTAAATTATGCTGGAACAGTATGGAATGCATAGTTGGTAAAATGGCTGTAAGTCATCACTTGTGGAGGGCACTGTATCAAACAAGCCTTAATCCATCACTCTGCTGCCAGGAATACAGCATATATGGATGGATAACTTGAAGGGTTTCTTCTCCAGAAAATAAGATATCATGTTGTTGGGTCATAGAGTTCAATTGGAAATTTTGTCAGGAGAAACTTCCATTAAAAGTAGGATTTTTAAAATATTTTCAGTGTGAGATTAAGCTAATTCACCAAACGGTGATTTTTTTATAACCCTTTTTACTCATCTTTACCAGGGGTGCCAATAATAGTGAAGGGCACTGTATTTAGAGAAAATGACAGTAGCATATTTAATAAATGAGGTTGAGGAAATGTTGGCTCGTGGTTCCAATCAATAAAAGATTCTAATTCTTAAAATTGCTGTATTTTCAGGTCCAAACAACAACCTCCATCTTCAATGTGTTTGTATCGCAGAGGCTGTGCTGTATGTACCCCACTGTTCTATACATCTTACCCCTTTCCTTTTAGGGCACTATATAGAAAAGAAGAAGGCCCATTACTGTAGTTAGGAGTCTGACATAATGAATAGAGTAGCTTCTGTAAACCTGCAGTAAAATGGTGTGTTGATTGACTTATTCATTAGGACGCATGAGACTGGGCAAAGAGGAGAGGCCAAGATGACATCAGCTGCAGTATAAACCTACCTACTGTATTTTATTCTCCATACAAAGAACTGCAATAGCAGGCACCTCTTGACAAGTGCTTGTGGCGGGATTATTTTAACACACACAACTATTTTGTAGATGTAGTCTCCAGGCCCCTCCCTTTTTCTCTATTGAGTTATTGGGCTTGGCACAGTGCCACTCTGTGCCCGTGGTTGGTGTTAGCACAGCGGGATACATCCACACACTTTATACCTATAAAAACTGTGAGGCCTGGAAAATAGTTTCATAGCTTCCATACCCACATATAAGCGCTGGCCCCATGTGCAGAGCTTGAGACCCTTGCATGTGTTATTGGTGCAATTAAATGTGAAACACAGGAACACGAGGTGGGGAAGATGGGAAAAAGGTAGTAAACCAGGGAAATGACAGCAGACAACTTGTAATTTAGGGAAGCTTCTTTCAAAGGCAAGAAGCACATTGTTCGCGGTTTTCCACAGTGACTTTTCCCCTCTCTTCTCAAAGAGAGAATAGAAAGCATGAGGTAGCAGGCAGTAAAGAAAATATTCACAGAATGTAAACGCAATCAAAGTGGCGAGCTCATGGCTTCAAAGTCCACATGCTCTGAGAACTGCGCTCTCTGATCCCTAGGGGAACTGAGGCAGGGAGGAGACTTCCACCTTCATGTGTGCATCCTTCAGATCACAAGGAACTCTGGGAAATTTAAAAATATCTGTGCAATTGATCATCGTGTCTGAAGTGAGCTCTTACATTATAAACACATGCACAGAAAAAAAATGCTCTAATTTTTCATCTGCTTTCAGCGTGTGTTCTGGAGCTACAAATTGCATTTAATTACATGCTGGACGCAAAGGGACACTTAGTGACAATATAAACACCAATTTGCCATTGAAGCAGTCAATGGGAGTCAGCCCCAGTGTCTCACACGGTGACGGCATTTTCTCAATAATGATTTTAATACACCCAGGAGATGCCACATGCCAAGTTTGCATGTTAATAGATTTAAAGAATGATTTTAATGAAGTGATGGGGAGCCTCACACTGCTCATTATATGCTGTCTGTTACCCTGTGGTAACACACTACCTCACTTTCATTTTTTCACATTGATATACTGTACCACCACGTGACAATTTATTTTTTCCCACAGAAAAAAATGTTGCATTTGAAACATGTAAATGTCAAGTATAAATACAACAATTTTGTAAGAAGAGGAAGAAAAGTCTTTACACGGCGCATCAATTTTAGCCCAAGCTTTTTGCAGACAAATAATGAAATGATTATGATGTTCAAGTGAAAAGCCATATGGTAGTGCCTTGCCTCTCTGCTCTATTACGCAAGGGGAGAGATTGTTAGACATAAAAAAGCAGGCCTCTGGCAATGAAACAGACTGAATAATGAAGAGAATAGCTTCCTGATAGGGAATACAATGTACGATGGATAATATAGGATAATGCTGTACAGTGGCAGATGACTGACATATGCTGTAAATGGTCGGAACAAGCTTAACCAATCAACGCAATCAGTCAGTTAATGAAGCAATGAATCAATAAATCAACTCAATCACTCAGTTAATGAAACAATGAATCAGTCAATCAGTCAGTTAATGATACAATGAATCAGTCAATCAACTCAATCAGTCAGTTAATGAAGCAATGAACCAGTCAATCAACTCAATCAGTCAGTTAATAAAGCAACGAATCAGTCAATCAACTCAATCAGTCAGTTAATGAAGCAATGAATCAGTCAATCAACTCAATCAGTCAGTTAATGAAGCAATGAATCAGTCAATCAACTCAATCAGTCAGTTAATGAAGCAATGAATCAGTCAATCAACTCAATCAGTCAGTTAATGAAGCAATTAATCAGTCAATCAAGTTCATTGTGAGATAGATTTAATTTCAGTCAGATTGTCAAATGGCCACCTTAGTTTTTTAATTTTAGTTTTATAATAACAAAACTTGAGGACACTGGGGTTTGAGATAAAATTGTGAAATTGTATGCATATGTGTGTGCGTGTGTGTTACATGCCATTATATTACCTGTCAGTGAGGTTCAGTCTGCTGCAGAGAGTGTTGAAAGAGGGTGTAGGGTCTCTATTCTGTCCTCAGGGGCCATGTGTGGATGACCTGGGGTACAGTGATGTAACTGCGCCAGAAATATGAGCAAAATAGACTTGCAGTATGAAGCCAAAGGTTTAATTTAAATGACTTTCGGATGCACTTCAGAAGCTGTAATTGTCGACTTATTTATTTTATAATTTTTTGCCTTTTTAAAAGTAAGATTATGGAAGGAAAATTAAAGAAATAATTAAAATCAGGCCCCTCTGCTTAACCTCTAAAAGGTCACAATGTAAATTTTTGCTGGCTGGAACTCCAATTTCCCAAATTGTACTTATTTAATCACTCGAGGGCAAGCATAATTTTCCCTTTTCGCCCGAGGAAAAAAAAAGCCATTAACAACAGGCACATTAAAGGTGGGAAAATAAATATCCCAATTCTAGCCAAAGTGTCTTCATTTTGCTAATAATGTGAGATATTCTGTTTCCATGGCGACCGAGCGGTGGTTGCAGCCCTGTTCCCAGCTGTTGAGAAGGGTTTTTTTGTGTGTGCATTGAAGCCGCCTCCGTGCTGTGTTCCCCTTTCAGGCTGCAGAATAGCGCCTCAACTAATCCGTGAAAGATGCCGCGCTCTGAACTAGCGGCCAAGCCTTTTCCCCACTGAATCAGGTCTCAAGGTCCGAGCTCTGCTTCACGCTTGATTGGTGGCTCCTGTGGCAGGACTCCCCTCCCTGCTGGGCGTGGGCTGTTCCCCCCTTTCCGTGCCGCTCATCGCAGGGGTAATCGGCTTCTCCCTTGCATAATTAGCAGCTCAGAGCCGGGAGACGCCCTGCTGCCCCTCCATGCCTATGTCCCCCCCTTCGGGTACTGCAAGCCTGAAGAGCAGTTCCCCTACAGGGGAGAGCATCTCACAGGCCGTAGCGGCCGGGGACTCTAATGGGGAAGGCCAGAAACAGCCAAGCAGTAAGCAAGGCCTGTATTACCTCTTCCTTTCTGCGACTACTATGCATTTACGAGGAGCTCACTGTGCATATTCAGTGGTTCATTCAGACGCCTCTCCAGGGTCTCGCAGGACCGTTTCTTGCACTCACCTTATGCAGGCTCTCCCCAGAGAAACAGGGATCAGAGGTCATTATTACCAATATGACCTTTTCAGGTGGAAATACAGATAACGAGACCATGAGCCATAAACCTGCCATGCTATTTTGTGTTACAAACGCACTTCCTTTAACCCCTTCCCTTTAACTTTATTTAACCCCTTCCCTTTAGCTTCCTTTAACCCCTTCCCTTTAGCTTCCTTTAACCCATTCCCCTTAACTTAATTTAATCCCTTCCTTTTAACTTCCTTTAACCCCTTACCTTTAACTTCCGTTAACCCCTTCTCTTTAGTTCCTTTAACCCCTTCCCTTTAGCTTTTTTAGCCCCTTCCCTTTAGCTTTTTTAGCCCCTTCCCTTTAGCTTCCTTTAACCCCTTCCCTTTAACTTCCTTTAACCCCTTCCCTTTAACTTCCTTTAACCCTTCCCTTTAACTTCCTTTAACCCCTTCCCTTTAACTTCCTTTAACCCTTCCCTTTAGCTTCCTTTAACCCCTTCCCTTTAGCTTCCTTTAACCCATTCCCCTTAACTTAATTTAATCCCTTCCTTTTAACTTCCTTTAACCCCTTACCTTTAACTTCCGTTAACCCCTTCTCTTTAGCTTCCTTTAACCCCTTCCCTTTAGCTTTTTTAGCCCCTTCCCTTTAACTTCCTTTAACCCTTCCCTTTAGCTTCCTTTAACCCCTTCCCTTTAACTTCCTTTAACCCCTTCCCTTTAACTTCCTTTAACCCTTCCTTTTAGCTTCCTTTAACCCCTTCCCTTTAACTTCCTTTAACCCCTTCCCTTTAACTTCCTTTAACCCTTCCCTTTAGCTTCCTTTAACCCATTCCCCTTAACTTAATTTAATCCCTTCCTTTTAACTTCATTTAACCCCTTCCCTTTAGTTTCCTTTAACCTCTTCCCTTGAAATTCCTTTAACCCCTTACCTTTAACTTCCGTTAACCCCTTCTCTTTAGCTTCCTTTAACCCCTTCCCTTTAGCTTTTTTAGCCCCTTCCCTTTAGCTTCCTTTAACCCCTTCCCTTTAACTTCCTTTAACCCTTCCCTTTAGCTTCCTTTAACCCCTTCCCTTTAACTTCCTTTAACCCTTCCCTTTAGCTTCCTTTAACCCATTCCCCTTAACTTAATTTAATCCCTTCCTTTTAACTTCATTTAACCCCTTCCCTTTAGTTTCCTTTAACCTCTTCCCTTTAACTTCTTTTAACCCTTCCCTTTAGCTTTTTTAACCCCTTCCCTTTAGCTTTTTTAACCCCTTCCCTTTAGCTTTTTTTAACCCCTTCCCTTTAGCTTTCTTTAACCCCTTCTCTTTAACTTTCTTTAACTCCTTCCCTTTAACTTCCTTTAACCCCTTCCCTTTAACTTCCTTTAACCCTTCCCTTTAGCTTCCTTTAACCCATTCCCCTTAACTTAATTTAATCCCTTCCTTTTAACTTCATTTAACCCCTTCCCTTTAGTTTCCTTTAACCTCTTCCCTTCAACTTCTTTTAACCCCTTACCTTTAACTTCCGTTAACCCCTTCTCTTTAGCTTCCTTTAACCCCTTCCCTTTAGCTTTTTTAGCCCCTTCCCTTTAACTTCCTTTAACCCTTCCCTTTAGCTTCCTTTAACCCCTTCCCTTTAACTTCCTTTAACCCCTTCCCTTTAACTTCCTTTAACCCTTCCCTTTAGCTTCCTTTAACCCCTTCCCTTTAACTTCCTTTAACCCTTCCCTTTAGCTTCCTTTAACCCATTCCCCTTAACTTAATTTAATCCCTTCCTTTTAACTTCATTTAACCCCTTCCCTTTAGTTTCCTTTAACCTCTTCCCTTGAAATTCCTTTAACCCCTTACCTTTAACTTCCGTTAACCCCTTCTCTTTAGCTTCCTTTAACCCCTTCCCTTTAGCTTTTTTAGCCCCTTCCCTTTAGCTTCCTTTAACCCCTTCCCTTTAACTTCCTTTAACCCTTCCCTTTAGCTTCCTTTAACCCCTTCCCTTTAACTTCCTTTAACCCTTCCCTTTAGCTTCCTTTAACCCATTCCCCTTAACTTAATTTAATCCCTTCCTTTTAACTTCATTTAACCCCTTCCCTTTAGTTTCCTTTAACCTCTTCCCTTTAACTTCTTTTAACCCTTCCCTTTAGCTTTTTTAACCCCTTCCCTTTAGCTTTTTTAACCCCTTCCCTTTAGCTTTTTTTAACCCCTTCCCTTTAGCTTTCTTTAACCCCTTCTCTTTAATTTTCTTTAACACCTTCCCTTTAACTTCCTTTAACCCCTTCCCTTTAACTTCCTTTAACCTTTCCCTTTAGCTTCCTTTAACCCATTCCCCTTAACTTAATTTAATCCCTTCCTTTTAACTTCATTTAACCCCTTCCCTTTAGTTTCCTTTAACCTCTTCCCTTCAACTTCTTTTAACCCCTTACCTTTAACTTCCGTTAACCCCTTCTCTTTAGCTTCCTTTAACCCCTTCCCTTTAGCTTTTTTAGCCCCTTCCCTTTAACTTCCTTTAACCCTTCCCTTTAGCTTCCTTTAACCCCTTCCCTTTAACTTCCTTTAACCCCTTCCCTTTAACTTCCTTTAACCCTTCCCTTTAGCTTCCTTTAACCCCTTCCCTTTAACTTCCTTTAACCCCTTCCCTTTAACTTCCTTTAACCCTTCCCTTTAGCTTCCTTTAACCCATTCCCCTTAACTTAATTTAATCCCTTCCTTTTAACTTCATTTAACCCCTTCCCTTTAGTTTCCTTTAACCTCTTCCCTTGAAATTCCTTTAACCCCTTACCTTTAACTTCCGTTAACCCCTTCCCTTTAGTTTCCTTTAACCTCTTCCCTTTAACTTCTTTTAACCCTTCCCTTTAGCTTTTTTAACCCCTTCCCTTAGCTTCCTTTAACCCTTCCCTTTAGCTTCCTTTAACCCCTTCCCTTTAACTTCCTTTAACCCTTCCCTTTAGCTTCCTTTAACCCATTCCCCTTAACTTAATTTAATCCCTTCCTTTTAACTTCATTTAACCCCTTCCCTTTAGTTTCCTTTAACCTCTTCCCTTTAACTTCTTTTAACCCTTCCCTTTAGCTTTTTTAACCCCTTCCCTTTAGCTTTTTTAACCCCTTCCCTTTAACTTTTTTGAACCCCTTCCCTTTAGCTTTTTTAACCCCTTCTCTTTAACTTTCTTTAACCCCTTCCCTTTAACTTTATTTAACCCCTTCCCTTTAGCTTTTTTTAACCCCTTCTCTTTAAATTAATTTAACCCCTTCCCTTTAGCTTACTTTAACCCCTTCTCTTTAACTTTCTTTAACCCCTTCCCTTTAACTTTATTTAACCCCTTCCCTTTAGCTTTTTTTAACCCCTTCTCTTTAAATTAATTTAACCCCTTCCCTTTAGCTTACTTTAACCCCTTCCCTTTAACTTTATTTAACCCCTTCCCTTTAGCTTTTTTTAACCCCTTCTCTTTAAATTAATTTAACCCCTTCTCTTTAACTTTCTTTAACCCCTTCTCTTTAACTTTATTTAACCCCTTCCCTTTAGCTTTTTTAACACCTTCCCTTTAACTTTCTTTAACCCCTTCCCTTTAACTTCCTTTAACCCTTCCCTTTAGCTTTTTTAACCCCTTCTCTTTAGCTTTTTGTAACCCCTTCTCTTTAAATTAATTTAACCCCTTCCCTTTAGCTTACTTTAACCCCTTCCCTTTAACTTCCTTTAACCCCTTCCCTTTAGCTTTTTTTAACCCCTTCTCTTTAAATTCATTTAACCCCTTCCCTTTAGCTTACTTTAACCCCTTCCCTTTAATTTTTTTTAGCCCCTCCCCTTTAATCAAATCAAATCAAATTAATATTTATTTATATAGCGCATTTCACAACTAGTTGTCACAAGACAACCCCCACAAGAGCAAGCCAAAGGCAACAGTGGCAAGGAAAAACTCCCTGGTGTAACCAGTTAACATTTAAAAACGATAATACTGTGGATTATAGTACGACCATAGCTATGAACCATAAACTATAGATTGTCCTATTGATTGTGGTGGAGCAAAAAATAATAGAAAAAAGTCACGATGTTGAACACAATTTTTTTTATTCTAAAGAGAGCCAAAAGGCAGGCAGAGGGTGGGATAGTGACACGGATAGTGATACGTGGATAGTGTCACGAAGCAAAGTGCAACGTCTGACACTGCGACACAAGAAAATGACTCTGCAATGTTAACACGTTGAACACATATGTCTTCACAAATCTTTGTCATAAACGTAGGTCTACTATAATGGGAATAATGATTAGAATCATCCGGAGTGATGCGTGAAAAATTGCTGAATCAAATTCTGGTAGGTGCGACTTGCTGCGATGCATCTCTTAATATACTGTGAGTAAACTTTATAAACTTATATTTATATACCCCACCCTCTGCCTGCTTTTGAAAACGCAAGTGTTCAACATTGTGAACTTTTGCAATTATATTATGGTCCACCTCAATCAATAGAGCAATCTACAATTCATGGTTCATAGCTATGATCGTACCACAACCAACAGTATTATTGTTTTAATTTTGTTTAAATTTTTTTTTAAAAAGTGTTCAAAAGTGTGGCGAGTTGTTATCGTTAATTACAATATTTTAATTCAAGGGCAGAGTAATGGCATAGCCTACTAATTATTCAATTTGTTGGTTGTATATGGTTGGTTTATGTGATGTCATAGCCTGTAAATCCTTCGTTCATAGTTATATAATAGATACTATTTAAACCTATGACGGGTTAGCTATGATGTCATCGCGTTAACAGCTGGGCCCCGCCCACACTTCAGACGGCCCTGTGTGTATGTATACAATCTGTATGTATTCAGAATTTGTATTTTGGTTCTTGCTTAGCATAGTTAATTTTCATTGGCACACTAGTGATTCTACATATATATTTGCTGGGAACATTGGGCCTCATTCACCAATCACTCGATGAACAAATTTGTTCTTAAAACAAACATTTCGGGATTAACCGATGTTTACGTTCTGAGCTTCTGTTCTACCCAAGTAAAAAAAATATTGGTGAATGCCAGAATATTCATTAAAACATTTTAAAGAAAGTTTTAAGACCAAATTGTAAAATGTTTGGTGATTGTTCGCAGTCCATAAGTATTTTGACAGTAACACAATGTAGTTGTTTTGGCTCTGTAAGTATTGGATTTGAAATGAAACAAGGAATATGAGGTTAACGTGCAGACTGCCCGCTTTAATTTAAGGTTATCCAGTGATCCATGTAATAATTACAGCCCTTATTAAACATAGGGGACCCAAATTATAGGGAACCAAATGTCATTGGACAGATTAAATAGGTAACACTTTACATTAAGTTGCACCTATGCCTGTGTAAATAAATTGTAACTAATTTGGGAACAAGAGGTTATTACTGAGTAACTCCAACATACAGTAGGTAACATGGAACAACACTAGCTGTAGCCTATTTTTAATTACACGTGAATATTTTCTAATATTAATTTTGCACTCTCATAGGCCACATCTTGATATACAACAAATAAACCCGTTGACAAAATAAATTGCCTGTTAATTTCAAAAAGTGTGTTTTATGGAGTTAATTTAGTTCCAAAACTTAACAAACAAAAAGAACACGTTTTACAAATTCCCTGTGATTCGCAAACAAACACAGTGTGTCTCATTGCAGGTGTACGTTCAAATATTATCGTATAGTGAGTGTGTTTTTTTAGAAAAATTTCCGGATTTGTCAAAATGAACGTGGGTGTACGGTACGATGAAATCTCACAACTGCTCTCGACCTTGCGTACACTTTTCCCAGTGGAGAGGCAGTGACATTGCATGCAATGAACAGTGAGGGAATAGTTGTGCAGCCTATAATGAAAACAAATAACTTGTTCAGAGCGCTGCGGAGTCAACAGGTGATAAAAAAGGTAAATTTTGAAAAACATAGGATATGTGAGCTTAAAAATCAGAGTTCACCTTAAATGAATAGCTGATCATAAAAATGGCACGTCCAAGTCATTCCATTTATGAAAATATTAAAAGCAGTTCATGCATCTGGGCAATATTTAAAATGACCCTACCTGCAGCTCTGAAGTATTTCACATTTATTCACAACAGTTTTATTCGATAAATGACAGTATATCCTTCTCAACGGTGTTCACAATTTTTTCTTGGATGATTTGAACGATAATTTACAGCCAGTGTAACAGAATTTTTAATCTCGTCAATGTACTATGACACAAACAGCTACAGAAAACGCATTAGCTGATGAGAGTTTTTTGTCCTCGATATGAAAAAAGCACTGCTTCTTCTCGCTGGCTACATATGTATGTTAGTTTATTCACTTGAGCACTGTCGTGTCCAGTAAGCTATGTTAGATATGGTTATTTTTGCATTTTGTGTGCATTTCACACACTGTAGTGTAAGCATTCATTTCTCAGTCATGTTTTATGTTGGATGTACCGACTTTCATTGAAGCTAGAGCATTTTCCTGTTGGTGGTTAAATAAGCAGGTTAAATATATAATTATTTTATGATTTAGAGCAGTGCACAATTTAACAGGGTACACTGCCTATATTTTGCATTGTAGATTTTTAGTAGTTCATCATATCATATCATTGTCAGATTTTGCACACTTGTGGACACAGGGTTCATGACCCAGGAAATGTATATATTTATCTGTTTCACATATGTAGCTCTCAGTATCTCATTGCAAACTAAAAAAAAAAGTTTGTATTGCAAATGGTACAACTGTCTTGTTTCATTTAAGCCATTTACCAAGTTTACCAAGGCTCACACCTAGATTTATAAAGCCTTAAACAGAGCACACCCTAAATACGTGAGAATTGACCAAATTTGCCATCTGCGCTAAGTGGTTTTAATGTACTCATCCGATATGTCTATACAGTTTGTTTTGGAACTTTAACGTACTTTTTTAACAATCACTAACCTTGCTATTCTGTTTTTGAGGATTATGCAGTGGTTTGCATTTTGCAGTGAACCCTCTGAGGTTATGCTGGTGTAGTCTTATCTTTATTTGAGTTTTTTACACATCTATGCCTACATCCTGGAGAGTGTTCTTGAGCCGTTTGACAGTTGAAAACGGGGTTTTCTTCACAATTACAGAGGTCTCCTATGGTCTAGCAGGTTGTTTGCTATTGCTGAGCTCATCAGTGCATTCTTGTTTTGTAACTACCAAACAGTTCATTTTGACACACCCAATGTTCTGGCAATGACTTGGATTGCTTTATTCTTTACAACCACTATGGATGTAAATACCTGCAAATTAAAGCTGACAGTCCGACAGTCTGTTTCATTTCAAATTTATTGTGCTGGAGTACAGACCCAAAACAACAAAAATGATGTTACTTTCAAAGACTCATGGACTGCACTGTAAATCAAATGAATGCACCTGTTTTCCAACATTGTAAGGAGCTCTGGGCAAGAGCACATGCTGAATGAATGTAATTTAATGTAATGCATCATACTGTCTTTATACATAAAAGAGTATTTATGAAGTAAAGAGGAAAAGGAACAGATTGAAGTAGCTTCTTGTGTTTGTCCAATGGGACAGAACATTTGTAGTACAGAAGGATGCTGTACTGAAATAGCCTTGTAATCTGGAGGGAATAATGTGCAGAAAAATCACACTTTTCATTCTTCATTTCTGCAGCTTCTGAGAGAGTGAAAATACCACCATTATTCGCCATCAATTAGTTGGACGATCACAGTGTCCACAGAAGTCCCATCACATTATTGGGCACAGTAGTGAGGGGGTGTGTGCCTCAAACTAACATAGAACCTATCTACAGACTCCAAATACCTCACTGAACTCCGAGCAGGACAGGTACGTCACAAAGCCCAGAGCTTGCATCATGTTCCATTGCAACATAGTCTAGCAATGTCTGTTCTGTTCCAAACACATTCTCCCTGTCATGGACAGGACCAAGACAGTGACTATGGAAAAACAGGAACTGCAGCAGGAAACTGAATAGTCCACATATCAAAAGAATGTGCAGTAAGAGGTGTGTATGTCATGAAAGAGTGGGCAAGCTGAAAAGTGTAGACAGTAGAAATTGTGGACTTTGTGGACAGGAATGAAATGATAAAAGTCCAGGCAGCCTGTCCTTCAGAAAGAGACCACTCCCTCCATCGCTGTTCAAAATATATTATTTTTTTCTTTTCTCACATCTTTAGATGCTGAAAAGGAAAAGAGGGAATGAGAAAAGAGCCAGAAGGTGGCACACTGCTCTCTTTTTGTTCAGTGCTTCTGTGAAAGAGAGCTCTGCTGCCTTGTCCACTCATTTTTTCTTTACAAAAAAAAAAAATCCCTGTTGATTCGCTGCTCGTTTGTAATTCACTTTCCTGTAATTTTCATAAAATCAGAGTAGACTGCTGAGTGATTATTCTTTTGCTAAGTCAGGCAACTGAATACACCCAATCTAGGATGTTCAAATAAAAAAGAAAAAGTTCTTTAAAAAATCTTACTGGCTGCCAGAAATACCCCCCCCCCCCCCACAAGTTGGGAAGAACAGTGTAAATTTAGTCTCCCAGCTGTAAATCTCAGTCTGTAATCCGTACCTAAAGAAACACCATAAAGTGCCACTCCCATGCCGGGGCCTCCCATGTCTTTGGCGGGTGAGGATGCGTAAGATTCAGGGTGCTGCACTCTCACGTTAAACGTGTAAAGGATTTGAACTGAAGAATTGCGGAGGAGGCCAGCGCCTGCTGCAGCTGCAATCTCCCTTTATCGTACCACTGTAACCCCCCTCCCCCACCTTCCTTTCCTAGGAGGACATCCTTTGCCTGCTCGGGGCACGCCACAGAGCCAGGTGAGTCCCGCTCGTTGTCTAACGGACCTGTTTTGGGGTGCTGCGGCTCCCGAATGTACACGGGAATGGGACATACCCCGCTGACGTGCTCCTCGCATGCTTCATTCTCTCAGCTCTACTGTCAGTCTGAAAACAGGCGCTGGGATGTTTGGGGACAAGGGGGAGAGTGGGCTTAGCAGCTGTGGACTCAATATGTGCATTTTACTCTCTTCCCTTGATGCATATGTTGTGACAATTGCTAGAAGTTGCCAGTCAATATCATCAAGTTGCATATAGCCTGTGATGACCATACAGTATATTTACCTCTTCACTTACGAAGCACAATCACGCAGTCTATCTTCTGTTTCTGAATTATTTATTCATGTAAGGGCTGAGCATAGGAATGAAAGGCATTTACCACTGATATAACACAGACTGTCAAATGTTAATAGAGCTTCTGAATGCTATAAACAGAGATAATTGAGGTTTTAAGTAAATGTTGTAATCAGTTCAAATGTGAAAAGAATTTTCTTAGATATTGAAAAGTTTGAGACCAATTGAAATTGAGCCTTGATGCTTAAACTTCAGCCATTTTCGCATTTTTCTCATTTAAGATAGATGCACAATCAATCGACTGATAAGTCAATGTGACTCAGCTACTTCCAGTGTGTTTTTTAGCCGTCTTAGTTCATATGGCTTATGCTAGCCAATGCACAGCCTAGTCTGTCATCTGCCTGTTGGTTATTTTGCCACATCCTTGTTAATGCATATTGTGGAATGCTGTAAAGAAACACGCTACTTTTGTGTGCAAGTCAAAATTATACAAAATTAGCACTGTTGTGCTCTGAAGCTAAATGTATTGTAAAACAGTCCTGCAATTTTTATCCCCAAGATTGCCTCAGGACCACTTGTATTTATTGGTGTCCACGTACAGTACACATGGAGCTCACTTCTTGCATACACCAAAGTATTTATTTAATATTTGGTTCAATTATTCCTCTGTATAAGAATATCCTGTAGGTCCTGCTTTTCTCATGGTGGAAATATAAGACTTACATTCAGTCTAATCACGCTGAACTTTTAAGTGACTTTTGACAAAAATGTTATTTATTTTTTACAACTCTGACATCACAGGTATACATAAAAGTGTGTTGTGATGCTAAACCTGACAGGTATATAGACGCCTCTGCAATGAAAGTACAATCTGTATTGGTAGTCTTTGCAGAGAGCTGTTTTCAGACCCTTTGATGTTTGTTATCAAAGGTAGTAACACCACAACACCTCCATTTCTGAAATGTATTCAAACAGAAGTTCTGCCGTCAAAGATACTTCACTATATTACAGCAATACCTAACACTTGGCCTTGTCTGTTCTTAAACCGATTGACAGTGTTACACAATGAAAGAATAACTGACTATCATTTGCATCTACATATGACACATACATAACTGATTGCATATTTTGAAGATAATTTGTAATTTCAAATAATCTCAGTGGTAGTAATTATGAATGAAGTCTAAATGAGATAATATTGTACTACATTCTCTAGGTAGCAGTTAGCTGTGTGCTGATGTTGGGTGTGGGCAAAGACATTGTTTTCATTAATGCATTCATTTTGTTCAGAGCACCCATAAGTCTTCATATCAGAATTGAGCTGGGGTTTTTTGAGCTCTGCTTCGCTCTGGTATATGTTGCTAATAAGGCAATGGTAACCGTGTTGTATCATTTACAACTGTGCCACTTACAACCCATAGAGATCAGAGCTGCTACTACTGAGACTTTGCTTTAGTATGTGGCAAGACCAGAGGTTTTATTTATACACCTAAATACTGGACAGTTTTATACATATTCCAACATGCATATTCTAGAATATGGTACTTGTGGTAGTGATAATAATAATGATTTTATATAATAATTGAAATAGTGTTATGCTTACACAAATTGTATTAAGCACCAATGGCTTTGTATTGATACTGAGCCTGATAGCATTTATATATTTTTTCCTTTAGACTAGAATTATATTTTGGAATTTCAGCATTTCCACACAGCTACAGTATTTGTAACTATAGCTAATAATACATATTTTATGTATTCCACGTTTCTCTCCACCAGAAAATAGCTTTGCATGCATAGCTTTTCCATTTCACATTGGCTGAACAAAACAAAGGGAAATCATCATAATCATCTCTGGCATTACTATTTATTTTAATCATTTAGAAAGAATAAAGGGTTCAGATTGCACACAGACAATATACATTTTTGCACAAATATATTTGTTATCTCTCTCTCTCTCTCTATCTCTCTCTCTCCCTCTCTCCCTGTCATTAAGGCCTATTTGTGTGTGCAGCAGGGCTATATAAGTCTCTTTGAGCCTTTGTTCTTTCAGGCTTTTATGATGTGAAACATTACATTTTGAAAATCATTCCCCAGTTATCTTCATCACATTAACAATGAAAAACATTTTGATTTTGACCACTCTCATTGATATTCCTGTGGTTAACACAATGAGTAACACTCTGTTTTTTCTTTCATCTCACATCGCAACACAACACAAAACACACACCAACAACAACGGCAATAAATAAATAACAAAGGCTGTGTGGGATCTATAAAAAATGTGATTATACAGTATGTGAATAATATCTATAGTTTATAATTATAACCCAGCTATTCTGTACAACAGTCATTTTTTGATTGATAAAGTTGCACCGCACCTCTCTGACCCCATGCATAGTATATTTACAACCTGTTTTATGCTGTTGTATGCAGACAATAAAGAAACAGCAGGCATATACCTAACGCATAGCCTAATAAATTAAATAGTAAATTATAAAAGTAAATTATAGCATTCTTTAAAAACACTGTAGCCAATGCAATTTGTAAGTAACATAAACTTTCAAAGAGTGTCTCTATGCCATTACTTTTGCAATAAAAAAATGCACTGCTCATGGCAGTATTTGCTGTGTCATCATGTCATCTGTGTTCCTGCGGTTAGCATGCAGAAACTGGTGACAGTTTATAACGTCTCTGACAAGAACAAACGTGTTAAAAGCAGATGGTGTGTCTCTATTTCATACACTTGGACTGGTTCACTCATCAATCAGCGAATCACCATCAAGCATCTGTTTCCTAATCCATCCCCCCCAAAAATGTGTCACGTACTCATAACATTAAAATACAACCACTGCCATCTTTTCTTGAAGAAGTTTAATGCGACTCTGCCATTCAGCGGCCGGCTAAAATAATGAAATTTAAAATAACACTACCAACTAACAAACGTTCTGTGCTCCCAGTTCGAGACACTTCGAGAAAAAGTTTTACAAACGTTCAAACAGAAAACTGCCTGAGCAGATAGATGAGAAAATGAATAAACAAGAAACTGTATCGTAATGTATGCTTTCTGTACGCTGACTTCTTTGGAAACACGTTATCTGTTATACGGGCCATTTGTTGCTTCAGCTAGGCTACATCTTGGAGCAGCTCAGTTTGTTCCATGATTTCACTTTATGATATTTCACTTCAAATATGTATGTTTAACTGGCGATATGCTGAACATACTGAAATGTGGAATCTAATACCACAACAAAAAACGTTATGCCTCAACTTTACTTCTCACCATCTGTTTGCCAGCTGCGTAGTGCGGGTGTTTGTAATATTTGTGGACCACAAGTGGTGTTCACAGCATAATGCAACAAGTATCTTTCTGAAAAGACAATTCTGTTTTAATTATTGTATGTTTCAGACAATATATTGTCTCAGTGTGGGTCCACATTTGAAATATTGAACTATTTTCTTCTCCATCTCTACCGCACAAGATGTGCTGTATAATTGTAATAGGGTTTACCTGTCTATTTGTGTCAATATTTCCTGTGCAAGAATTATACCTGACAGTAAATGTCATATAGATTTTGCATGGATATCGAACATTAAAAAAATTATTCAGGATTTATACAGATATGAACATGTATCTGTGTCTTTTTGTAAGTCTGCTCTATAATCTTATTATAGCTAAACCTTTATTATTTTACAAAAATAATTTAACATAGTCAAACATGATTCATTTTGCAATCTATGTAATATTTAGTAAAATAATTTGACTGCACTATTATACATGTATGTTTATAAATATATATTAAGTTGTTGATCTGTATAGCTACAGATTTGTTTTATATTTCAATTTTGTGTATTGTGTATTTTGATTTTGAATTTTTTGAAAAAATTTTAAAAAAAAAAAAAATAAATAAAAAAAAAAAGAGTTTTTTAAATTTTTTTGAGACAATATAATGTCACCTGAGAAATAAAAAGAAATAAATTAAAAAATTTAAGTTTAACATATATACATATATTATTATTTTTTTTATATATTCAAATATTTTAATATTTTTATTAATAAATATAATTATACAATTCAGACAATTGCAGAAAAAGAAAGAAAAAAAAAAAAAAGAATTGAGCAAATTAAAGTAATATTTATCAAAAGTGTACTCCAAAAAAAAAAAAAAATACATGATATATATATATGTATTTATTGAGTATTATATGTTTTATTTCATGTAATACAATTTGCCACACAATGATTGATTCACTGTAAATCTGCTTTGTATTTTTCCTCTTAAGTTTTCCATTGCAGTCTGAGCATTTTTCACATCAGCATTTTTCTTCTTTTATTTTTGATTGATGTTAAAATAATTAATTGATTGATTGATAGCCTTGATTGATGTTAAAATAATTGTGCCATTTTATGTGTTGCAGAAAAGAAATGTCCTCCAGTGGGGTCGCAGGGAAGTGAAAAAGAGGAGAATATGTTTATAAAAGCTGCCCATGGTATTTATAGGTGGGATTATGTTTCATGCATTCCAAACAGAATAATTTTTTTAGCTCCCTTTTTTCATGAGAGTAAATCTCTGGACAAAGTTTTGGTCCTGGAAATGATTTTTAAGCCACTTACCAGCAACAATACAACTCTGTCCCCACACCCCACCTTTCTAAATGCAGATATAGTTCTAATAGCAGAGGCCATTTCACTTGATATGGCATTTGTTCCCAGGGCTTTTTACAGTAGTGTTGTGCAGAATACCACACCATCATAAGAGAATAGGAGGTACAGTGCAATGGGCACGCTTTATGGAGAGACACAACTGTTCACATCAAAGCAAGCTAAGGTGTTTGGGAGATGGTATAAGGGCTTAATTACATGCAATAAAGAGTAAAGATAGTGAGAGATTAAATGCCTGCCTGACTATTACATTTTTGGCAAAGCATAACATATTAGCATAAATATTGCATTTCATTACTACAATATGTACAATATATTGCATTTATAACAATTATGTTATTTTTACTTTATGTTAAAATAATTTCATGGCTGTGATGTATTGTGCATTTTCACATAGGCAACCTCATCTAACCTCAAAAACATGGGTTCTTTCTTTAGAAACAGGCATTTAAGGAAAATAGGCCACTTGTGGAAAAACTGTACTTTTCTGACACCGATAGATTTTGACCTTTCACCTTCTTTCCGGAAAATGGGTTGCAACTGTGTAACCAGTTTCATCAAAGTTACCGTATGTGGCACGTTTTTCGGTGAAATTCTACTGGCAGATCATTTGGATTCTGCATGTGTGGGTGTCGGTTTGTTGTCATGTGTGGCTGGCATGGGCACTCCTGCAGTGGGGCATTCTGTAGTCACAGTTCACCGGAGGGCGCTGCTCTTGGGACAGGCTCTAGGTGACTGAACATAGATTTTTGTAGTAATGGATTCAAATATGTTATTTATTATTCAGAGACTGTATACAAGGGATTCTGTTTCAGCTTTGCTGGAAACTTATTTTGTGCCAAAAATGGACATTTTCCAAATTCATATTAATCAAACAGTATATTTATTTAAACTATTAATAAATAAACTATGTGTATAATTCAAGGATCTTGTGAAGGTTGCTCACAGCATGACAACTCTCTGTTGGTATATAGCTCAGCATTAGCAGGGTTTACAAAGTAGGGATCTCACTACAAATACAAAACAAAAAATACAACATTTTTTTTCAGACACTTAGAGGCAATGCTCCTAATTTTTCAGATGATTGATCAGAATTATTGTTTTTTTATGTTGTCAAAAAGTGCGCTATCAAGGAGCTTTCCTTGTAAATCTGAGAGAAAGCAGATCACCTTTTTTGAGAGAGTTAGCTTTTCATTACACATGGAAAACTAATACAAGATGGCTAGCTTCTCTTTCAAAGAGGAAAACTGAAACAAAGACGACTGAATAGGGGACAACATATGTCTACAAAATAGGTAAATAGAACCAAAACATTACTGTTAAGCAGCCAGAGATGAAAAGGATAATTAGTGACTTGTGTCAAAAGTCAAGGCAAAGTCAATCCTAGTTGAATGGATATAACCATTTAAAGTATAAAGAAATGGCCTGCTGCTGTATTAATGGCCACAATCAAGAATTGAAGCGCTGGTGATATTTAGGCAGAGTTATTCCAAGCGTAAGTAAAATTTTCTCACTGAAAATATATAATTTTCAAGTTTTCACTCTTGGCGAATGTAGAATGCATAATTGTATTCTCTTATGAACTACAATATGTGATGACAGTGAAATACCAACTTCTTTCTCATTTCCAAGATTTGTTGAAAGTTAAAAAGGTAAAGTATGAGCCTACAATAAAATATTGACAGAATTCAATAAGTGGCACAGGGGAAATCTCAGCAATAATAAAATGGCCGCCCTCAGCGCAATAGAAAATAAATTTAATATTTAAAATTTGATCAGCCAGGTGTTGTTTTTTTGTCAAGGGAAAAACAAACTTAAATGTTTCACTGTGACAAACACATGACTACTCTGGTGTTTGGGTAACTTTAATTTCACGTCCACAGGCCGCAATGCGGTACAAATTGGGTGCAGCCGTAGAGGTCCCTTGTGGAGAGCTGTGCCTGGCTTCTGATTGGCACTGAAACGGTGGATGCTGGTGCATGATGTTTCCATGCCTACCTGCCACATGCTGATCAGTCTGATCCTGGAACATACTGACAGTGTTGCATCACTAGATGACTGTCCCTCAATTTACACCTCTTTTCCCTGACAAACATGTCCACAACCAACACAACCACACATTATATACAGAGACTTTCAACTCATGTTTAGAAGGTATCTTTTCACCATTTTTTGTCTAAAACATGTACATAATAGTCATGCTTAACCAAAAAGCAAAAAGTTACATTCATACTTGACGACTTATTTGCAGGTATGTTTTTAATTAGAAGCACAGGATGAAATAAACAAAATAAGCTGATATTAGTTTGATTGTAATTAAAACATTGTAAAGAACAGAACCTTTAGAGTTCATTTTAGTCTTTTTTCATGTTTACTTTATTATTTGGGCACACAACTGTTCATTATTTGCTGACTTCACCTGAAAACAAGTTTTACAGGATTACAAAAAGACTGGAAAAATAGCTGTTTTGAAAAGAGGGTTCTTTAAACTGTAATTGACATCACCCTTTAAACAGAAAGTGAGATTATAAAATAATGGAAAACAGCGAGGGAGAAATATGGGTTTAGGGGGAAATATTATTTTACAGAGTATATGGGCCACTTAACACTGACCACTTTGCTGTGTAATTACAATTAGTGGAGTATAATTGGGGGGGAAACCCCTAATTGTGTTAGTGTTTTGTTCCTGTCACTGTATAGGATAAAAATGACACTTAATCATGTATAAGCAGGTCATTTTGTTCAGTGTTTCTAAGTCAAAATGCAAAGTAATAGTTGTAATGACAAGCTATGCTAATGATTTGTATAGCTATTTAGCTGCATTTATGCTGTCTTAGCCTACGATAAAGGTACTGCAGAGTGCATGCGCATGCCGTACAGTCTCTTATTTCTGGGCCTTTTAGACCAAGTTGCTTTAGATGACAAACTCCGAATGCCAAATAATAGCTATTGTAAAGTTGATATTTTTTAGAAGCCGATATGTAAGAAACGTCTGTAAATATCTAAAATATTCTTCATTGCAGACATAATTTGCCTATAATTCATAATTAACATGAAGACACCACAGAAAGTGAACTATCTCTTTAAATTGTGGGGATCAAAAGCATTCAGCCAATTTCTCAATCTTATACTTGACAGATGTGAAGTCACAGTCCTGAGAACCCTTGCATGCCTTTGTTTGCTCCATTGAGTAAGAGCTCTCCTGGAGCATAGACTAAACTTTCAACTGATTGACTATCTAAATTCTGGCCCATTTGATTATGCAGGTACATCTATATGTCTATTTAATTATTGCACTTTTTTTTATCTTGCTATGAATAAAATTCGTTTTTCTTATCCAACAATTTTATAATACTTAATTAAAATGAACAACACTTTCAGATAACAGTGTGTGGTGCTATAACATAATAAAACTAACTGTTGTCACCATAAAATAAAATATTTGTCATATTCTATCCCGAAGCCATTCATTTCACAATGTTTTATTTTTTTTCAGCTTTCATGTTCACTGACAAAAAGACTGCCGAACGCACAGGGCTGATTTCAACAGGTGGTCGTTGTAAAAATGCCCAGCTTCAGATGGCGTGGCTCCCCGGTTTGCAAGGTAACACAAGGCTGGAGATTATGAACACTCAACCTCTGTGGTGACAGAAAGGCAGGACAGGTTTAAGTCTTGAAGCATGAGCTCAGAGCCGAGTGCGCTCTCGCTATGCTGGGCACGGCGCATTTGTGCTTCGCATCGTGCGCTTTCAGCAGCCTGAATTTCAAGGTTGCATGTCTCTGTCAAATACAAGCGTTTATTGAACGTGTAAAAAAAGAAAAAGAGGCATGAGAACACACTCCACCGGAGAAGGGGAAATCTCTCCGCTCCTCACATTTGGCGTAGGCAGTGAAGTTCAATGATTTCATGTGGTGTCAACAAAAATCGTTTTGCTCTCTGAAGGAGGATCCCGACTAGCTTTACAGCAGCTTTTTGATTTGCACGACATCAGTTAGACATGGCGTTTGAGCTGCGAGTAAATTGCGCTGCAGCTTTGATTCTATGTATTCTGGCAGACAGAAAAATACAGAGAGAGATTTATGGGCTGGTAAACAAACAACACTTGAGAGCTACTAAGAAACACATCTCACATCTCATGAAATAAAAAGAAAAATAAAACTAAAAAATGTATCTGTGGGATTCAGATTTTTATTTTGCTATTCAAATTTGTTTTTTCAGAGATAAAAATATAAGCTCTGTGTTTACTTTTCCACAATGACATTATATGCCCAATGATTCAAATCTAGTATGAATATCTTGAACTTACCCAACCTTAAAAAACAGTGACTGTTGAAAATGTAGGATTTGGCATGTTCCAGCAGATATTTGCATCTGATTGTAAATAAAAAGGTGATCCTTCAGGTAATTTTGCTTTTGCTCCTCCTTGTTGAGACAAATATTGTGTTTAACTATTTTATCTATTTTCAGGTTACAATGGTTCATTTATAAAATAAAGAAGCCTCAAGTTAAGCATGATTTAACTATGATTTAGCCTAAATAATAGCCTTTATAAATCTGCCATAACTGTGTGCCTGATTATTGTTTAGACTTGGTAACAGGCCACAACTGTGTATAGTATTGTGCACTGTGTATTGGCTCAATTTCATGGTGTTTGTCAGATTGTTAGATGACTGCCAACAGCCATTGAAAAACGTATATACAGCAATATTATGGAACATTTGTCTTATTAAAAAATACTGTTGTGTAGATATGCTGAATGATCTTTATTTTATGTGGATCGGCTCAAGACCGGCTCTGTGAATGGCATGACACATGCTTTGTAATGATCAGTGATCAAGTCTAATTCTCTTGCAACTGTTTTGCACTCATAAGATGTGGTGAAAAAGTTATGGAATGAGAAATAATCAGAATAACTAGGCAGGAAAACCAATGCTAAGGCACACGTTTGAACAGAGCTGCATTATTGTGCTCTAGGGAGAACATGGCAGAGAAAGAAAGCATGATCAGTGGATTGGAATTATTAGAGTGACCTGTGTTCTGTACTTGGAAACCTCTGAGCATCCTAATGACAATAGAGCAGTAAGCTTGGGCAGAGTAGGAGGGTAGTCACGGAGGCAGTGACACATACTACCATTCCTGATTTCAAAACTTGTGTGTTGAATATCTAATGGTTTTGCAGTAGCCACAATGTGATAAGATAAGATATCTAATCCAAACCCTGTGACGTCATTTTCTATTACCCTCTTTGTAGATTATATATTTATTTGATTAACAGTTCAACTAAGGGCATTTTCCAATTTTACATCCACAAATGTTGTTGAATGCTAAACAATACAACTTTACACTAAATATCCCAGCTATCTTTGAACTCCTGAGGTGAAAGGTCAAGAAATTTATTTCTGGTCCGTTTTAAGTATCACTTGTATATTGATGGTGATTTCCCACTTGACAGGACCCTTAAAAATGATCACGCTACAGCAATTTCGTATTTCATGCTGGCGTATATGTATGTCATCATTTCTCTTTCAGCTACACGTGTTGTTCTGACATTACTTATAAAGCACTGTTGCACATCAGCATGCCAAATGACATGTCAATGGGTCTTTTGGCTCTGGAACTGTAAGGGCTCAACATTCAGAAAAAATGCCCTTTGGCTTACAACTGGCACCATTACAATGTTTTAATAAGGAAACCATGCTGAGCATCAGTTGAAGCCAGCCTTAAATGTAATTTAAAAACAAAATGGTATTGATTATAACAATTAAATGTAATTTCAATTGTTGTAATGATTCTAATTGCATAAAGGCATTAAAGTCATTGAAAATGCAAAGAGATTTTTTTTAATGTGTGAAATCAAAAGGCTGCATCAGTTTCTCTCTTCTTGACAGAACCTTTATGAACAGCAGCAGGTGAATGCCATTGATCACAAAAAGCCTGTATGATTTTATAAAGACTGGGAATTATGCTACTTTCACATGGTGAAAATAAGTTGATCATGAAACGTTTTGTTGTCTGGCAGGCAGGATCTTATACACCTTATGGTTTGTGAAAGGCTATTTTAAGGTGTGAGGTCGCACAGGTCTTTTCTTTCAGCTGAATCTCTCTTTTGGTTGTGCACTGGTACACTGTTTGTATAGGGTGAGGGGAAATCGATACAGCGTAGCATTGCGATACTTTCTTCCACAATACAGCATCGATACATTTGCGCCGAGTATCGATATTTAATCTAAATATATACGCATTTTATAATGCATGTTGGTTTTTATGTTATGACTCAGCGGTGACGCAGTGGTAAAAGCGCTGACTTTGAGTTGGTGCAGTAGCACACTGAGGATCAGAGGTTTGTGCCCCTGGTCAGGCCAGATCCGAGTATGGCCGGTGCCTTGAGAAAGCAGCAATTTGCGGCCGCTCCCAGGATGAGAGAGGGAGAAAAGCAGAAAAAATAATATAGCTATTGAATAAATGCATTGTGGGCTGACTCTTACTTCCAGTGTTGATAGAAACAAATATTTTGTTCCTATTTTAGCTATTCCTATTTTGTAGCCTAGCTTTTTCTTGCTAATAGCTTGTTAGCTGGGAGATTAGCTGTACAGCTATTTAAATGTTATGCATTACCAAATTATAAGCAGGTACATAAAAACCACAATAACTCAATTTCTAAATAGTAGGTTATGACAAACTGTTTAACATACAATTGCAAGCTAGAAGGCAAGCTATTAGTTAGCTTGCTATCTAGCAGCGGCTGTGGCTCAGGAGGTAGAGCGGGTCGTCCGCTGATCGCAGGGTTGGCGGTTCGATCCCCGGCTCCTCCTGTCCACATGTCGAAGTGTCCTTGGGCAAGACGCTGAACCCCAAATTGTTCCCAATGAGCAGCGCCTTGCTTGGCAGCTGCCGCCATTGGTGTGTGAATGTGTGTGTGAACGAGAGCAAGAGCCCATTGTAAAGTGCTTTGGATAAAGGCGATATATAAGTGCAGTCCATTTACCATTTAGCTACAGTGCCTAAGTTGCAATTTCAGCATCCAGCAGAATATATTTAGGATGTTGATAATGTCAAATGTCACCTAGGACATTCTTGCCCATTATTAGCCTGCTGGATAAAGTTATAATAATACTGCAAGCTAAGTACTTAATGTAGCTAAAGTAAAACCTGTAAAAGGGCATGCATAAAAGCTGGTAACATAGCTGTATGTGAATAAACATACGTTATAGCGTTATATCCTATAAGGCGTCGATACATCGTAATGACTCCAGAACCAGAAACGGGGATGCAGGCTGTGCAGTTACACCGGTCAAAATGTGTTCTCTCCGACAGGGTAATGCGACCCCGACATCTACATAAACTTCTGCGTGTCGCTACATAGCCTACTAACATCGTGCTATTTGTAATTAAAAGTAACAATTTTGCCACTTATAATATTAGTAACATTGTGCTTTGAGGTACGTCAACTGACCATCCCCGGCAAGACGGAAACGTAGAGGAAATAAACATTAACACCAACATTACCAAAGTTCCATTCTCCATGGCTCACTTCATTATAAACAGAAATGTTCACTTTAACAGTTAGGCAAAGCCTTAATGAGCAAGAAACAGCCCTAGGTGTTCGTGTGTTGGGGAAGGGCCCGATTTTAATGTGCTAATCCTGCTTCTGTTACTTGCACAGAGAGGATATTCTGTATTTACCCAGTTTACCACTTAAAAGTAACAGAAATTGTTCAGCATTCAATTTCTAAAGCATTAGTTTACATTTTTTACATGAATCTAAAATTGTTTGTTTTGCGTGTTTCCAAACAGTTTGATGGTAACCATATTGCATTCAACAATTAATTTCAAAATGAGGGGTCACGCAGTAAATTAGCAGAAATATTACTGTTGGTCACTATCCATTCAAACAGCCACCATAAAACATATGAGCATAACCATCTATTTTCTCCTCAACAAAATAGAGACCTTGGTTCTTGGTTTGCTAGATGCAACAGATAGAACTTCTCATTTATTTTACCTTCTCTCATTACTGGTATTAGCATTGATTTTTCCATCTGCTCTATAGAACAGAGGCACTGTGTTTGTATCCACATTTCCACGATAACAAGCCGACGAGGAGGCGCAGGTAGGCTGACCCAGAGGTGTTCCCCACTGAGCCCCTCAAACCCCATCCCAGCTCCATGTTGGCCTGTGGGTCAAAGGCAAGGACCCCACACACGCCTGGTGTTGCTCCCAACACCCCTTGAGACGCAACCTCTCCCTCCAGCCCCCGCCATAACTAGTAAGTTATGAAGCGTTTGAAGTCGGATGCCGCTGGCCTCAGTTACTGTGTATTTAATTAGCTCCAGCTTCACATCCTTACTGGCAGGCCTCTCCATAATCTCCTGCAGATCCGCCTCTGTGAACATACATGTGCGTCTGCAAACAGTCCTTCTCAGAGATGAAGGAGTCCACCACATAGGACGACTGAAAAACACAATGCCAGACAACGCAAAGTTCCAAATACTAAAATTGCTTAATTTCACAATTAGTTTTCTCTAACACACTCCTAACATCCTGCCAAGTGTTTTTAAATGATGTATATGTTTGTGTAAGAGAGAGAAAGAGTGTCCTCCATCTTTCCTGTTTTGATTTGCCCAAAGGGCTCATAACTGTTGGACATAGCTCTCTGATGACAGACTGTTGTAAAGTGATCTCAGTCCCCACTCAGTGTTCTGAGTGGTATGAGGAGTGAGCTGTTCAGTTATAAGTCACAGATAGAAACAGTTGTAACTGAAGCGATCACTCATTCAAACTGCTCAAAAGGGGCGGGGCTGTCAGGGAAGTCTGCTTTGCTAATGCCGCAGACTTATTAAACTAACAGGGGCCCAGTTTTAATTAAATTTAATTAAAGGAAAGTTTAATTTCGCCATCAAAGTTCTGATATTTTCCATTAATTTTAATGGGAGCTCCAATCTTTTGCACTCAGCCCACAGACATGCACAGTACGGGCTTACTTCCGGGTCCTTCAAAATGACGCTTGGCTGAGGGCGTACTTTCCTGTCTGGTTAATATACATGTCTATGAAGAGAACACTCATCCAACAATTTCAGGAAGTAAACCAGAAGTAAAACATAGAACGTATATGCATGTCTATGGTACAAGAGTGGGTCATATTACGAACTACTTCCTCTCTAGTTTGGAAAGAGTTTTGCAGGATATCTTTCGCACACTGCTACTTTCAAAGTGAGGGGAGAGGGCACATAGTAGGCAGGGGTCTGAGTGGACAGGGGACAGGGGGCAGAGAACAGGGATCATATTCGATCACAGCCACTGTCTCTTCCGTCGCTATTATCAGAATGATCAAGGTTCCTTTCTTGCGCATACGTGATCTGAAACTGTGGCACAGCAGGCCTGCAGCTGGATGTATCTCAATAGTCGCGCAGCCTAAATAATGAGAATACTTTTTTTTTTTGTTCAGAGCACTGCGGAGTCAACAGGTAAAAAACAAAAAAGTGCTCTTTGGAAAACTTAACTTATGTCAGCTTGAAAATCAGATTTGGCCTTCAATTAGTAGCTGATTGTAAAAACAGTGAAATAACGTCCACGGCATTCCATTTTATGAAAATATTAAAGGCTGTTAATGCATCTGGGCATATTTTCAAACGCACTTGACCTACGCATTGCAGCTCTTGACGTAGGTTGTGTAGACTAATTTGCAAAAATCATATCTGAATAAGTTGATTTTAAATAAGTTGATTTTTAATTAGACACCACATGTAGCCTAAGTGGAATGAAGTATGAGCCGGTTTAAATGATTAAATCAGGAAATATTCTGTATATATAATAATCCTTATACAATGCACTCCAAAAGCGTTAGGACAGTGTGTAAGGAATATGCCTCTATATTCTTGCAAATGGCGTATTACTCATGCAAGGTGCTTACATATACATTTAGCAGTAGTGGAGATAGACAAATAAAACATGTCCGTCTTACCAGTCTTCACCCCGGCACCCATTACCAATTATGTGGGGAATATCCTCGTACGGGGCTCCATAAATGTAAGGGTACGCCTCTATATATAAACTCTTATATGGGATGCCAGAAATATAGGCAATAACTGTGTAATAATGAGATTTACCCTTATTATTCTTAAGTTAGGTTAAAATTAAATCAGTCTCATTTGATTATTATGGATTATAATTACTACAACTTCAATTTACCATCAAAGCACTAATAACTAATAATTCATAAGGGTTGAAGATATTACGTTCTAATGATTAGGTTTGACTCAGCTCTCGTGTTCACATGACATCAAAACAGACACCAGGTTTAACAAAAATCGATTTATTAAACAAGGAAAACAGGAATATTACATTCTACAAAATGGACATATTGTGTTGTGTGCATATTGGAGCATTTGTGTGGGTATGCACATGTGTAAGTGTGTGTGTGTGTGTGTGTGTGTGTGTGTGTGTGTGTGTGCGTGCCACGTGTGCTCAGAGAACAAAGGAGTTTGGAGTAAACTGGCTGTGTCGCAGCACGATGGTGGTTATTGATCTCAAATCTAACGTTACTATAAACAAGTTCAAGCACTTCGGTCAGGAAATACTGTTAACCATCTACAGTAAGCTAAAATGAGATCATATCAGATGAATGTTAGTCAGTGTTAGGATAGAGGGGCAAACCAGTGAGGCCTGCTCGGGTTAGTTAGCACTACCACATTAGCTATGAAACAATAGCTTGCTAGCTAACCAGTGATACAAGTTTATAGCTATATAATATTGCGTTATATATTTATATATTTATATTGTATTAATTCGGTTCTATAGTTAGTTGCCGTAGGCAAGCTAACTCGTTTCTTGCATCTCTCTCCGTGGCCTTTCTGAATGCCGCTGCAGAGGTGTTGCTGGTGCAATGGAGAAAAAAAATGGAGATCCAAATTTGTAGCTGTGTAGCTAGCAAAAGGGGAAGACAAAATGGAGGGACGATGCAAAAAGAGAAAAGTGGGGAAAAAGAAGAATGGGGACTGGTATACTGGAATGTCTTCAGTCTTATGTGTTTTAGTTTTATGACCCTTAGTGTCTCGTGTTTCCAAGTGACATGATTGGATCACTAACTAGGGCTGTCACGCTGGGACCGTGTAGAATGAATGGAAATGTAGTCTGTTGTCCCTACAAGTGACACATCTTTTGTTGTTTTGGCTCTGTACTCCAGCACATTGGATTTGAAAGGGAACAGTGATTATGAGGTTAAAGTGCAGACTTTCAGCTTTAATTTGAGGGTTTTTACATCTATATTGGGTGAACCGTGGCATGTGAAATTGTAACAATTTTTACTCATAGTCGCCCCCCCCCCCCCCCCCCCCTCCCATTTTAGGGCACCAAAAGTAATTGGACAAATTAACATAAACTTAAATAAAGTCATTATATTTCATATTTGGTCGCATATCATTTGCATGCCATGACTTCCTGGTGTCTGTGACCCAACAACATCAAAAAGATCTTGATCTTATTTTCAGGTACTCTTACAAGCGATACTATAACCTCTCTGCATTTGAATGGATCTCTATGGGAATTGGGGGGTGGGACTAGATTAAGCTGTAAATTACATGGGAATAGTATGGAACACATAGTTGGCTAAATGGCTGTGAGTCATCAAGGGTCTGAGGTATCAAATGAGCCTCAAACCATCACTCTGCTGCCAAATATGCAGTAGATATGAATGGATCACTTTAAGGGTCGTTTCTCCTGATGTATTTTTCCATAGAGTTCAATAGGAATGTTGGTCAAACACATGGTGCCCTAAAATGGGGAGAGGGGGGCAACTATGTGTAAAAAGAGCTACAATTGCTACACGGTTCACCCAATATGGATGTCAAAACCCTCAAATTAAAACTGAAAGTGTGCATTTTAACCTCATAGTCACTGTTCCTTTTCAAATCCAATGTTCTGGAGTACAGAGCCAAAACAACAAAAAATGTGTCACTGTCCTAATGCTACTGTATATAATCTGTATAAGGATTTATTGTAGACAGCCATGTAAAAATAATTACACATCACCAGTCATGCTGTATGAAAAACAAAAAAATTTAACCTTTTCAGTTTTTTTTGTAAAAATGTCTGATTTTCGGAGAAAGAAATAGTTTTTCTCTAAAAAATGTGGCACCCAATGCGGGACTATGCTAATCTAGCTTTATTAGCCTAGAAGACATAGCAAATGGTGCACCCTGGCGTGATGTCTCCAGTGGAAAAAGAAGCTGGCGGGGCCCCTTCTATGGCCTAGTGTCAATAAAGCACCCTTTTTATTAATTTGCACATGAGCAGTGAAGCTCTGATCTGAGGATTAAAAAGAGAAATAAACACATAAAACCAGGGAGAGCACATATTTACCTGATGAAAACCTCCCTTAACCCCCTCCCCCCTCCTGCACACTGCAGTGCTCCTTATATCAGAAATCTCAGATGGAAATCCTTGAAAGAACATTGAATGTGCTCAAAGAAAATGATGTATGCCGCGGGCAATAATGGCTGCACCAGCCAGCCAAATGAGTTTTAAGTTAATTCTGTGAGCACCTAACAGCTGATTATAATGAGCTTTTTATTCCCTCTGACTGACTGCGGTCAATGGAGATATCCTGCAGGTACACTGTGACAGAGAAAACAGGCACACGGACCACATGTGAGGCTACGGGGGTGGGGAAGAGGGAGGAGATGGGGTTATTGAATGTACTGCTTGAAACTGGGTGAAATGTACACTGGATCAGTAAGGGCTGATGGCAGCAAGCAGCATGCTTCTCCAAGATTGGGGCTGACCCCTGCCTGCAGAGCGACCCCCTCTCTCCCAGAACCGTGCGTTTGGGCTGCAGCAGCAGCAGGTTCGCCTGATGGATCAGGAGGGAACAAGGGATCCAAAAGGAAAATGAGACTCATGCAGGTTTTTTTTCATTTCTGCCTTTAGATGCACATTGACATGCATGTGTTTTTAAAAATGAGGCAAGAGGCTAGTGAAGATGTAGATTGAGGTACACATTCTGTTAGTGACTTTGCTGCCTTTCATTTACTGCAGGTAAGTCTATCAGCTGTTACCCACTGAGACAACACAAATCATTGATTTATCTTTGCACCCATAGATAACTAGCAGCATGTTATTTATGCAAAACCAGATGATTGGTTACTACATTCATACATTCATCTATGTCATTCCTAGCAACAAAGACAATAAAAAAACAACTTCGGATGGAGGTATTTTGTGATTGAGAGCAGAGGGAATTGACAGACTTCTGCATTGGCAGACAGACAGGAGCCAGACGGTTAATCACAGCAACCCTCCCAATTTAATATACCATGCAAACTGCTCACCCCCCCCCCCCTCTCTCCTTCTCCTCTCCTCCCCCGGTGTTTCTGCATCTTGACATCTCTCACTCAGCTGCCAGGCTTGTGCTGGCCAATGTCTGTCAATGTGATTCCACAAGGGTGCTACTCGGGTTACCTGCCTTATGCATGTGTGTCCTATTTAGCTGTGGACTATAACATGCTGCTGTCAGCTCTGCAAACATGGAGTGATACTCAAAGCAAAAAGCCCAATGTGAAAAGACAGTGAAAGAGGGAGCTGACAATCAGCAGACAATCACATGGATGAACGCTTTTGAACAGGCCAGGTTTCCTGTGACTTGGAGTCATTTTGTGTCTCGACAGGTTCTGCAAGCCCGTCAGTAAAAAGATGAGGAACAATCCAGAACAGAAACCATGCAGAAAGGAGGAACATAAATTTGGTAAAGAAAAAATACCTCATGTTTGTTATCGTACAACACGTAGGTATTACAGAATACAATGGTACAGTTAAAAACAGATGTGCAATCAATAATCAATAGCTATAGTTACTAGCACTCAATGTGGTGTGCAGCAATGCATTTCCATTAAACCTGAATGGTGGGTTTGCCTTTAAGAGGTTTGAACACTTCTGAGATCAGTTTTATATAAACCAAAGATAAACTGCTAGTTTATGCAGAGTGCTTTCTTATCCTCTTGCTGGTTCGAGAAGTGTAGCATGCAGGCATTTTCCTGCTAAAAAGTAAAAGACCCATATTTAGAATAGATTCTCTCCACTGGCTGTGGTCTTGCACATGGGTGAGCAGTGCTCGATCACAGGTGGCAGTCTGGCTCCATCAAATAAGCCGTTTCACTAAAGACAGAATCTGCCAACGTTATTTTGCTATTAGATGAGAATTATGCCAAGCTTTTAGAAGCCATTTGCACGTTGCCATGGCAGCCCACATTCCCTGCAGGGTTGCGACCTTGAATGACTGCAGTGCAAAGCCAAACACCACTGGGATCCCTTTGGGTTGTGAAGCATTGGCTCACATTTTTGCAAAGAAAAATCTCTCAGATGTGATTAAACTATTCTAGGCTGACTGACAAGTTTATTGAGGTTGGCTCTTTTCATCAGATCATTATCATGTGAATATGCCATATCTCTTTCATTTCCAGTGCTCCAATCCTTTCTATTTAACTTTATCTTCTTTTGCCAAGTGTACTGTAGAACAACACGTTTGATCGGAATCGGAATGTTAAATGTTAAATGTTAAACGGTCATGATTTAAGTATTTTTTTTATTTCGGCTAGTACATATAAATCACTATTAGTGTCAAAATCCACCTTTTGTGAAAACAATTATTTGGAACCTGATTGCTGTATCATTCTGGGCTTACTGAAACCACAATATATGGCTTGTAATTTTTTTCACACAGAAACGTAAATGCTTATAAAAATACAAAAAATAGGATTTAGTTTACGATATACTGAAAATTGGAAACGTAGAAAAACGTAGGCCTACTTATTTATTCAGTCATATTTAATGGCTTGCCATTACTTTTGGCCTATATATTTATCTATAGTATATTAATCGAACTTCCAGACCTATTTCAAAAGAAGAAAATAATTTATCTGTCAATATTTCCAATCAAGTATATCGAGAAAGCAAAACAATTGCGTCACAAAGCACTGGAAGGAAAACCGGCATGGATAACCTTAGCCATGCATGTTGCTGAATTTCAAACCTCCCGCGCCTAGAACACATTTAAATGCATTTTCATTCTCGCATAAGCTATGGTTTTTGGGCAGTATTTGATAAGTCAGTCACAAAGTTTCTTACTTCGAAATTCTATACGTAGTATGTAAGTATCCACTTGGAACCCAGACAATTTTATAGACGGCAATACACAGAAGTATGCCCAATAGTACGTTAACTATGATATAGTATATATTCACTGTAATGTATTATATGTTATCACAGTGTATTTTATTTGATTAAGCCCAACAACTGAATTTGTATAGCTGATAATTTAAATCACTTTTTAAGGGAACGCTTTTGCGTATGTGTGTGTGTGTGTGTGTGTGTGTGTGTGCGCGCGCGCGCGCGGGCGTTTGCGTGCTTGCGTGGGAGAGGGTGGGGGGTCGATTTAGCAGCAACCAGTGCAAAAGAAAGCGAATCATACTTAAATGGTTTACCTCTAGATCCTAAGTGTATGCTTGTGAAATGGTGAATGAGAGCAATAGAGGTCGTTTGTATGTTTTGCTTACACTTTCCCCTTTAATTAATTTTTCAGGAAGGAGTATGGGGATCATACACAAAGCTGACTAAGAGATGAGACTTTGAAAGCAGGGGATTGACACACTCGTGGTCATTGAGCACACCAGGCGAAAAAAAGAGAGTGCTTTAGGTATCCGATTTCGCTGAGAAACTAGTGACCGACGACAAGCTCAAGCGTAATACCTGTTGAATTTGCGTTATTATGATAAAACCCACAGTTAAGGTTCAGAGAAACCTCTATAACAGCGCCCAAAGGAGAAGCAGGAAAGGCCAAAGCTGCTGCCTCTAATGAATTATCCCAGATTATAAAGAACACGTTTTTCACAATTAAGTCTCCCCTGATCTTCTCTTGGCAAAGTTGAAGGAATGCTGGGTGAAAATTACAAACGAATTTGTCAAGTGAAAAGGCCTGTCCATATCACTATTCACGGCTTAGGTGCGAGACGATTGAAAAGGAAATGTTATTGTGCTCGAAGAGAAGCGGATGAATTTCGACAGGAGGAGAAGTGGATGAATTTCGACAGAAATCGAAATGTAGCCTATTTGTAAAGACTGGAAAGACTGTTTACAAGTTTAGCTACTTCATTATAGTCTATATTTTGGATGCAGGGTAAAATTATTGACACAATCCAATTATTGCAAATAAACTAACAAAACATTATTCAAAATATTACGCCATTATCTAGAACGGTTTGCAGTCCATTATTCACTCATGGCCCAAGATTAAAAGTTTTGAAAATAAGAGTTTTACACGAGTTCATTGATATGACGCTGTTCATAAGATATCTCATTATTCACACTTGTGGTAAAGTATAGCCTTCCAAAAAAGTTTCATAAAAGCGGCCAACATTTCTAGACCCCTTTCTGCATACCGTTAGCGTTGTTGGCGAATGTATTTATTCTCAATGCAGCCTTGAAAATTTTTCTACAGGTATGTTAAAATAACTTGTTCACAACTGGGGAGTGGGTGGGTGAAGGGGCGGGGGGCTTAGTTTTGTGTCCGTTATAGCATAGAGTGCGATTTCCAAAATAAAAAAGCCATACCTTATAGACATTTTGCAAGCGTGTGACTAATTACTAGCAATCAAGTTGCGGTAAGAAGACAAAATGGTACCGATTCATATAAAGTTGTCGTGGGGAAAACAAATAGATAACCGTGTTCGTAGTTGCACTGCATAGAGGTAGTCTGTGGGACTTTCCATACTTTTTATTATTTTAATATCGTTGACATGCAAACAATAATAATTAATTAATAATCACTTTTTCATAACCTGTGAGTAGTTCGAGGTCTCAGAAATAATGAATTATGCCATAGGCTTGAGAGGTTTTCATATATTTTTCAAATTTGTTTAAGTTTTGTTATACATTCATCAATTATTAAGCCACCATATTAGTTCATTATATAAAATATCACAGATATATGGATCTTACATTTTGCAGTTTCGCATGTAATTTTTTAACTAAAAAAAACAACTAATAACCACTTTGCACATTTCAGTATTTAAATAATTTTTTGGAAAAGTCGACAAAACTACAGGCTAAACTGTTTACGCACCTTTTTCGACAAAGCTACAGGTTTAATTGTTTAGAACTCATGTAAGTTTTATATCAAAAGTATACACGCTATTTCAGGCATTTAAAATGTTGTACATGTAGAATATAATACAAAGACTGTTACTTCAGTATTTCTACACATTTATTTGTAAACAGTATATGTTTCTAATTATTTAATACTCATCATGGAAAAACCAAGACAATATACATGTACGTGAATAATTTCTCACACCTTAACTTTCACACCTGCCTTTGCAAACTCGGAATATAAATGATATAGATTACAAACGAATAGTCAGTCTTACCAATTATTTTAACTGTACATTTCTTACATCATAAAATTTTCTAGAACAGAAATATCCATAAAATAATACATGAATACGTATATACTTTACCATGCATTTATTGAAATTGAAAGTATGGTGGCCTAGCCCTATGCCTTAGCAAAATGGCTGTTTATAAAGTAAATGTAAAACTAATTCACACATTTTAATTAAAGTGGTGGCGCATGAGCATCAGGATAAACGGAATGAGTTTCGGTGGAATCAAAAGGAAAAATCCTATGATGCTTTAAAGCAGGGGTGGCCAATTCCAGGCCTCGCGGGCCGGTGTGTATGCAGGTTTTTACTGCCACCAGTTACCACGGTTCAATCAGCTAATTAGTCATACACACAATCACCGATTCACTTGTAAATTACAGAACGATAAAATGCTACAATACACGCATTGACGCATACCGGCACAAGAACATTCATCAGCTGCTTTTCATATCGCGGATATGTAGATTAAAATATCAGATCGTGTAAACGATTGGGCTAATTCAATAATTGTTAACTGGCGGCAGCAAAAACCTGCATACACACCGGCCCGCGAGGCCTGGAATTGGCCACCCCTGCTTTAAAGCAAACGTTTTGATCGATGACGTTCTTAGAAGTTATCTGACAACTTTAAGGACCAAGGACAGCTCCCCGGTATCCCGCTGTATGCGTCTCACCTGAGACATGAACCCCTGCCAGACGTACTTCCTCAGCAATAGTGATGTTTTTCCTGTACCGAATTCAGTCGTGCCCTGGACCTAAGTACAACCACCTGAAATGACACGAGAGAATAAAAAAGTTCTCTAAATAGCACATTTCTCATTAGACGTTTTTTGTAGACTACTCTGAGTAGAATGTAAATGCATTCAATATCGTCACACCCATTTTCCAGAGAATGATACTTTGACTTGTTTTTGGGAAACCATATCTCATTAGAAATGATGCACTATCCATAATTGGATACTTAGGCTGTAGATCGACCGCTTATTTATTCGCAGTATACAAAAGTGTTGTGTGGGGTCATTTGTGTGGTAGCTGCATAAAATGTTTAAAATAATACATAACCTTTTTTTGTTTTTATCTAATTGTTTTTTGCGTGGGTAATTCTGGTGGCACTTTCCCATTGCTAAATGTTTTAAACTTCACAAACTCTCACTTACCTCAGGCTCTAAAATGAGATGCTGCATCACACATTTTTGATATTTTGGGAAAAAAATCTAGTCAATTGGGAGACACACAAAAGGTGACACAGAAAATGTGAAAATTGTTGTATTATAATAGTTTTATGTCAGTTTAAACGTTCGTGGTCAATTTGACCCCAAATATAAAGGCGTCATAAAATGCGAATATAATGTGAGAGTTAACTAAACCAAATAAATAAACCTAAAATATGTCAAACATGAAAGGCTAGTTTTAAGCGTTTCACTAAATACAAACTCATATTTTTATATCTAATGCTTCTATTCAGACATAGGCTACAGAAGAGCATTAACAATATCAGTATATCAGGGTAGCCTATGTGATGCTATTATTACCCTGTACAGTCGATTTACTCATTCGCATGTTTTAAATGGCTGAAAGGTTTGAGAAGGTATTGGAAGCTAATATTTTAATATTTTGACACTTCGAGCTTAATTATTCTTTATTGGACCCATATAAAATACCATACTAATATAGCTTTGGTGAAGTCGTAAGTCTTTTTGAAGTCAAGAATTGTATCATTACAGTTTTATTTAATTTCCACTTTCATTCATTCAGTTTACAGAATCATCTTTTTTTATTTAAGTAGAAAAGTTTACCTTTATATTCTCAAGATTTTTATGCCGCGTTTTGTAACCTGAGAACCATGTCCACATTAAAGTATAGCCCAAACCTGCATTATATTGATAAAACCGTCTTCTTCTGGAGCATGTATTAATAACAATAAGTATAGGCTAGATTAGAAGATAGTCCCCGAAACATAAAAAAACATTTGCCAGAGGGGTCGTTTTGCTTAACTTTTCAGGGAACTTTACAGCAAATAAGTTTTCGCTCTGCATAACTCTTCCAACTCGGCAATGACATAGGAAAAATATGAAGATTTTTTTTTTTTAATTCAGCGCAGAGGAGTGGGTCATATTTCTTGTTGTGCGTGTCTCTGCGAAATGCTCATAGTTTATAATAACAATTTTATGGCTTATAATGGATATTTTGTGATGCCATGAGTGCGGTTACGCGGTCACTCTTTTTTTGCACAGATCTACAGTACTTCGGTATGGACACTTTATTTAGTAGCTATTCAGGTCAGTCATGGACAATATTTATCAATAAAGCGCAAATTGTCCATCAACGTGGTCTTGGTGTAACCGAAGTATCAACTATACCATTGGTTCCTACTGTATATAAAACCCGGCACAAATTAAATTTATACACATGAGTAAATTACACACGCAATTAGGCTACAAGGAAGATTAATTTCCCTTTTTAAATGAATCATATCGAATTACGCTTAGTAGGCTACGATATGATGGGATAATTATCTCAATGTTTAGGGTTGAATTCGCTTTAAGTCTTATTAATGTTTTATATTGAACTTATTTATGTTTTCATGCTTTCCTTAATGACACATAATGATAGTCTTATTCATATTAAAAGTTTTAATCCCCTGTGTTTGTCCTACTTTTAAAAATGTTCTTTGAATAGATAGTTGTGGATATAATCACAGTAAAATGTCCAAGGTTTTGTCAGCAAAATTAATACTAATCGACTGAATTGTTTGAAATGGTGGAAGCTATTTCTGGAAAAATAACTAAATGAATCATTTAGGTGCCCTTAACCGTACAAATTCTAAATTAGAAAACAAACGAGAAACGTCGAATTCAATCATTTATGTTCTCCTGTTAACTAATTGGATTCCGTTTCTGATCACTTCAACTTTAACATCTCAATTTAAATGCTTTTTCGTGGAGAAAAGGCTACTTGTCCCTCGAGTGTTTTTCCCCAGACTACGGGTCAAAACAGACACATTCACACTTAGCAAAGCAAGCCCACTTTGGCTATGTTGTAACATAGCTTTGAAATCTTAAGGACGATAGAAGGTTCCAGCTTCCAGGGTCCTGAACTACCTAACTAACACATTTTCGATACGACCTTGATGTGCTATCGCACTTTCTCCCTCGTATAAACACAATAGAGTGCATTGTATGAATTACTTAGATTAAGTCCCTATTGTTGGCTGGATACCCTCAATGTACACAGTTTCTTTCTTGTATTCGTCCTCTTCTTCTCCATTCAAAGCAATGGCCATTTCAGCCAATGGCCTTATATACTAAAAACTCTAAATCATTTGTATCTTGTCAAAACACAATCTGACCAATTAGTATTTAATCCAGGGTGATTTACCTCAGCCGTGGGAAAATGAGAATGACTGATAAATTAAGGTATTGCGCAGGTGGAATCCGATTTGTTTTCTCACCGTTGATTTAATGAAACCTTTATAAACAATTACAGGATCCTGGTTTGTCGTAACTGTTGTTTTTTGAGTTGTTCATTGCTGGTATATATATGTAGCCTATATATATACCAGAAATAACGAAATATAACAGTCCTATGAAGGATCATATCTACTGTTCATGTGTGCAGTGCATATTTAGGTGTTGTAGTGCATATATAAATACATTTGCACCTGTTGAAATCAATGTTGCAGAGGCCATGACACATTAGTTTTCTACTTATTTTTTAATTTTCTGTCAGATACATCTCTACTGTGGTGAATTCCATAGTGTCTTTTTGTAATTTAATGAAATATGCGCACCTCTAAATGACAGCATTCTGCTTTGCAAAAAAACAATATAAATGTAGACTACCGCAAAGCCAGTGGTTCCCGCAAACAGGTTGTTTATTTACGTTTGTAAATCTTAAATTCGTTTTGACTATTTCAATTGGCTAGCCTGGAGTAAATGTTTAATATAAACTTCCGAACAGAATATATTGGCAAAAAAAACAATAAAGTAAAATGATAACGCGCTCAGTAGTTTGAACGTTTTGACATTTAATTATCAGAATTAGTACTACTGAGCAAAAACAACAACCGGAAAGGTTGCAACAAAGTAGGTCATTGCTGTACTAGTAGTAGGCCAACTGGTTGCTAATTAATCTGGTGTTATAAACCTCTGAAGTTTCAAACGCAAAATTTATTTAATAATTTCACATGTATAAAGCAGAAAATTCACATTTCCAACATGTAAATTATGTATAATTGTCACTTTTAAAAGCATAAAAAGTAAAACATATTGGTGACGCTTAAAAATGTTATGTAGCCAACTCAAATGTTTGACTTGTGTTATCGGGCGGTTTCAGCTCATAAATTGAAAGTGCGTTCTGGAACATTTTAGCCAAGCTAATATGTTAAAAAGACAAGTTTAGTTGTAAAAAAGCAGTGAAAGCTATCTTTAATTAATCGTTATGGACTACAATACAGTGAATTTTGTGAGAATGAGAAATATAGAATGTCCCGGCCCACTTCAAGCACTATATATGGAATATATATACAGAAAGTGTGTGTGTGTGTGCGCGCGCTCTTCTTTCTATAAGCTATATCTCGCATATGGTCTGTCAAGTAGAAGTTAAAAGTGTATCCTGAAATATAGGCCTATAGTGTTATTCAAATTAAGGAACGTATTCTACTGGAAACAAGTATGTTATTGACATTTTAAGAAAATTCACTTGAACTTCCCTGCATTGTCTTATCATTGTTTATAACTTTGTTACTGTTACTGGTCATACTTGTTTCTGGTCAAACTCGCATAATAATCAGTGATTGATTAGCCAGGCAAATCATGATTAAGGATTTTATGGGCCCTAGAGAAGTTTAAACGCTTCAGCAAATCAAGTTGCATCATTTATAATTTGAATAGACCGATATGGTAGACCTCTGTTATATTGTAAATATAGTATCGTTTTGAAAAACGTATTGCTTAATTAAGTAACTGTTTTGACAGTGAAGTTAAGTTTTTATTCACGGCTACGAAGTGTTGAAGCTCCTTTCACATGTCTGCTGTTGACAGAATAGTTAATTTTTTTGCAACGGTAACAGTAATGTTGCCATTGTAATTGCCGTCATGGTCGATTAAAGGAAAACATAGTTTCCATATGCGTATTATTTCGTACAAAATAATATATCTTCAAACAGACAACTAAAGGTAAACACTTCATGGATGGATGGATGGATGGATGGATGAACAAATTAATACATCGAATATGTATAAATGTATAAAAACAAAGTGTGATACTGTACGTGCAAAACATCAATGAATGATAGAATACCAACCCCTGCGGGTTCAACTCAACAGCATGAGTTAAATTGAGTTAAATTGGTTGGTCATTAGTAATCAATATGTGTCATAAATAATCACCTTAAATAAACATATAAACCTTGAATCTTTGCGGAAAATAACACTATTAGATTATATTATACCGATTAGATTATTTTAAAGTAATTACTCTAGCATAACAATTTTTATAGTTTACTAAATTATGTGAATGTAGGCTAAAAGTAAATAAATAAAAAACTCTGTTCAATGTGTATGTAGATCTGAACAATAAATAAATATAATTATGAATTGATGTTTCAGAATACCTCCCAGTATGTATGCGATCTCCCATTAAGGACATGTACTGATGTATACATGTACGCATCAGGGCATGCACATCTGTATGCAACTGAACCCATCCCATAACCATAGAGTGGGTGGACATTCCACAAGCAAGATAAGGTAATAGCATAAAGTTGCACTCAGATCATGTTAAAACCCTGAACCGCTTAAATGAAACCTTAGATATTTGAATGGGCTCTAAAATATAAAATAATGAAACACAGTGGAGTAGGCCACGCACGGACTGTTGAATGTACAGGGTCGGGTTCTGTATGAGGTGGCAGATGTGTTCTCAGCATATGTACCATGTACCAATACAAACCCAGAGGTGCGCAGAAATGGTAAACATCAATGTGAAGTACGGCTGTCAACTGACCCCAAAAATGTATTTAGAATATTCTGTGCATAAAAATGGAACCATTCAAATATTTTTGAAAATATAATGCATTTATAATCAACTGCCAATGCCGTCAACCAGCATGCACAAGTTTACCTGGATTGGTATGCCTCATGATCTCTTGGTGCTCAGCGGGTGATGCACTTGTGGATGAGGGGAGAAAAACATGACTGTTCAGAAGCAGGTTATCTCTGCAAATTCTGCAGGATGCACAACTTCCAAGTGGGCCTGCAGATTACTAGTTTGTGTGTGATATCTAAGCTCCATTTTGCAAATTCTGCAAACTACTGTGTCCCTCTGTTGCATCTTTTCACGAGCTGCGTATAACACTTTCCAACATTACTCCTTAGATGTTCAGAAGAGATAATCTCATCATTGGTTGTTTCACTATCTTTCCGGCCACGGTGCTGTGGCTTTGGTGTCGGTCGGCTCATTTGCAAACAAATAGGTGAGATGAAGAGACTTATGACGGCGGCTAGATTACGCAGGATGGGATAAGGTGTTCAGCAGGCGAAAAAGCTTGAAAGCACTCAAATGAAAGAACGCCGCTGTTTGTTTGAATGAATTCAGGGACACCACAATGCTGTTGTATTCACCTCTGGCCACTGTAGCCCATTGGTGACAAAGTGCTCCTCTCAGTGTTCCAAGCCCTCATCACCTTAGACGCTGTTGCTTGTAAAACATCACAAAGCTCAAATGTCTTGGTGAGTGAAATTCCCTGCCACATGCACCCAAACAATACGCCCTCTTGCAAAGTCACAGGGCTCTCCTCCTCCATAATTATGAGCAAGCAGTCAGGCCTGTCCACCGTTTTTATACATGACTCATGCATGCTGCTGTGCTATTTACATGATTATTCAATGAGCCACAACTGTGTGGAGGCCTCTACTTGGCATATACTTGATGTCCCTCATTTTTTCGTGAGTGGTTCCTTTTCTGTTCAATACTATTAAGAACTGAATGTGAGCCAGCGCTGTTGAAGTCAGGTTTCTGGGTTTGTTGCGGAATAAATATTGTGATAAAAACAGAATATTGTGCATTTCCTGAGATCATTGTAATTTCTCACAGTGAACAAAACACTTGAGTTCATTTAATGAAATGTGCATTCGTTCGAACGTATTCAATTTCACCTAAAATGTGAGATGAGTGTTATAGATTTGGCTATGAGTTGCTAGTCTGTTCTGTGAAATCGCTGTGAGGAACCGGACCCTGCAGAATCTTTGCGGAACACATTAGCAGTAGGGTGACGATGAGGAAGCCCCAGGGAGAAATACCAGGCAGCTCTTTTTCACCTGTGTCACATGTCCGATGCAGCTCAAATCTGAAAACAACCTTGCTCAGTTGAATGTCTGGCCTATTAGCTGAGTTTAGCGACTGTGTTCAACGAGGGGTCCATGCTGCATTTGTGAGATCCTTTCCACCTCCAGCATGTTACTCCACCCCCACCTTCACTTTTGTCCTAAGAGGGCAATTAAGGAAACAAACGGTTTCTCCCAGATTAGCTGCCTGCCAGCTTTGCATACTAACACAAAAGCCAAGTGGCTACAAATAGTGTGCTCTCTAATTACAGGCCCTGTTTTCAATCAGACATCGCCTGATTTCCTGAGATGAGGGGCCAGTCACACATTGATGCACTGGTGTGTATTCAGATCAGCCGGTCTGCCCCCCGTGCACTTTTGCAGGCATGGCCTGTTTTTTTATCACATCTGTCTCTTGCAACACATACGATCCGCTCTGCCGCATGACTTATAAAGGGACCTGTAGCCAAATTGCTGCTCATTCCCAGACATGTGTCATTCATGCAGGAAGGCAAACGGATATCCTGCCAAACCAAATGCTAAACTGAATACTGAACGGGTGTTCATAGAAAGGGTAAAACTGTAACTATACAGTAATTGTGGATCTAATCAGTTACTGTAAAACATGTACAACCAGAATGTATCTATTGCATACACTTGGTCCCTAATGGATTTATATAAACTCTGTTAATGGTCATTTAACGCTGACACTGTTTGGGTGTAAAACTAAACGATTATTGAGAAAATATATATTTTTCTCTATCCTTTTAATGCATCCCATCATTTTGTTGTGTACTAAACATAGAAAGAAAAATAAATATTTGGAGAATCCCATAAGTGGGGCACATAAAGATTTTAACTCTGACAGAGTACTTTTAACTCTTAATAGAGCTAATCTAACACTGCTGGAGTTGATGTAACGCTAATTATATTGCTGTGAAAACTGTGCCATTATTTGAATGTGTGGTGGTGAGGTGTAGAAGTAGGTGCAGGTTTTGGCCTTGAAAGGATGGGGTCTTCATGGGCTGACTGGGATCACATGACAGGACAGAAATACTGAAGCCAAGGAGTGACCTGTCCTGACCTATACCTGATGAATCCCCCATGGAGCGCTCAGTGTGCAGACGAATGGACCAGCCAGGCAGTCTCGCTACACCTGCTCCTTTCTTCAAAGTGGAGGAGCAGACATGGTGACAGATGTATCGGGGGATTATCTGCCCCTCTCATCGTCTTTCCGGGACTGGCGGTCAGAACAGCTTGCATTAAAGGACAGCACACTTCCCTTCTAGAAGGAGCCATGCAGTTTGAAATGCAGGCACATTTTTTTATGTACGTATCCATTTATTTATTCATGATGAGGATGTTGAAGTTGATGATGATGATTGTTGTTGTTGTAGAAATGCGTAGGCATAGAATGTGTTCATAATCTAATAATAGAGTAAAGAAACTCACTGCTCATCGACTCAAGTTCTGACCTTTTTCTGACCTTTTTCTCTTATTAGTGCATCAATGTGTCAGGAAAATATCATTGACATTCGCATTGTGCTTTTTAAAAGCCTCTTAAGTGTATAAATCATGCACTGGATTAATTTAACATGATTTACAGAATAACAATCTCATTACAAGTTATTCTTTCATTTAGATCATGATAAGGTAAATACACAAAAAGTGCTTTTCGAATGTTACTTTATAGTGGAGAGTGTCCATCCCATCCCCACCACAAACCCTTACATTTCTGTTCATGAAAATAACACTGTAATGTATAACATCGTGACATCATCTGAATGGAAAGTTGGAATTTTCTGCTGAATCTCTGCTGTAGATTTTTTTTATTTATTAAAAAACTTAAGCTAAAAAATGCTGTCCCTCGTTTTCTTGTCAGTACCATAACACTCACTGTTTGAGTGTCCACAAGGAATCCCATTTTAGCCACGCCTCTAAAACTGCAACCAGAAAATCAGACTGCATCTTTGTCCATTATAGCCACATGGTGAGTAGTTGTACTTAAGCCTTTTGGTGTAAATGGGCTCCAAAGCCTGGAAAATAGTGGAGTTACTTTAATATGTACCGTTACCAAACACTTACTTTTTAATATTGAGTTAAAAAATGTCAGTATTTAGGCTAAAATATTATATTATTATTCTCCATGATCCCCAGCCATGTGCTAGCTAATATTTCTGTTGCATGCTAAAAATGAGTTAAAATCTACTACCATTACTCTCACCACCATAACAAACAGCAATGCTTCGGTAGTGACATGATTGTTATGGTTGATAACTCTTTTTTTTTTTAAAAACATCCCCAAATCAAATAATATTGGGCAGTTTAACATAATGTAGAATAAAGTAAAAAATCTTTATATTTGGTCGCACATCATTTGCATGCCATGACTTCCTGATGTCTGTGACCCAACAATATCAAAATACTCTTGATATCTTATTTTCTGGTACTCTTCCAAGCGTTATCCATCCATATCTACTGCATATCTGGTAGCAGAGTGAGAGAGTTAGAGCCATTTAGCCAACCATATGTTCTATACTGTTCCAGTGTAATTTAAAGCTAAATCTAGTCCCACGCCCCTATTCCCATAGAGATCCATTCAAATGCAAAGAGGTTATAGTATCGTTTGTAAGAGTACCAGAAAATAAGATATCAAGAGTCTTGTTGAGTCACCGACATCAGGAAGTCATGGCATGCAAATGATATGCGACCAGATATTAAAAATGAGTACTTTATTCTACATTATGTTAAACTCTCCAATATTTTTGATGCCTGAAAATGGGGGGACTATGTACAAAAGGTTCTATAATTTCTAAATGGTTTATCCGATATGGATGAAAATACCCTCAAATTAAAGCTGACAGTCTGCACTTCAACCACATGGTCACTGTTTTCTTTCAAATTCAAAGTGCTAGAGTACAGAACAAATATAACAAAAAGAGAAGATCCAGCAAAGTATCAGGAATATCTAAAGAAAGAAAAGGACAGAAATAAGAAAGAAAAAGAAGAGGGAAAGTTTAAATGTGTCACAGAGCTCTCCCAGGGAGCAGAGAGCTGTTTGAAGACGATGAGAAAACAATCTGCAAAAACAGAAGGAATTAGTGAAAAGGTAGTAAGACATGCAAATATTTTAGATGCAGTACCTAGTACCTCCAGAAATCGTGAGCAGACACCCCAGCAATTTTTGCAGTAAGCTGAAATGTTATTCATACAAAATAAATGGACTGTGCAAATATTAACAGCTGTTTGCCTTTAATTAATTGCAAAATGTATGACTTGATTATATTACAATCATTAGGCATGTTATCAATTAGGACTTAGCTGAACAAAAAGTTCATATTACCATAACACTCAGGTCACTACCATAACATCTGGTATTCTGTTAAAATTAGAATAAGTTAAATTAAAATCTAATATTATATGTAGTATGAAGTATGAAAATTATATGATCAACTTTGCACATTTTACAAAAAAACATTGTATGCTCATTCTGATGAATTTAGTTAATTACACATTGAAATTTGATAAAAATGTATTGAAATCGTTACAACTTTCAAACCAGATCGATACATTTTTTAAAATGTTTTTTACTCCTAAAAAATTTAAATATAATGATCAGGATGAATTTTTGCCATTTATCTCAGCTTTTTATGCTGTTATGGCAGTGACTTTTTGAGAAAGGGAACATTTTAGAGTGTACCTTTCATAGATTTTTGAAACTTAGACTTGGGATAACATATGCTTAAAGTCCAGAACAAAATACAAAACAAATGTTCATTTTTTTACAAACACCAATTTACACCATCCCTGTAGAATCACCCATATATGTAGTATATATATAATATATACTGTACACACACGCGTATATATGAAGTGCAAAAAATGTAACGCAGCAGCAGTTGTTTTTAAAGATCTAGTTAATTGTCTTCTGTAAAGCAAAGGGCAGAGGCAGAGAAAAACAGGTGGAAGGAGGTGGCAAACAACAACTGAAAGTGACAAAGCACTACTCAAGAAAATCAGGGGAGTTTACACAGCTGTTGATGTTTAGGCGTAATGAGAGTCAGGACCAAATTCCCATGCTGACGCACTGCATGCAGGAGGCACAGAGTTGTCCTGGCCAAAACTGTCGCTGTGCAACATAATGGTTCCTTTTCTAAACTTAGTGATAGCTCACTAACTGCAGTTGCATGTATTTCCACACAATTTATTGGTGACTAGTGTGTTATGGTGAGAGTATGTGAAGCTATTTAGAGATGCAAACATTTTTCTCAACAACAGTATAAAAAATATAGCCACAAATAAAAATACCACAACCTGAATACATACAAAAGGTGTGAGGGTAGGGATGTGAACAAAACTATCTAAAGAAGTGGTCTTCAGTCTGTGTTAGCAGATAGGCAAAGATATCACACACAGTATACCTTGCCTACACAGGCATTAGCAGGAGGTAAAAACAGAAAGTTTTCAGATGTTTTGGAATGATGGCCATTCCTGGTAATCCCTAAATAAACAAGTCTTTTCCCTGTTGCCACGTTGTGAGGGTACATGCACCTGACCCAGTTTTAACTTCCACAGGCTTCCACTGGGTAAACAATTATTTACAATTATTCATAAGTTTTCTGAATTACTGTGAGGTGAATTATGGGGATCTAATTAGGCTATTACAAATACACATTTGGCTACCGCCCAAAATAAGTCTTTGTTCCCCATCTGCCATCACAAGTGAAATGTCCCAGGCATAGCGCTGAGCACTGAGTAGCAGGGTAAGCAATACAGGGACCTGGACAATACAGCACGGGTTTCATTTCCCAGATGGGAGATCACTGTTGTGGTCCAAATTGCTGCAGTAAAATTTTGTGATTGAAGTGTAGGCCTTTGTAAAAGGTATCCCAGGGTCTCTACAATTCCCCGGCAAAAATACTTGCCAAGAATATCAATTGTCATAATTTGTACACCACGGCATAGAAAAAAAACTTAAAAGAAGTATTTTGTACAGTTTGTTCCTTTTAATGTCATTGACGGTGTTTACAAACGGTAGTTCCTTTGACCTTTTGTGACTAAACATATTCCCAGTTGAGTCATTCATTAGAGTACCAATAGCCTACAAACAGAAGGCGAAAAGCAACTCTTGGGAGAGAACAGAAACAGCCACATACTTTCTATTAAGGTGACACAGACACTGACACTCTGAGCTTGGAAGAGAAATTAATAATATCAATACCATCTTCAATGTGACCAAAGTATCATTATATGTGGCTTCAAAATTTCTAATTCTGTCCTGTGAAACATATTTTGATACATAAGAGGCCGGTTTCCCAGACATTGATAAAGAAAGATTCAATATTTTAAATTTCAATTGAAAAAAAAAGAATTAATCTAGGACGAGGCTAAATTCATGTCTGGTAAACCAGCCCAATGAGACTGAAATCTTGAAAATGCTAATCATAATATGCATAATACTCAATTCGAAGAGAGCTGGCACATTTTTATACTGAAATTTCTCTGCCCCTGACAGATTTACAAAATTATGACAAAATTGTGGCAAAAAAATAAATTCTGCCTTTTTGTAGTTATTTTGTTATAAGCTGTATGAGTATGTCCATGCACAGCATAGACACGCTCACAAGCAAATGCTGCTATTGAGAGCAGTGGCAGCTGCTGAGCTGAAAATTGAGGAGGCAGAAAACTTCATCTTAAACTGATTATTGGTCTAGACCTGTTTTAAATAATTTTCCTTGATTAATTTAAAAAAATACTCAATACAATCAGATATAGACAGTTTCCCTCAATTAGGCTATTAGGCAAGTAATACAATTATTTTTAATTGCATCTCAAAATTGTGCGCATTGTAATAGACATTGTGTAAATTTGTGGATACATGTACTCTTTGTTCTCGACACTCAAAGAATATTCATGACGCACGTGTTTTATTAGATAATCTTTATTGCAGGTTGTGTTGAAAGCTAACACGGTAGTTAACAGAGTGGTGTGTCTTTTTTTCATTAAGTGTACTAATTAAGTTATTTTTCTAAAATTAATTTATCGTTTAATTTCCCTAACATGATGTGAAGAAAGAAGCTATGTGTATACTGCCAATGGAGATCATTCAGATCATTGGGACACTTGTTAATCAAGTAAAATGATTAAAAACAGATCGAGACCAATAATCAGGTTAAGGGGAGGTTTTCTGCCTCCTCAGTTTTCAACTCAGCAGCTGCCACTAATTGTGAAGTGAAATGAATCACTGACTCACTGTTTCAGATGTTCAGAGCAAACTGCCAAAGGTGAACTAAGCAATGAGTCAAAATTGGAGGATGACATTTGTGCAGTGAGAGTATTGTTAATGTTGTGGAAATAATTACATACAGTGCAGTCCATAAGTATTTGGAGTAGACTGGACAGTGACACCTTTTTTGTTGTTTTGGATTTGTACTCAAACACATTTGATTTGAAATGGAAGAGTGACTACTAGTCACTAGATTGAAGTGCAGACTTTCAGCTTTAATTTGAGGGTTTTAAAATCTATATTGGGTGAACCATGCAGCAATTGTAACCCTTTTTATACATAGTCCCCCCACTTTAGGGGAAGAAATGTAATTGGACAAATTCAAGTAAACTTAAATAAAGTCATCATATTTAATATTTGGTTGTATATCCTTTGCATGCCATGACGTCCTGATGTCTGTGACCCAACAACATAAAAAAAACTCTTATTCTGATATCTTATTCTTACAATCAATATTATAACGCCTCTGCATTTGAATTGATCTCGATGGGAATTGGGGAAGGGGGGCTAGATTAAGCTGTAAATTACTCTGCTGCCAGATATGCAGTAGCTATGAATGGATCACTCTGCTGCCAGATATGCAGTAGCTATGGATGGATCACTCTGCTGCCAGATATGCAGTAGCTATGGATGGATCACTCTGCTGCCAGATATGCAGTAGCTATGAATGGATCACTCTGCTGCCAGATATGCAGTAGCTATGAATGGATCACTCTGCTGCCAGATATGCAGTAGCTATGGATGGATCACTCTGCTGGCAGATATGCAGTAGCTATGTATGGATCACTCTGCTGCCAGATATGCAGTAGCTATGGATGGATCACTCTGCTGCCAGATATGCAGTAGCTATGGATGGATCACTCTGCTGCCAGATATGCAGTAGCTATGGATGGATCACTTTGAGGGTTGTTTCTCCTGACTCATTTTCCTGTTGAACTCTATGGAAAAATAAGTCAGGAGAAGAGACCCTTAAAGTGATCCATCCACATCTATTGAATATCTGGCAGAAGAGTGATGGTTTGAGGCTCGTTGAATACCTTAGACTCTTGGTGACTTAGAATCATTTAGCCAACCATGTGTTCCATTCTGTTCCATCATAATTTACAGCTTAATCTAGTCCCACCCCCCAATTCCCATAGAGAACCATTCAAATGCAGAGGTTATAGTATCGCTTGTAAGCATACCTGAAAATAGGATATCATATTTTGATGTTGGATCGCAGATTACTTTTTTTTTACTCACCCAATATGGATTTATAAACACTCAAATTAAAGCTGAAAGTCTGCACTTTAATCTTCTAGTCAATGTTCCATTTTAAATCCAATGTGCTGGAGTACAGAGCCAAAACAACAAATAATGTGTCAATGTCCAAATACTTCCAGACTGCACTGTAAATGGAAACATTAATCGTGTTCAGCCATATCCTACATAATTCTGTCAATTGTTCCACGTCCTGCTCATGTCTCAATCAGCTGTTTGTCCTCAGTGGTCATCTTCCATTGCTCAGATCTCTTCACTCATCTTCAAACACTGCTGATGTCACCTCTCCATTGTACAGCTTGGCCCATCTAATATGAATGTCCAAAGTGATGTTTGCTGCCTTCCTCCAAAATTGGCTCTTTTATTTCTACCTGTAATCCACAGTTACACATCACAGGTCAGCATTAAGACATATACAATCACAATTTACAATTTAGTATTTAACGGACACTGCTACCCAGAGCGACTTACAAAGTAGTACAACATTAGGAGTGAACATTCAACACTGACATGTCTTAAAAAGTTGCAATCCATTAATGGACATTTTAAAAACTGGCATTAATACATATGGTTTGACCCAACTGGCATTGTTTTTAGTGCGACTCTCATACACTTGATTTGATTTGACCATCAGGGCATGTGTATTTCTCCCTCTCTTAGCTTTGGAGTTATAGGCTAATGAGCCCCTTAATTGTTCCAAATGCACTCAGTAATGCACACATTAATATGCACAGACTCATCACCAAGGTATTGACACATTTTTCTATTGAGACTGAATGTTTAGGAAATGGCAAGAGGGATTGAGATCCATTCAGATGGAGGGAGCAGTGCAGTGCACAGCAGCCTCCTGGTTGGAGCATTTTAACACCGTGTGAGCAACGCCAGATCCGCAGACTTCACTCCATCTGTCACCCCTTTGGCGCTAGTGCCAAACTCATCAGACCCTCCTCTCTCTCCCCATCCGTGTTCTCTCCACTTCATTCCTTTTCCCAATGATTTCAGGACATACTGGGCCATTGCTCTCTGATAGGGAATTGTAATTACACAGTTATTTAAAAAGAAATGAATACAATTAACCTAACTTCATTTAAAGAGGACTCGAGCAAAACACATCCATGAAATGTCATTTAAGAAGAAGGAATTCAAAGCGTTTCATTTTTTAGCAATTGCTTCAACCTCAGAGCTTATCATTACCCAACTTAAAAAGAGGTGCAGGATAACCAGATTTTCAGGTTAATATGCAGAGTGAGGACAAAACTTGTTCTAGCAATTACACGGACTCTTACTGGATATGACATCTTATGAGACGTACCTGTAGGTACATGATATGAATACTGGAGCACACTGCCATAAAGAAAGAAAATGACTCTGATTCTGTTAAAAACCTTGACCGCTGGTCACAAATAAATGTGTCCTACTCTATTACAGTGGTGCTTCTATGATGATTTTATATGTAAGCATTCCACATTAGTGGAACTTCAAGAACTACCACAACAATTTGGGAAAAATGTTTCTGACAGTGATCTTAGACTGTTCTTTCATGTTGCATCCATTAAAAAAATGGAATAATATTAAAATTATGATCTTGCTGAGCAGGAGGTGTGAAAAGTCCATGTGTCTAAACAGAATGCATCATCAGGTCTGGTTTTAAATGCAATTATACAAATGAGCAGCATTATATTTGTAGTGCCAGTGACAACCAGACTGTATGAGACTGTGACTGCATTTCTAGCTGAGTGTGGTTCTGTTCAGAAACTCACCGGGTGGTGCATTCTGGTAAGACACACCCACTCTGACTCTTAACTGCTTTTGTGGGATTTAGATGTATGACACCAAATGGCCTTCAAAAGGCCAAATGAAGACCAGTGGAACTGTAAACTCCTATTTGTTTAAAAAGTTGAGACAAAAATCCTCCAAAATTGGTCGTTTTTTGTGTAATTTTATACTGTATCACCGCAGAAGTTATCACACCTGGGCACGCGTAGTGCAAGCAGGGGGTATTGTTTTCACTCCTGTCTGTGTGTGTGTGTGTGTGTGTGTCTGTCTGTCTGTGTTTGTGTCCCTATCATCCATAACTCTAACAATTCTACTCCGATTGTGATGAAACTGTCAAATGTTGACAGTTTGGCAATGACCTGAATCTCAAATTTTTTCTCCAATCGGTCAATGCCCGACTTCACAGTGCAAGATCAAACTTTTAGCCCCATGCATATTACGTTCAGGATTGAGATGAGCACAAACGCGGGTGTAGCGTCTCTCTAGCACCATTCTAGTTAGAGGTGAGTTCAGTAGTCTAAGATTCATCATTCAGCAGTTTACATAGTTTATATGTACAGGCTGAGGCTATAATAATTCATCTATTGTAATGAAGAAACACACTCACTGTTAAAGCTGCTGCATGTGTGCTCAATGTAATCATGGGGCACATTATTCTGTAAAAAAGACTAAATGCATATCCTCCAGATGACAAATTGCTCTAAGACATTGACTTACCAGGTTTTATGATTTAAAAAAATAATTATATATATATATATGTGTGTGTGTGTGTGTGTGTGTGTGTGTGTGTGTGTGTGTGTGTGGAGTGCATTGCTGATCCAAGGGAAGCTGATGAAGTTGCCCTCTGACCCAAGCAGTGGGGATGAGGGAGTGAGGAAGCTCCACAACTCCATACAGTGGCAGTCTTCCTGCAACATATCCACACTCTGGGTGGGGGGTGGGGGGTGGGGTCATGATATGTGACCTCAGCCAGGACACAGGCAGGGGGCCTTTGATAATGCCCTTCTGCTTCAGTGGGTCCAGGCCACTGATCCAGCCAAAAATAGGAGGGGGCTGAGGGTTTTGGATGAACTAGGACTGGTTCATGAGTCATACCACCATTCAGTGGCCAAGCCTGAAGCACACATGACAATGTTAGACAAGCCCAGGGTCAGGATCTAGGGAAAGTACCAAACCTAGAATCATTTCCACCACCAGTAAAGGCCAAACTCAGAGGGGGGTTTTTTGTAGGTCACTGTACAAAATGCAGCCAGCTCTGGTAAGATCACTTTCACATGGGTTTGAAATTAACCCTTGTGTTCGGTTTGGGTCAAATCTATCCATGGGAAGACACTGTTTCATTGTGATCTAGCAGAGGTAAATTGTAACCATTATCCATATATATTGTTTTATATTGTTTGGAATTGCCAATTTGTAATTAAACAATTCAGCCTTAAAGAGGAAAGTGTGGAAACCAAAAGGAACTGTCCAAAAACCAAAGCATACCACCTCATCTGTGAAACATGGTGGTGCGGGTGTTATGGTTTGGGCATGTATGCCTGCACAGGTGCTGGTGTCTTCATTGATAATGTAACTGCTGATGGCAGCAGTAGAATGAATTCTGATGTGTACAGAAACATCTTATCTGCTCAAGTTCAAGCAAATGCCTCCAAACTCATTGGACGGTGCTACATCCTACAGCAAGACAATGATCCCAAACAGAGCAATTGAGCCAAAAGCTTGACTGGTCAAGTTAGTCACCCAATATGAATCCAATTGAACATGCACTTCATATGCTGAAGAGAAAACGTAAGGCAACTAGCCCCCGAAACAAGCAGGAGCTGAAGATGGCTGCAGCACAGGTCTGGCAAAACATCACCAGAGAAGATACTCAGCACCTGGTGATGTCTATGGGTCACAGATGTCAAGCATTCATAGCATGCAGAAAATAAGTGACAAAGTACTAAACATACTTTTATGTACCTAACGGATATATCTCTCAAACACTAGGCTGCCCTGAAATAAGAAGAGGCGGGGGGGGGGGGGGCTATGTATGAAAAGTGCAGCCATTTTTACATAGAAACCAAGATGTATAAAAATTCACTTTAATAAACTTTAACCAAATGTACAGGTATATAAAGTATTTGTGCATATATTTTATTTCTGTGTTGCTTTAAAATCCCAATAAAGTCATGGGTATGTTTGACCCAGGCTAACAGTTTCACGAGTGCTAATAAGTAAACAGAACACTAAGGTTAAACTAGAAACCCTTGAGTTAATGTGTTTGAGTTAAATTAAATAAGATCAAAAGATCCATTCCTAATTCTGGACTGTGTAGAGCTGCACCATAAGACTGAGACGAAAGGAGATAGCAAAACACTATAATTTAACAAGAGAGGGGAAGAGCTCTGTGGACTTCAGAGTCAATATAAACGTGTTTAAATATGTTACTAAACAAAACAAACCCAAAACCTATACCTTTGAGGTAGCCAGGTGTTTGGCTATGTAAAAACTGAACTCAGGTCGAGAGGTACTCAGGGAGGCATGAACTGAATATGTTTTCATTGGTAAGGTTGCATTGAAAATACATTCTGCGTTGGTTACATTTGTTCCTGACTCAGGTAAAAATCGAGGTAAAAACAAATGTCAACAAGGAATCAAAAAGACCTTTGATCTGGATCAGTGTTCCAACACCTGCAATGCAATCCGAAAGGTCATGGATGTGATCTGGCGTGACTTTTAAGCCCTGCTGGCTTCATGTGTAGCGCATGGCTTGAGACTGTCTGCTCCCTTGTTTGGTATCAGAGTATTGCAAGGAAAAGATGACAACAGAAACTGTCTGGTGGAATCATATAATTACTTAGTTACTATTTACAGTGAAGACATAGAATCATTGATACTTACCATAGTTACCTCCCTATATTTAGTACTTACCTGTATATGCTTTATTTTTATGTTCGTGCACAGAGCAGAACATATTGTGATCTAGTACATTTTACATTGGACTGCACTGGAGTGTGGCTCTCATTTGGCAACTCCTAGTGAGACAAAGAAGCATCATATTTTCTGCACTCACTCTTATATAAAGAATGATGCTTACATACATTTACATTCTACATTTTACTTTTAGGCATTTAACAGATGCCCTTAACCAGTGCATGCTACATTCATTTACTGGATTCCTAGATGTTTACTTGCCATTTATTTTCTGAATTTGAACTCTGAAATCACACTAGAATGGTGAAGAAAAGTGAGTAAACTTTTCTGTGAGTAAAAGTAAACTGGTTTGATGAGTCACAAAAGATTGAAATGATTAATTATATTTAGCATGGATACAACTATGTGAAACAGTCATAATTTACACGTCACAATTTTAACAGCATACTAGAATGAAAAAAGGTTTATTTGTGGATATGACTGAGAATTAACTGATAGTTTATCATTTAATAATATCATTAAGCACGTAAAAATATCCAAACAGGAGAAAAAAATGATTTGTGGGAGCGCAAGTAAAGAGAGACCCAAGTGCAGACAGAAGGTAGTTAAAAATAAAGAACTGGTTTACTCAAGGAACTAAGTCGAAAAAAACTAGACACAGGATTACTAACAGCTAGGGAAATCATAAAGCAAACATGAAAAACCAAGCAATAATGAACACAGAACAGGGAGCTTAAATACACAGGAACAGGTGAAAGCAATAACCTAACAAGACATGTGCAACACCAATAATGAGGCAGAGAACAGGTGAGGTTACCGAACTAAACAAGACATGTGCAACACCAATAATAGAATCAATAGTTCAAATACACACCATTAAACAGAACAGAGACCAGACAATGAAAAATGGGAAACACTATGAACGGGAAACAGACAGTCTTTGACTAACAGACATTATTAAAAAGTTATTATTATTATTCATAGTTGACCAAGATTTTATCTGCATAAGTCAGGAGTCTTGGTGTGAAATTATGGAAATTAGATACATTTTCATAACAAAATAAAGTTGCCAGGAAAAAAAGAGCAGGGATGTGTTTGCAGCCAGGTATGATTCCACAAGCGGTTTCTGGCCTGAATACCAACTAGCAATATAGCACAGAAATGGAAAGGAAAGTTCAGAGAGAATATTTTCTTGTAAAGGGCACCTAAGGCTAGTCTCTGAAACATGATCACTATGTTTGCTTAGAATTACCTTTCACCGATATGTGACTGGACTGTGAAATCAATTCTCTGGAAGAAGTCAATAAGAATATGAATTGCCAGAAGACGTTTGGTTAGATATACTATTCACATGCAGAAGTGAATGTCTCCTGCAAAGCCAGATGTATAACTGCTTGGTGCATCCACCCAGGTGCTTTTTCTGAATTTTGCCTTCTGAAAAACTCTTTGTATCATTTAAATATAATTTAACAAGTAAATAAGTCACCATTAAAAAAAAACACAAGTGTTATTCATGAAAAAGATCAAACATTTAAATGCTTACTTTACACATACTGGACCAGAAAAGAGAAGGTATTCTGTTCCGGCACCATTACCAGCTGCTTGTGTGTGAAACAATAAAAACAAAAGGGAAATATGTTCTCCAGTACCTCCGGTAAGGAAACTCATTGTAAATACATTTCTCTAATCTCAGATCACATGTGTCTCACTCTTATAAATTTACCTCATGCACCTCTCCATGTCTTTATTAATAATGAGCTCTTATTGGTTTATCCCAGGAACCTCTCCAAGGCTTTATTGATAATACCTAAAGCACAAGAAAGGGATACAGAAAAATATATTTAAAGGTAGAATCAGTGAAAGAAGATTCATTACAAAAATAAACCAAGCACCTAAGATTGCAGGAGTCATGTTAATACACAGAAGAATAAAGTACAGTACTATGTATGGCTCAATATTTCCAAAGGCATACTGTGGCTGGTGATACATTTCTGAATTGAAATGGCCTTAGTGGGGAACTGATTTGCGCAAGGGTAAAACATTTGAATTGGTGACATCCAATAACTTTACCTCCCCAAAGCCTTTTTGTCCCATACCTGAAATGGGATCAGCACAAAAACATAAGTACAAGAATAATATTTTTATTAGAATGTATTATAACACATTACGTAATGTCGTCAGCACACAATGCTTCCATTTTCACCACAATTTAAGAACCAGCATAAATCTTTGGATTGGCATCAAACAAAGGTGAAGAGGTGGCCGTTTTTAATGAACATGTTGGCTTTGCTCCTGTGGCAAAGATAAATGGCATAAAGTCAGAAATGATCTCACAAGAATTAAAAGGTATACCACTCATCCATGGCTTCTTTCTCTGCATGTTTGCAGTTTGTGAACATGCAAAACATGATGGCTCCTTACTGTTCCATCAATGCATTTATTTGGCATTGTTCCATTCTCCACAATCAACAAACAAGGTTATGTTTCAAGAACTAAGGTCCACTTCAAAGTGTCGAAGATGCTCAATCCCATTTAATCAAATTAAAAAAAACTATTAGTGGGGTGCAAAAGTCAATAGGCCCTGTCTTACACCCGGCGCTAAGCGGCGGTAACCCAAACACAAGTGTCTTTGCTAGTTTCAGACCGGCGCAGGTGTAATTTTAGCATCCAGTGCTCGCGTTGTTTAAATAACAAGTGAACTTGTGCCCATAGCAAGTGAACTGGGCTTGTTGGTCTTAAGATGATGTGTGGTCAGGATAATTTTTGGCGTATTGCTATCTTGAGCTAGCAGAAAGTGCTTGCGCTAAAACCACCACAAACCTGGTCTTAAGTCATGATGCAGTTGTTTCAATGTTATTTTAACTGTGCAATACTAAGATAGTAATATGCGTCTACATAGGCATGTGCACAACGCATGTACACCCTCCTGTCTGTTACACACAGGGGCATGCACAAACATGTATAAAAATATCATTATTACATTACATTCGCCTACATTGTGAAATAGATATGAATATTTTTTCCCCAAAATAAAACATTCTCTGTTGTAGACACACGTTGTCCCTGGATTCGCGGGAAAGTGGGCTTGTTTTAAGGCATTAAGCTACCAGTAAAAATGCGTTGGTCATATTTCCATAAGCAGGATAATATAAAACATTGTATAATCAAACAAAATGTGTTAAACAAGCAGGCTAATTTGCCTTTTTCTAAGCTGAGACAGAAGCCAAGTTCTGTTCTGGTAGCTTATATGCTCAGCTGTTGCAGGTGTTAAAATAAAATGAAACCGCATATATTTTGTAAAATAACAGCACTGGTGTAAGCTCCTGTTTCCCTGTTATTATATTTCTGGGAAATGGGAAACAGTTTGGTCAGGAATTGCAGAGAACCAATGCCGCACGCCAGTGTTAAACCCTAATGTTTAAGATTATTATTGTGTATATTAAAACATGTCATAATGGTTAGTCCAAATAATATTGATCCTGATATTGATCCATATATTCTTTGCTCGCACACTTTAACATTGTGCACAAGCAGGTCTGTTTCGCCAACTGTAAATCGCTATTTTTTCAGTCTTATTAAATCCGCCATTATATTTGCAATCCGCCAAGGTGCAAATGCAGGTGGGTTTTAAAGGGAATGGGAGATAACACTGTGATGGGTTTATTGCATGTTATGCCCAAAACACAGTTGGACATGCCCTAAAAGCACTTGCGCCATGCGTTTTAGACCATGCACTAAGATCGTCAAGATAGAGCCCAAATAGTTAACAGAAAACATAGCTGTAAAAACACAAATATGCACATATAAACGAGCAAGAAAGCTTTGTTGTTCTGTCGAAGAGAACAAGCCTTATTTCTTGTATTTAACAGGAACCAAGGTGGCACTGAAATTACCACTTGAAACATTTCCACTGACAACAAAGGCCTGTGCTCAAGCCACAACCAAATAGCAGTTTACCTATAGATTTGGGAAGTTAATTAACATTAAAGTCAAATCAAGTTTAACAGGCCTAATATTGTATGCCTTTTTATAAATGAGTATTCATTGCAAAAGTAAAACATTTTTAAAACAGTGAAGGAATGAGGATACTGAAGTGGTACATGGCAAAGGGGACAAATTAAAGCAAAGAGACGTTCTTCCACTGGGGATACAACTGCAGGCAATCACATCAAGATGTACTCCCACCTTGCATCCTGGAACACACCAGGCATTTACAGAAGGACTGGGGGTGGGTATTCAGTTTCACTTTTTTCACTGCCAATGACACCCTTGACAGTCTAAAGATCTCAGGGTCCCTGAACAGATTTCATCATTTCAAAAATAAAATGTGTGGATCCAAACACAAACACAGACATTTTTAGGAACCTGGTTTGTACCCCAATGAGAGGAATGATCAATCCATCCCCACCCCCACGCCTTCTGTACTCGAGCAGTCGTTTCTCTAAAAAAGAAAGGCTGTGTAAGCATGTGTGCAGGCCTCGTGTGTAGAATTAAAATTAAAAACATTTATTTAAATAGCTCCGATCCCGTTGATCTAAAAAAGAAAAATCAACAGAACTCCCAGTAAATGTTCCTCTCATTAACTTCAACCTTGTTCAGTTAAAGGTTTGATCAATTTTTTTATACAGAGAGGTGCAGTGACACCACTTGAGACTACACTCAGAAGCTTATTTGTAACTTAATTCACCAGACCAAACAGATCACCTATCCATTATTAACCTTTGTAAAAGGGAATGAAAAATTCTGGTAACAGTCTGAGGTAATATATGTTTTAAGCAAGTCTGTCTCCAAACACAAGAAAATACATGTAGACAGGGTCTTTTGCATTTCAACCAAATACACGGATGGTGGCATCACACCTTAGAGTCATTTGTAAGACCTCTGTATGTTAGAGAGCTAGGTCTTTTGGTATAGTGCAGGGATGGGCAACTGACAGCCCATGGGTCGCACATGGCCCAACCCGATGGTTTATCTGGCCCGCGCTGTGCTGTCTGAATGGCAAATAAATAAATTCATGAATTAAATTCAGATCAGATGTGTGTCAGCGCAAGCCACACAGTTGACGCTGCAAATACGCACCATGCCAGCACAGCAGGTGGAGCTCTTCACTGAGAGGCTTCTACAGCCGTAAATAGAAAATCAGCATCGTATTGCACAACCTTAGAGTATATATGATGTAGAGACAGCGATGCCAATAGAAACCAATGGGGAGCACATCCGAACCAGGAAGTTTTCATTTTGCGCTCATCTCACATGCACAGTGTCCAGTCAAGTCACATGTACAACGAGGAAGGCACAGATAGGCCAAAATAAATAATACAAAAAAAATCTTTGTCTGTGTGGTAAGAACCAAAAAAATTACTTTGGAAAAATGATATGTGATTTTTTAAAGAAATATTATGCACAGAGTTAACATTAGGTTATATTAATGGAAATATCTTTAATTTGCTGTCAAAAATGAATGGATCCCAATGGAAAAACTTGGTTTTTGAGCGCAAATCAGCAGAGGGCGACATTATATTCGGTGCTGAGGTTGAGAGCCAAAATCTGGCACTTTGAGAGGAAAATTAAGAGGCTAGATCCATGAAGAGTTGTACCGGGATTTTGTAAACCCATGCAGTTGTAGGCTATCAACTTGTAAGATGCTTGATACTACACTTGAGCCATCAAATACATTAAATGAAAGCTGTCACGTTTGTTGTACTGGTTTATTTAAAGTATTTGGAATCACAGTCCAGTGTTGCAGTAAAAATATATGGCACCGCATGCTACGTCAGCTTTAGAGATCACATTCAACTTCACAGTCTGAAAATAATGTTTTAAACCATTGTAACCACATTCACACCGATGTAGCTATACAAATAGATAATTAGCCTACTGCAAATGATGGTGTCTCCTCAAAATGCATTATGGACCGATGGCTTAGCTCAAGCGAACAGTGCAAAGCAGTAGCGATTTTTTATGTTAATTACAAAAGTTTAAAAAAGTGTGCCTTCATTCTGAAACTAATTCCATTTTACAGGCCACCACAGTTTAGTTACCTGTATGTAATTTAGCCCCCGCCAAACCAAAAATAAATCTTTAACAATTATATTTCAGCCATAATTTTACAAACCGATGATTTGTCCTGCTCTAATAGCAGAAGCGGGACCCGCAGAATTTTTTGAAAGGACATGGGTTAACGTTAAGCATGAAACAAAGTGAATGATATGGGAAACAAAAACGTCAGTAGCCTAATATTATGCTAATATTATGCTAATTATTTTATACTCTCAGAAGTCATCAGAATGAACCATTTTAGAGTGCTTTTGGACAACAGAGAAAAGATAACAAACAAAAAAAAAAAAACTCAGGAACAGAAACAGAATAACACTAACGGACGACTCGGAAGATTATAGCAAAAGCTAGAATAACAAATGTTGAGGAACTCCTGAAATGACTGGGTTAAATACACAGAGGGAGACAGACATAATGGTAATCAGGTGTGCAGAGGCAGGGAGGAGAGATAGCTCACAGGTGAGAACAATGAGGGTTAACAAGGAACAATAACGAGGGAAGAACGAATACATGGAAGGGACTCAGAAAACATGCATGACAGACAACGGGCTCGAGTAGGAGCGGAGTGTGCACAGTAATCAGAGGAGGTGAGATATCTAAGGACAAACAGCTGGAACAAATTAAACAGGTAGCTCAGGAGCAGTTTAGAAATGCAGGTAGAAAAGATAAAGCGGGGAAGCTGGTTAAATGTTAGTATCTAACTACAAGACAGTCAATTAGTTTGTTAGTACACATTTATGTTAATGAGTTTTGTAAAGTGCACGTAAGTAATAAAGCACCCGAGTGATTGTTAACGTGAGTTAGTATATACAATTATACACGGGAACGAAAGCAGTAAGTAGCCGAAAACGAGGCTTCGGAAATACAGCGTTAACCCACGGTAAATCCCAAAGTCACCTGAATAGTGCATGCATGAGACTGGGTAAACAAACACACAGATGAGACTCAGACAACCCACGAACAGAGGGGGATGCAATAATAAACCGGGAACATAATAGATAATATGGAAAATAATAAATAACCTGAATAATAAGAAAAATAAAGATACAGAACAGACAGACAGATCTCAGAACATAACAGCCGTACCCTGGGCTGTGATTTGCGCCATAAACCTGGTCTGAACAGGCGGGTGGTGCAAGTGCAAATCGAGGCTCTCCTCCCACTTTGGCACATGGCGAGTCACCAAATTACCAATCAGGCTCAGGTCAGGTGCATCAAAATCCATAACAAAATTGCCACTTTGCCAGAGTGATACCGGCCAGGTAATAGAGCACATAGGCTTTGATCAAATAAAAATTTGTTCTTACTTTCAATACAAGTATTAACATTTGGTACCACTTTATTTTGAGTGTCCAATGTTGACACTCAACTTGATATCAACTGAATATCAGAGAGAGTTGAGATACAGCAAACAGTCAGTTTATACTTTGTTGAGTGTCAATAAACTGTTTCTTGACAATCACTTGCTTGTGGAGTTTGTGGACAATAACCTGACATGCAATTGACTTTAAATTAACACTGAACTGATATTCAATTGATATTGTGAGGGTTCTGTTTGCGGAGAACCAGATTGTTATGTTCTGAGTCTGTGTTTTGTATTTCTGTCATGTTTAGTATTGTCACAGTTTATTTTTCTGTTCTTGTCATGCTTGTGTTCTGTTTGTTACGATGCAGTTTATGAAGCATAAATTTTTCCATGTTTTTCCACAGACTTGCGTTCATACTGCTTCTCTCTCTTGCTGTCACTCACGCTTCCCTTATTGTTTCATTCTCCCGTGTCTATTTACTAATCTACTAACGTTAGATCAGGATTGGGTAATACTAACTCTCTAACCATGTGTTCATGTTACCTTACGTTTCTCATGCATGTCATTTATTAATTTACTAACGCTAGGTCAGGATAGGTTTATTACTAACGAGTACTAATTATCTTGTTATCTTGTCAACCCTACACACCTGATTTCTTTTCGCATGCTGCTCTCAAGCTAAGTGTCTGCACCTGTCTACATTGAATTTATATACCAGTAGTCTTAGTCCCTCGTCGCGAGTTCGTCACATATTGATAGTTTTTGTTTGTTACCAATCTGTCTAGTTTTCGAGTATCTGGTCTTCCGAGTCTGTGTTATCTGTTTGTTTTCCGAGTTTTTGTTTCGTGAGTTAGTATTTTAGAATTGGGTTTTCCCAGAGTTTTCTTTGTTTAGTTTGTTTGTTTTAGGTTTTGTGTCTCTTTGATCTCCTGTTTTTTTTTACTTCTGCCCGTGTTCTCGCGACCCTGTTCCTGGACTGTGATTGTGTACCTCTGCCGTGCCTTCCTGTTTTTGACCTCTGCCTGTTTGACCTTCCTTTGGATTGTGTTTTTGTACCTTTGCCGAACATTAAACCACGGTTTTCTGCATCCCGCCTGCTTCTGGGTCCCTATATCCCACCGATCATAACACAGATGCGACAGGAAAGAGGGTCAGATAAGTCTCCCACAAAGGTGAGGACCACAAGAGGAGTGCGGAATCTGCGAATGGACAGAAAAGAAAGAAGAGAATAAAACCTCCCGGCATATAGCCAAATAACATTCAACCCAGAAAAATGGGGCGAAACTCCAAAACATGAGTGAAATAGAAACACAAAGTTTCCCATGCTCAAACACTAGAGCTACAACAAGAAGAATACGAGGCAGAAAATAATCACCCCCGGCACATAAAACTATAATGGCCGAAAAAGAGGTGAAATTAAATTTAAAAAAGAAAATATACTTCTCGATCTCAAGACAATGAGAGAGCACAGAAACAAAGAAGCAAGAGGAAGGTAAAAAACAACAGAAACTGTCTCAGGGAGAACAGCACAGAATAAGAAGAAGGAACAGAAAAAGCATAAGAGAAAACCACATCCTAAACAGAGCTCTAACGCAAATAAAGCAAGTCCCACGTAATAATAAAGCAAAGCTTTAAAATGAAGTGGTCGCTTGTTCCTAACAATAACTGGCTTTGTGTAGTGGCGATTTGACACTAAAGCACCAGAAGAGAGAGGTGAGACGCTTTTATAGCTGAGAAAACACCTGACACAGGTGAGCAAAAGATTGCAGAGAAAAAAGAAACAACCGGAAACGGACGTGGAACCGGAGCAGCGAGAACCCCTAAGCGGAGAAAAGGGAGAAAACTGATATCAGTTGAAATCAAGTTGAGTGTCAACATTGGACACTCAAAATAAAGTGTTACCTAACATTTTCCTACAAGCACAATTTAGTCAGTCTAACATGCCAAACTGTGTTTGTGAAGACTTGTATTTCAAGTGTGAAGTCAAGTCAAGAACAACATTTATAAAATGTATTGACATTGAAATAAAATGGGCTTTACCTGCTTAGGTTTTTTAAAAGCAATAAATAAATAAATAAAGATAAAATAAAGAAAAAAAAACAGTGATAGTTATGATTACTATTGTTTCCTATCATGTCAACATACATAGTTGGCCAATCGCATTGCCTTTGATAGGCTTTTTCCTCTAAATGTAAAAAATATTTTAAAAGGGTTTAGATTTATAGGAAATTCAGAATGAGATTAATCTCTGGACACACCATGACCCTGAAAAAGGTCATTCCATTTATCCATTAAGTTCCTGGCACCCGCAGTTTCATTGGATGCAAGTAGTTTCAACTCAATCGAAGGGACATGAAGTGGGGGAGAAACCGTCAGTAATTATGAAAAATTGAGGGGGGGTGTGGGCCTATATAAAAAAATAATGAATATGTTCTTGCTTGTTAATTACATTTTTTCCATGATGTCACACAGTAGATCTGTCTGGTTCCAAAAAGATCATATTCATATCCAATATCAAGGACTAAGATCTACATTGTGAAGACTAACAATGTCAATAAACCATTTCTCTGGTTAATTTGCATGGGTGTTCGATTCTTTGGACAGATGAAGATTAGGCTGTTTCAAATCATTTTAAGGGGGGAGGAGGGGAAAGTGCCCACTCAGCTATTTTTCCAGTCCAAGATCAAAGACATCGCCTGACCGGCTGCTCCCCGGGAATCTTAAAATGTGCCTTGCCTTTGTTTGCCGTTGCTAGGAGACCTGTAGACAGGCGAAAGTGCTTGCAGAAAGAGATCAAAAACATTTTCTAAATACATTTCTAAGACTGCTGTGCACTTGTGGTCTCATCCTAACAATTTATTTGGAGCATTCTTAAGAAGACTACTAAAAATGTGTTAATGATTGGTTGTGAAATTTCAGCCTAAGAAGAGGATTTTTAAACACTTATGACCACCAAAGAAAACTGGTCATTACCTCAAATGTTGGAGGAATTTAACCAATTTGTAAAGCATAACCTTACACTATCGAAAAGCTTCAGAGCTGTATATATTAACAACTGACAACATCTGAAATAATTATCATAAAAGCACATTCTGATTTTACAGCTGAACTAGCACTGGATAGAAATAAGCGTCTTGCTTCAATACTATGAACCACTGCAATTGATTCATAGTATTGAAGCAAGAAGCTGATTTCTATCCAGTGCTAGTATTGAATTACAATATTTGCAAAAGAAAATCTGCAAATAGTTGTTGAAAAACTATTCTTAAAAAAACGAACCGGCTACACTGTTTTGTCATGACTGTGTCTGCCAAATGTCACACAAGATTCCGTGCAAATATTTATAACCAAATAAAAAATGCATAAATAGAAGTTCCATCAAACAGGACTGTAGTAGGACTTAGTAGCCTAAATCTTAAAAGATGCACAGAACATAAAAAACCTAGCAGCCAAGAGACATGGATCATAAATTCATATCCAATGTGATAAGTAAAAGGCCGCTTCAGGAGATCCTTTCAGCAATCATACATTGGACGAGAAAAAAAAAAAATCAAAGTAATGGAACAGGAGGGTGCCACTTGTTAGATAGTGGCATCAAAGTACACAGCATTCTTCACCTAAAATATAACCAAACCTCATTACTTAGAATCAGAAAACTTTTCCCCCCAGTGTCGTACATCAGTTAACCATCTTATGTTCCTCAAGTAATGCTCATCCTGCTATTTTACTTTGATACATTTATCATTCATATTAGTCACTGTATTTCCACATATATTCTGCACCAAGAGAGTCTATAATGTAATATGTATTTATAAGGGCAGAGAGCAAAACGAGGGATACTTTATTGGTACACAAAAGTTCAGTATAGCTAGAATTAATTGCTGTCTGTAATTCACACATGTCCTAAATTTCTATTTTACATGTCATTGTCATATGCATATTTTTTATAATGTGAGCGTGAAAGATGTGTAAGGGAAAGAGGCTCCTGTTTGCTCAGAGTACCTTTCACCTAGGATGCTATATTGGTGTTTGATAGTGCCTGCATGTGGCTGTTTGAGGCACAACAGCTTAAGGACATGTGGTAGCTAGGAGGGGAGGCAGAGTATTTTGAATACCAGTGACTGCCGTCTTAAGGGCCATCATGTCCTGACTCAGAAACAGGGATACTGACATTTTAGTGATCTGGTAGAGATTTCACCTGCACTGCTGGAGCCCAGAGAGTATTCCTTATTAATGACTTTACCTTCTAGCACTGTATGTGATATGAGAAGTCGGATTATACACAGCAGTTTTAACCTTGTGTGTATGTATGTATGTGTGTGTATGTGTGTGTGTGTGTGTGTGTGTGTGTGTAAGTGAAACATAAGTGAAACCTTGTATGAGGGAGGATGCTATAAGTCAGTATGTGCTGTTGAACAGATAATTGCTCTGACAATAAACTGGAAGGAATTTTGGGAAGGAACCAAATCTAACGCAAGAGGGTTGATGCAGCTTGGCATCTCTCTTCCCTCGTGTCTGCAGAGTACTTTACTGAGATTTCATCACTGATCCCTGCAATAAATAGCACTGGCTTTAACCCCTTCGTGCTCAGATTTTGCTCAACTTAGGTATTCATTTATCCTGCAACCAAACTATGAGTGCAAACAAAAAACTCTGTGTTTTAGCGTTATTAGTACACGATTTGTGACAACTCTGCAGAATACAGGATTTTCTAAGTGTCACAATTGTCCCGCAGGTCAATTTAACAAGCAACCCCCCATCCAGTCTCGCCTGCAGCTATACCTACGCATGCGGACACAGTGGACAATAGCGTCTATAAACAACACTTTATAACGTTATTACACTATCTGAAACACCGATGGGTAATACCCCCCATGCTCTGCATACCCTTCTCATTCATTCTGGTTTAATCTATGATTTTTTAATCCAATATAGCACATGATTACCTAAGCAACGGTGTTTGCAATGTCTTATTGGATGATTTGAAACAAATAAAAGCGTAACAGAATTTCTATTTTTTTCAGTTTAGTTTTTGCAAGTTTTTACTAATTTACTAACTCAGCAAGGCAAGAGAAAATCCTCACCTGCTTACACGGATTTTGGGAATGGTGTGCCATTTGTTCGATATTGTTATTTTCGTATTTTTAATGCATTTCACATACTGTAGTGTAAGCGTTCATAGGTGACTCATTCATGTTTTATGTTTGATTTGCCCTGAAGCTAGAACATTTGCCAGCATTTCCCTGGTGCTGGAATATTATTTTATTGTAATCTTATCGTACATAATAAACACTGTGTGGCGTAGTATCTCCCTGGGCAATACTTGGAAAATACTCATTAGAATTTACTGTGCATATTTGGTAGATTAATGCCATTTTTACTTGAAGTGAGTATGAATGTGTTTATGCTTTATAATGGACACAAAATATTTTATTCATTTTGTGATAGGTTTGGATAGCTGTTTAGACCCATAAATATTGATCCCCCTATATTTATGAAAAGATAGTAATCCCCATGTGAAAATTATGCAAAAGTGAGTTTTGTGAGCAAAAACACTTGATTTGTAGTTAAATATATAATTATTTTATGATTTACAGCATGCACAATTTAGCTATTTTGGATATATTAGGGGGTGCTATGAGACGGGTGCATGAGGGTTGGACCCGAAATGCACGACTCAGAAACAGTGGTAATGATAAAGTCCCATCAGGGCTTTATTAAAGGAATGTCCAATGCAAATAGTAATCAGAGTAGCTGTCAGTGGGGCAGAAGTACAGGCAGACGGTAGACAGGCTCGGGGTCGAAGGCAATGCAAGAGTCAAGACCGAAGTCCGCTCCGTGGGGCAAAAGTACAAAAGACAGCAGAAAAAAACTTGTGGTACAGGCAAGCAGTGGTAAACAAAACAGAGGTCAAAAACAATGGTCAATAACCGGCTTGGATCATAAACAAAAAGGCAGGCTTGGAAAACTGCTCAAAAGTGCACTGACAAACAGGAGGCAACAATTTCGCAAAGACAAGACATGAACACTGAGCTTAAATGCAGGTGTAGACAGGTGCAGACACTTAACTTGAGAGCAGCATGCAAATGGAAATCAGGTGTGGAAGGCTGACAAGGTAACAAGATAATTAGTACTCGTTAGTAATAAACCTATCCTGACCTAGCTTTAGTAAATTAGTAAATGACATGCACGAGAAACGTAAGGTAAACATGAACACATGGTTAGAGAGTTAGTATTACCCAATCCTGATCTAACGTTAGTAGATTAGTAAACTAGACACGGGAGAATGAAACAATTAGGGAAGCATGAGCGACAGCAAGAGAGATAGAGAAACAGCATAAACGCAAGGCTGCAGAAAAACACGGAAATGTGTATGCTAAACAATGAACGGGAAACGTAACATGAATCAAATATAAAACGTGACATGACAAGACTAGAAAATAAATCGTAACAATAATCAAATATGAAACGTGACATGACATACAAATTTAACGTAACAAGAATAAAACATAAAACGTGGCGTGACTAGACTAAACACAATACGTGACATTAACAAGAAATCTAACTAAGACAAGAAAAGAAAAGAAAACGTGACATGACAACTAGAATCGTGACATGCTAAGGGACAGCTGGGTACACTGCCTACATTTTGCATCATAGGTCTGTAGTATTTCTGCATATTTCACCCTCAGATTTTGCATACTTGTGGACACTGAGTTTATGATCTGGGAAATGTATAGTTTTACCTGTTTCACATATGTTGCTCTCAGTATTTCATTGCAAACTAAAGAAAAACAATGCCCAAGATAACTTGCTTTGAGCTTGCTCGTCGTAGAGTACATGCACTGTAAGGGAGAGCAAACAGCAATGTAACGAAATTAACCTTTAGAAAGACATTGCAGAACATGTGCGTCTGGCTCATGTTGGGGATGAGAACATTGATTGAGTTTTGAATGAAAAATTGACAGTCAAAGCCTCAGACTAAAATTATTATTCTGTGCGAGTTGCAAAGGCAAGAATATTGTTTTCAACCACGCACAGACAATAAACCCACCTTTCTGTGTGAAACATTGGGTGACATACTGTCTTTCTTATCTCTCTTTCCATTTTTGGAATCCCGATTTTGCTTTAGGAGAAGACATGCCCAGGTGAAAAAGTAGTATACTTTAGTGTAATAAAAATATAATTTAAGTATACAAAGGTTATTACAAGTATACTTTTCCTTTAATTGTACTTAATTTGAAGTATGCTTTAAATGTACTTTAAAAATGGTACTTCAAGTATAGTCTCAAACACACTGTAATACTTTTAAAGTTTGTTTCAAATGCACTGGTGACATAATGAAATTGTACTGCAAGCATATTTAAGATACCAACAAATCATACTTTTTGTTAGTGCACTTAAATATACTTAAGTACACAAAAAATAGTCCCATTTTAACACACAGACATAATGCACCTAAGTACTGTGCTATTTACCTTAGAGTATGTAATATGCAGGGACAGAAAAACCAATGTGGAGCCCATCCGAACCAGGAAGTATAATTGTTTTGCTCAACAGACATGCTCAGGTTGTGTCTCAAACAAAAAGCAGCTGCCTCGCTGCCTTGCATCCTTCAAAGTCAGCTCCCTCTGAAGGTAACTCAAAAGACAACAAATTTGGGATGCACTTTGAAGGCAGGATGATCAGTGTTTACTTTTGTTCATTACGTTATGCTATATTGTTTTATTGAAAACTAACGTGATTACTAGCAAGTTAATGGAAAGCTCACAGAGGCTTAAGAACATTACATATTATTCCAGTGTACTAAATAATTTTTAAATGTATATAACTACAACAAATTATGGAGTTCACTGTATATTCACACAAGATCAGCCGCCATTATTTAACGAAAGTGAGAAAAACTAACAATATAACATCTATAATAACAAACAGTGAATAACAAGCTAATCAGACTGAAGAGGCTGAGTGGGTTTTGTGCTCCATTCCATCTAGACAGACTGTACGTGTATAAAAAAAAGTCGTGAAGGCGGAGTTTGTATATATGTCAACAAAGCTTGGAGTAAAACAGTGATCAGAAAGACGCATTGCTCTGCGGACGTGGAGTTTTTTTTTTTATCATAACGTTTGGTGTATTCCACTCGACTCATAACTTAACTTTAATTCACTTAATTAATTAATTAATTAATACAATGATTTGATTTAATGTCTTTATTTAACATGTTTCTTCATGTGTTATGGGTCTGCCCCACTGTCTATGTCTTTTTCATTGCTGGTAACTACAACTGAAGTTCTCTCACAAGAAAATAAAAATTATTCAATTCTATTATAAAACTTTATGAAAATAAAACCCATGATCAAATGGAAATGTGATTTTATGTGACACTTACGGCGCGAGTAGGCTTAGTGGTAGTAAGCATACTTATGATCATTTCAGTTCTGACAAACATCTGTAACTCCCGGCAGAAACTAAGAGACATCCAGTGAAACAGTTCATAATAAACCGCCAACTCATTCAGTGCAACAGTAGCCTATACCTACACTGTACAAAAAATACTATGAAAACGGGAACATTACTGCCAGTCTTTTCACCGTTTTCTTACAGTATAACCATTCCAAACACGCAAAATCTCTCATTTAAATATGGCTGTTTGCGGCTGGAGTAATTTGGGAAATAGGTAAGTTGGGAATAATCACTAAGCGTGACTGCATGGAGATACAAGCCTGTCTACAACGGAGCATAAAAATTCCCTGATAATTATCTTAAAATTTTCTTGTGCATTCCCCTCTAGGTGCTACAGTATTTTAGCGGGTGTAGGTTAGTCCACGCGTTGAGAAAGCAGCCAATATTTGTCTTGAGAGTAGAGCTGGGCAATATGGACAAAATATCATATCATGACATTTTTTCAAATTGACAGTATAAACCTATTGGTGTTTGACATTATTTGGTTTTCCAATGCAAATTGCACTAGGAGTAAATAGAAATTCCCAGGTGAAAAAAGATTATACTTGAAATATGCTTTTTAAAAGTGTACTTATGTATTTTTTTATAATTTGGCAGCTCTCTAAGTATACTAAATGCACTAAGGTTGTTCAAAAGTAGAACTAAAGTCATATTTAATTGTACTTAAAGTGCAGTGTGTGTGTTAAAATTGGACTATTTTTAGTATACTAAGTATATTTAAGTGCAAAGTATGATATGTTGGTATCTTAAATACACTTGCAGTACAATTTAATTATGTCACAAGTGCGTTTGAAACAAACTTTTAAAGTATTGCATTGTGTTTGAGACTATACTTGAAGTACACTTTTTAAAAGTGTATTTTTAGCACTTATGCGCTTTGTGTAAAATCAACAGTAAGTATACTAAGTGCACTAATGTTGTTCAAAGATAGAACTCATGTTGTACTTAAGTGTACTTCAAGTTTTTATGTTAAAATGGGACTACTTTTAGTGTACTTAAGTACACACAAAAATAAGATGATTTGTGGGTATTTGAAATACACTTCTAGTACAATTGTATCATTTTCATGTGTTGAAAACAAACTTTAAAAGTCTTATGTGTAGTTACAGGACAATTCATGCAATGTACAGAAATGCACTTTAAGTATAACGCTGTTCTATATAAGTGCATTTTTAGTGGAGTTATATGGCAATTTCTACTAAATAGTGAAAATTAACTAAGTTGAATACTGTTAGAATGTAAGTACTGTATTATGCATTATAAAAGTGTGCATCCAATATGTCACCATCACATTTCACATGCAAAAATTTATGGATTGAACCGGGGAGCAGGCGAGTGAGATTGTAGACTGGAGGTGGAGGTAACCTTTGACAGATTGTGCTCGTTGGGAAATGGGACACTGCAGAATACTGAGCGTGGTAACTTCTGGTGCACTGTATGTTAGTTAAGGAGCTTGTGAAGTCGGGAAGGAAGCTGTGCAGTGACACAACTCTAAATATCACATTGAGCTTTTTGTATGAAGTGTCCGAGTGCAACGATGTGTATGCCGTACATCCAGAGTCATTGAAATGCAAGTGTGTAATGGTTAAATCAAGAGAGATGGTATATATAATTCCTCTACCAAACAATATAGAACAAGACTGATTTATAGGATGTTTACTGTTTTAGAAAAACGGGACACTGTGTAATGGCCCTGTCACACTATTGCGTATCGTACTAGCGTATGCCAGTGTATGAAAAATATCACTGTGATTTTTATGCCATGAAAAAAAATGGTTTTAATCCCTCCCTGTTTTCTATATGTCACACCATAGGACACAATGTCACACAATAGGATAAAAGTGAAGCACTCTGGTTTGACTCTGAACCAATGACTCTATTGAATTGGGTTTAAAGTATACTTTCAAAACGTACAATGTACACCTATAAAACATATTAAAGTATATTTTCAATAAGTGTGCAATTATTATAGCTTACCAGAATTTAAATAAAGCACTTTTTATCAGTATATTAAAGGACACAAAATAACTCCTTTCTGATTTAGTACACAAACCCCAATTCCAAAAAGTTGGGACAGTATGACTTATTTTTCCATAGAGTTCAATAGGAAGATGAATCAGAAGAAACAACCCTTACAGTGATCCATCCATATCTACTGCATATCTGGCAGCAGTGATGATTTGAGGCTCGTTTGATACATCAGACCCTTGATGACTTACAGCCATTTAACCAACCATGGGTTCCATACTATTCCCGTGTAATTTACAGCTTAATTTATTAAATAAAGTTGATAAGGTAAAACTTTAAATATCTTTTCTTTGTACTGTTTTCAATTAAATATGTAAAAGACCATTTACAAATCACTGCTTTCTGCTTTTATGTGCATTTCACATACCGTCCCATCTTTTTTGGAATTGGGGTTTTTTTTTTTTTGTGCACTACAGTACACAAAAAAAATATATATAAAAAAAAAAAGTTTTTTTTTTATAAGTACAATAAATTACCACCATTTCAGATTCAGTATACTTTTTTGAAGTACATTACAGTACAACTTGAAATATAGAATAGAATAGAATAGAATAGAATAACTTTTATTTTCCTGCAAGGGAACTTCAGTTGTAGCCCCAGCAACAACAAAAAAAGACATAGACAGTGGGGCAGACCCACAACACACAAACAAACATATCAAACAAAGACATTCAACATAATCATTACATCAATTAAGTGAATTAAAGTGCAATACAGCCATGATTACAAAAAATAGCCCCGCTGTCCCGAAATGTCGTGTCACCAAGCAGTCCAACACACAAACTCCGCCTCCACGACTCTCCTCCATACACGCAGTGCCACGGTCTCTGCCCACCGCCGAAACGGAGCACCGAACTGCGTCAATCCTCCCAGTCATCTCCTCATTCCTCCCCCGCATTATGTTCTCCTTCCCTGGCTGCCTTTTGAAGATTGCCTGCACTCCCGGAAACTGAAAATACACTTTTAATGAAGTGAAATAAAAGTACACTTTAATAAAGCTCATAGTATACTGTAAGGCTGGAAGAAGTGTTATCAGTCCTAAACCATTGCAGCTGGGGGGTGATTTCCTGGAGGGTGCAATAAAACAATTTATGGCCTGAGAAACTGTTCCTCTGACTTCTCACGTCCTCGTAACCTACAGCGGGGGTTGAACCTACAAACTGGACATCAGAGACGGCATCCGCACAGGACTTTTACGGCCTAGATTCTGGACTGAATGGTGAACATATTAAACAAAGCTGTATATGTATATTGAATCATGTGTAGGTGCATGTAGATTGGTAATTGTGGAAGTATAAAGTAATTGTGGATAATATGATAAATGTGGTGAACCTGGATAATACTAATTGAAGTGTGTGGTATGTGAAAGTATTGGAGGGGGAGAAATAAAGAATGTGGAAGGAGGATTGTATAGGTTATCAGGGATGCGCTTGTCCATATAAATATCTGGAACCAAGAGTGGCCATCACCGGGACCTCACCGGATATCTAGATATGATAGAGAAGATCATGAGATCACGCGCCGTCGTTCAAAGAGTCTTATTACTGTCACTAGATTGGGGAGGGAGACTCTGTTTCTCTCCCTGGAGGGGGTCCCTGCGTGGTGAAACTGCTCTTCCTGCCAGACCTTATTTGGACAACAAAGGGACTTGTGGAGTGGGCATATCGGCGCTGAACTACATTTAAGAAGATCCCCAAGGGAGACTCAAGGAGAATCTGCTTAACAGGTCTCCTGGTGCTGTAGTGGCATCATAGCCATTTTCATATGGAAGAATCTGCTTAACAGGTCTCCTGGTGCTGTAGTGGCATCATAGCCATTTTCATATAGGAGAATCTGCTTAACAGGTCTCCTGGTGCTGTAGTGACACCATAGCCATTTTCATATGGGAGAATCTGCTTAACAGTTCTCCTGGTACCATAGTCACACCGTACGAAATCACTTGGTGATATACTTTGTTTGTGAACTTGTTCGTGTTTATTTGTCTTGACAGCATGTTATCCTGTGTTTAGTGATAGGCATTGAATGTGTTCGTGTTTGCTCTCACAGTCTTAACCAGTGATTATTTGTCATTAATAAATTACCATGTTTTCATATCAACTGCATCTTTCTTTTAATCCTTTTTCCCAGCTTCAATTGTCTGCATGATCTGAGCTGCAGCGTTCCAAGCTAATGACCTCCCTGCCTGTTATCCAATTCTTTTTATATTTAACGTGCGTGGCTCTCATCCATCTTATACCCTTTTCAGCCTAAATTACTACTGAAGACTCAGGGGGACAATTCTGACCCAGGACCGACTGATCAGCGGCCTGGTACAGACGTGGCGGACTCAAGTTGGGTATAGGCAGTCAAGTGACGGTCCAATTGTAAAGGTCGGGTTGGGGTATCGGTTCTGGTGATTTGATGTGAAGAGAATCCATGGGCGTCCTACGCCGATTCTTGTCAAATTTGCCTTAAGGAACTCTTTAAATACACCCAGAGTAGTGCATGGTTCTGGTGATTTGATATGGGAACCCATGGGCATTTATGCCGGTTCTTATCAAATTTGCCTTAAGGAACCAGGTTCTGGTGATTTGATATGGGAACCCATGGGCATTAATGCCGGTTCTTATCAAATTTGCCTTAAGGAGCCCTTTAAATGTACTCAGACTGGGGCTCACAACTATCTATGATAAATGAATATCATGTATTGTGTTGACTAGACCCCCAACCTCTGCGTTCGCCACCGAACTGAGCTTCAGCAATAATGTTGATTCCGGCAAACATATATTGAAGTAATGATGGTACCTAAGGGCGAGTTGAGTGTAAACACTCCGAGCTCCACGCATGTTTAACCAAAATTCTAAATTATAATTATAAATGGAGTCAGATAAACGAGTAAATAAAATAATAATATTTCTAAATAACTTTTACCTTTTCCCACAGCAAGAGTGGAATACATCACGTTTAAACTTTCGCTCCGAGCTATTCCCTCATTGGTTTAGTAATTGCGGATTCTACAATACTATTTATGACTTGAAAATAGTACACTTTTTATAAGTACAATAAATGACCACTCTAGGTATTTCCAATTTAGTACACTTTTATAAAGTATACTAAAATACAGCTTATAATACACTTACAATAAAGTATACTTTTTAAAAGCATACCTAAATACCACTACAAGAGTTGCAGAATTAGTACACGTATTTTTAGTATATTAAAGTTCCACTTAATGACAACTATTTTCATACTCACTTGAGCACTATATAGCCTTGCTGTAGTGTGCAGGATGCTGAGAATTATTTCTGCATGTAATAAAAGAATGCACAGTGCAGTGTTGAAATTCAACTGAATTCACATTAAATTGGTTTGTTTTAACCAAAGCATGCTGCATATCTAGAATTGCATTGTATGTGTATTTTCCAACTAAATTTAAGTTCCATGTTATAGGCTGACTTTTGCAATTAAAATTGGTTAAAATTTACAAAATTCCTGAGCTTAACTTCCCATGGTAAATTTCCGGAAATTTACTGGAAATTTCCCGCCCCTTTGCAACCCTAATTAGAATGTACGTAATATGAACTTCAGATGAAGCTTGAACATTGCTAGCCAAAATGCATTGCCTGTGATCTGTCTGCTGTGAGAACTGTTGTGATGTTTGACAATGCTTCATTGTATAATCAAACTAAATTGGTTAAATAAACAGGCTAATTTGGCGTTTTCTAAGATGAGAAATAAGACAAGTTCTGGTAGTTTATGCTTAACTGTTGCAGGTGCTTTTAACAAAATTAAACTGCATATATTTTCTAAAATAACAGCACTAGTGTAAGCTAATGGAAAATATTTTCCTGCTTTCCATTATTATATTTCTGGGAAACGGGAAATAGTTTGGTCGGGAATTACCGGGAACCCTTGCGGTGTTAAACCCGAATGTTTAAGATTATTATTGTGTAAATCGAAACATGTCATAATGGTTAGTCCGAATAATATTGATCCTAATATTGATCCATATAGGCTATTCCTGGGTTGCACACTTTAACCTTGCGCACTCGCCAGCTCTAAATAGCTTTTTTTGCAGTCTTATTAAATCCGCCATTATATTAGCAATCTGCCAAGGTGCTAACGCAGGTGGCTTTTAACAGGGATGGGAGATAACACTGTGAAGAGGCTAAGTTCAGCCCATTTGAGCCTTGCGCCTTATCTTGCGCTCAAAATATGCACCCTCTAACTAGCAAAAGTGGAGTTGAACCTAAATTAACTTGCGCTTTTAGACCATGCGTTTTAGACCATGCGCTAAGATCGTCAAGCTAGAGCCCTAAAGGTCCTAGGGCCTCATTTACTAAGACGTTGTTTGTGTGAAGTGTGAAGAAGTGTGTGAAACGTTTTAGCACACGCAAAACCAATAACATGACAAATGATTGGTCATGGCATTTGTTTTGCACCAATCATTGGTTGTGTTATTAGTTTTGTGTGTGCTGAAAGTGTTTGCACCTGCTACAGGTCTTAGTAAAATAAGGCGCCTAATGTGCAACCTGCAAATGTTAGGCGAGCCTACTATACTAAATATGCAAGGAAAATTTTTTTTAAAAATCCAAGCATCTAGGTTCTAGGTTTGGAGGTAAATTACCAGGTCCTCTTTTTGCTGGACACTTTTCAGGACCGAAAATTTCTAAATTCGTAAAACGGTTTAGTTTTGCTAGCTCTGTATAGACCGTATATAAACAAATAGCCTTGTAGCCTATTATGTTCATAACAATGTCCGCGCCTGTCCCTTTTTATTTAAAAAATAATAATCCAGGACATAATTAGTCACCCTACATTGAATTTAAAATATACTTCCAGGTTTGGCTAGGCAATAAACCATTAAGCGTAATTACAATCATCGCTGCCATAGGGCGTATCGGCTTTCTTTCTTTTTTTTAATTTAAAAGAAGATACATATTGTTCTTAAGGGGGGACATTTTCCCCGGTTTACCCTACCTGATGCGGTAAACTTCAGAGATCATGTGAAATGCTTTCAGGAAAAAACAATACCACTCCTATCTGTTGGCTGTTGAAATGACAGCAGCAAGGCCTTGTAGCGTAAATATGAACACAACACATCACATTAACACAAAAAAGAAAGAAAGATTATTACTATTACGCTTTTAAAAAGCATCCAATAGCCGAGTCGTTGAAATGATTTGTTACCCAGCCTTCTAGGCATTCCTTAATCTAAAAGTGTAGCCAGATGCATCCAAGTCTGACAGGAGAGAAATCTATGTTAATAACCGCTATTGTTCTTTTATCAGAGTTTATATCAGTTAAGGCTCAGATCCTCCGGTGTCAGAAAAGTGTGAGTCAATTGCTGCACATCTGTGAATTCAAAAGTTTTGGATAACTCCCTTGTTATGATTGCTTCTTATAATGGGACTACAAAGTTTACCTGTGAGTCGAAGACGCACATCCAAGGCCTACAGCCTGTAAGTGATTGTCTAAGTAGAAAATGAAAGGGGTTAACACCAATCTGAAAAAGTAAAGGTTTATGTAGAAAACAACATACAAAAGCGTTGAATGCTGGAACATCAACCACGCCAGTTACCGCTGAACATTTAGAGTGAGAGTATTTTCTTTTCAATGCAATGATAATGAAAAGCGCAAATGCAGTAGAACAGAAGGACGAGGCTGACGTCAGAGCACAGGAGTCACCCGCCGTGTGTTCCGCGTCTCCAGTAAAGACTTTTAGACCAAAAAAGTCTGGGCAGACAATGTAGGAGGACAGGGCGTGAAACCAGTATCATCATCATTTCTGAATGACAGAAAGAAAACATATCTTCCACAAGAAGGGGGTCTCTTTCTAATTCAGCTGCGTTGTTAGGACAACGAAAACCATCCCTTAGATGATTAGTTCCACTTCAAAAGAATTCACGCTCCGCAGTGAAAACCTCCCCTTTTGTGTCCATAGACAAGGTTATCACGACATAAAAAGAAGAATCGTGTGTTTAGATCGTCTGTTTATTTTTTCCTCTATGCAAAGCACAATTGTACTAAATAAATAGACCACTCCCCACAAAGCACTGACTACAAACTATAAACTACAAAATACCAACCAGCAAAAAAAAGTAGAAAAAGTCAGGTTCAAGTTTTCTTCAAGTCATCGAGTAAAGCAACTACACACTCAGTGACATAGGCTAATGCATTAACAACTGTCAATGATTAAAAGGGTTGTGAAATACAATACAACTTTCGCACTCATCATGCTAGTTCAGGAGAGTCAGAAGCCAATCTGAACAGTTCACTACATAGGCTATTGCATGTTTAAACTGCTAAAAATGCTTAACAACGGTAACATGGCAAATTGTATCACTGGGTGCCGATATTACAATATTCCAGGGCAACCATTTCCCTGATATCAGAGTGGTTTTAAAAAAATAAACTAGAATGCCACTCAGACAAATGCAGACACTCACGTGAGTGGGCAAAGCACCACACTATCATATCGAACTTACTTCTATTGGCAAAGTTGCAAAAAACAATAAGCCGACCAGTGCAACACAATTTTCCCTTAGGCAAGGGGGCCTCAACCTTATCCACTAACCTGACCTCTAAATGGAAAAGTTAAACATGACAAATTTTTTCACATTTTAAAGCAAGATTACTTTTTATAATTTTTTTTTACAGTTTCAAAATAATCATAAAAAAGGCCCTGTGCCAAAGTTTGGGAACCCTTTTGGATTATTCTTTGTTACATTTTAAAAAGATGATTACTAAGGCCCAGGTCCAGGTGATTTACTCGTTAGGGCTTCGATGGGTCAGGTGGGTCAATATTATTTCAGGGCTGAACTATTTATTCTGGAGTAACTCCATGCCTTCTAAAGCATCCGACTGAGGTGGCTGTTCTGTCTCGTGTTAACAACCATTTTTCCTCGATGTCAGAATCAAGATAGTTCACTTCTAATGTTCGAAGGTCAGTCCAGAGATTGAAGTTGGACACATTTTCAAGCTGTTATAGTTGCCCGAGGAGGAGTTCCAAAGTACTAACTGACAGGGTTCCCAAACTTTTGTACAGAGCTGTTTTCCTTTTTTTTATATTTTGAAAATGTAAAAAATGTAAATAATAAGTAATCTTGATTTAAGATTTGAAGAAATGTGTGATGTTCAACTTTGTACCATTTAGAGGTCAGATTAGCTTCTTGTTCACTTTGATAATAATTGTAAAAGGCATTTTGACCAGGGGCGCCCACATTTTTGCACCCCACTGTATTGTCAAAGGTTTAGACACACACTCATAGAAGGGTTTTTATTTATTTTAACAATTTTCCACAATTTAGAATAATAGTAAAGACAAGTGTTGTTTCTCCTGACTCCTTCCTATTGAACTCCATGGAAAAATAACTCAGGAGAAAAAACCCTTAAAGTGATCCATCCATATCTACTGCATATCTGGCAGAAGAGTGATGGTTTGAGGCTCGTTTTATACCACAGACCTTGACTTCCAGCCATTTAGCCAACCATGGGTTCCATACTATTCCTGTGTAATTTACAGCTTAATCTAGTCCCACCCCCAAGCATATTTGTGGGGACCACATTCTTATAACCAGAAGTGGGAGGTAGAAGGTACATATGCATTAGTGCTAACTTATAGTTTGAAAATAGTCTTCTGATCTACAAACTGTATACCTGTTCAATCCCGGCAACAGTTTCCCTCAATTTTGTCACCTATTTAACAGCCATCTTTTCAATAAATACTGTGGGGGTCAGCTGCTGCTATGATCTGGCTTGACCCTCTAAGTAATGTCATGGTTTAAAAGCAACATATCACAGTCACGGGAAAGCTTAATCAAACTGTAATTGAAATGGCCTAAGGGAAATTCCTTGGTGCTGCCGTCCAGCTAACCCCCCTCCCACACACACACACACACGCTGCCTACAAAACGCTCCCATCCATCACTGTACTATTTCACCCCAAGGTGTTATTCTAATGCTGAGAGGTTAATAGTAAGACTACCACTACAGTGCTCGCTTATTGTTTGCCCCGCTGGTCATAACATGTGTATGTATAACAGCAGCAGACAGCAAAGGATGTCATATCATGTCATGTACATATTAATTTATCCTGTGAATGCAGAGAGCTCAGGAACTTGAACAGTCTTGCTTAGAATGTTGACTGCAGCAGAGGGTGTGCAGCCTACACATGAAGCTTTGAGATATCCACATTCAATGATCGCTAAGATCATTTATTTTAGCTCATTCTACTGGATAGATGAGATTTGAGAATTTTTAAAACTAAATTAAATATGTTTTACAATGGCCACAAAAAACATAAAAACAGCTGCTTATCATATGGGGCCCTATCTTACACCCGGCGCTAAGCGGCGCTAACCCAAACGCAAGTGTCTTTGCTATCTTATACCCGGCGCATGGTTCATTATAACACCTTGTGTTCACGTCGTTTAAATTCCATGTATTCTTGTGCCCATTACAAGTGAACTGGGCGTGTTGGTCTTAAAATGAGGAGTTGTTTACATGTTATTTTATAACGGCGCATATAAGTGCGTCTACATAGGCATGTGCACAACGCGCGTACACCCTCCTGTCACACAAGGGCACAAGCATGACTAAAAATAAAAAAGATTACACTGTTAAATATTATTATTGCGTAGGCTATATAAAAAAAATGCATAATAATAAAAGGGTCCATTGGTAAAAAACCACATAGCTACCTGTCGAATGCCGAATTAAATTGCTTTCAGCCCACTCCATCAACATCCAGGCGATGTGCGATGATACGTGTAAGGTTACATGTAGACTATAGACTATTCGCAATTATCCTGGATCAAGCAATGATTTAGCCTATATTTGCCAATAATTCCTGTAATCTTCTGTTACGGGACCATGGCTATCCATTAAAAATGGCTTTCCATTTGCCGATAACACCTATATCAAGCCTAATGCGTGAATTGTAATTTACCCCTAATGCGTGAATTGTCATTCAATGGAAAACTCGCGCACTGCAATAGACGGACATTTTAGTTCTGAAAATGCGCTTCAGATGTCATACAGCTCTCTAGGCCAACATCCTGTATATAAATAGAATGGTTTTGACTGAAAAAAAGTTCAAAACCTTGTCCAGTGAATATTACATTTATAGTTTTTCAAAAAGCCTAAGCTACAGTTGATTCGCTGTGCATAACGTTTTTTCTATAGCCTATACGGTTAAACAACGGAGATAAATGTCACCATGTTAACTGAATTCGAACCTTAGTATTCTTCGTCTTTCATATTTTTTTAATTACAGTGACAAGGTTTCCATACACTCAGGTTATTAAAACCCAGCTGATTTCACATGTTATTCCATAACTGAACAAAACAATTTTAAAGAGAACTGGGCTAATCCTCTAATTAGAAACAAAAACAAATTTGCAGCACGTTACACAATTAATTCACAATTAATTGTAATACCATTCTCTGCATGCGCTCTGTTTCCCCTGCTGTAAGTCGCACGTTTCACGGTTTTCCTGAGAAAGTGGATTGTTTTAAAGCATTACGCTACGAGTAAAACTAATTTGGGCTAATTTGGCGTTTTCTAAGGTGAGACTGAAGCCATCGATAGCTTATTCTCAACTGTTGCAGGTCCTTTTAACCGCATATATTTTGTAAAATAACAGCCTTGTCGAGAATTATCGGGAACACTATTGATCAATTTAGCCTATTTCTTGATCGCACTAAACACGCACGAGCATGTCTGTTTCGCCATCAAGCAATCCGCCAAGGTCGAAAAGGCTTTTAAAGAGCTTTTAAAGGGAATGGGATATGACATTTTGATTGGTTTATTGCATGTCACGCCCAAGACACACCTATAATTAATGAAGAGACCAGGTTAGCGCCCAAAAAACACGCCATTAAAATAGCAAAAGTGGACTTAGACACGCCCTAAATGGACTTTACGCCATGCGCTTAGACCAAGCGCCAAGATAGAGCCAATGGTGTCACTGGCAGTGGGCAAAAACAACAGGCACTTGAGGTCTCAAGGGGCTGTGTGTAAAATCTAGGGGCTTCTCTTTCAGTGCCCATATCAAAGCCACTTTAACATTCTTTCAGATGTACTCAAATATATTCCATATAAAATAAATCATTCAGTAAAGATATTTAAAAATGTATTCCGATTTTAAAATATAATGAATACAGAAAAAAAAATCCCTGTTTCACTGCAGTGTTGCAAAATCAGCTGAAATTTACCGTGTTTTTTATGCTAAATTCTGGTTGTGTACATAATATTTGCCTATCAAACGACCTTGCCAAGATGTGGAGGATATTATGGTAAGAGGTTAACATGAAATACAGAGAAACTTGGTGACATGTTCACTCAGAGTGAAAGAAGTGAGGCTTGTGGTCATTGCTCTGAAAGGAAGGTTACCCTGAAATGTGCCCTGAGTGTTACTGGAAATTTCCTCAGCTAAAACTATAGGTGTTTGCTATTTGAAAGGAGGAAAAGTGACAATATCCCTATTATTTTAGAAAGCACTAGTCACAGGATAAGATGCTGAGGACCTCTGGGCCTAGTGTCAACCTGCTGTTGTGTACTGGCCTGGCTAGGTCAGGTTACCTTAACATGATTACCAAAATATGTCATGTAGCGTAATATGGACAATACAAAAAAAAAGACAAAAAGAGTTAGCTGACTTCTTAAGAACCACAGGGGGAAAGTCAGGAAACAAAAAAATACATCAAAATCCAAATGGCAACATGTGCAAAAAAGGTATTATCTAACTGTGTGGCAGTTGGTGGAGGATAGATTTATTCAGAATTCTACGACAGGGAATTCAAATGTGTATGTTTGGGCTCAAGCTCAAAAAACAAGTCAATCTGACGCGTTCTTGGAGACAGTTTTAATCAGCATTGGTGCCATCTGTGTTACACATAAGACTGGCACCCCTGGCAGCACTAAACTGCATTGCAGCTGGAGACGAGACAGAAATCAGATCAGATAGATTGCAATATGTCATTAGTTCTATATTCCGGTGGTTTCAGTAGTTTTTACGTGGAATGTTTTCTTGCCAAACAACCTTAAATACATCAAAACAGAGAAGACTGTGTTGTCTACCGTTGCAACACAGAAACCCTACAAGTATTTTTGTTTTAGTTAAAGGTTGTGAGTTGTCAATTATTTTCACTTAAAAATGCCTTGGACAAACAAGTAGAAAGACTGTCTCATGTAAATGCAGTAAAAATCCACAGCAAAGTGTTAACAATGAATCATTTCTATTGTTTTTTTTCTCTTCGTGTGCTGGTTTTCTCTGGTTCCACTGCCACGCCTAGGCTTGCTTTCACCTCTTCAAAAAGCATAGAATTTATCTATGTCTACACAAATCTACACAAGTCTACACCAAGTCCCACCCTGTCCTACCCTGTCCTACCCTGCCTCACCCTGTCCTGCCCTGTCTCACCCTGTCCCACCCTGCCTGCCCTGTCTCACCCTGTCCCACCCTGTCCTGCCCTGTCTCACACTGTCCCACCCTGCCTGCCCTGTCTCACCCTGCCTGCCCTGTCTCACCCTGTCCCACCCTGCCTGCCCTGTATCACCCTGTCCAATCCTGTCCTGCCCTGACTCACCCTGTCCCACCCTGCCTGCCCTGTCTCACCCTGTCCCACCCTGTCCTGCCCCACCCTGTCCCACTCTGTCTGCCCTGTCCCACCCTATCCTGCCCTGTCCTGCCCCACCCTGTCCTACCCTGCCTGCCCTGTCTCATCTTGTCCCATGTCCTGTCCTGTCCTGCCCCACCCTGTCCTGCCCTGTCCCACCCCAAAAAGGAAAATGCACAACAAAACTACCTTCATTTCTAAAGAGTTATGATAATGAACTCAGAACGTCTGTAGATGATAGTGTTAGAAGTCAACAATAGGTACAGCTGCATGGATGAAATATAAGAATATAGGAAATGGCCGTTTCTATGAGCTCCATATAATCCGTATACTGTATATTTCCATATAGATTTACAGTTCTAAAACATGTAATGGTGTGAACCTGAAAGATACAGGACTTGCTATATTACTTGCAATTTTCGATATAAAAAAGCTTCAACTACATAGTGGCATCAGTATTTAAGCGAAGTGGTAGTAATTATACAAAGACACAAATCTCTTCTTTCATTGATTTAAATCCATGTTGTGCACTCTGTTCACTAAAAACTCAGTTGACAGAATAGATTAATGAAGCTTTAAGGAGAAATACCTATATATCACTGATGATAGCAAAACCATGTTGGACAAATGTAATGACAATGACAACAATGTATATCAATTGAGACTTTCAAAATCACATTAGGCGATAATGTTGTATATCTAAAGCCCTGTATAAAAACCAAATGTGAATGGTACGTATGCCACTCACTGGAATCCACTGTATTTAATGATTAAATGTGCATATTTGTGTTATACTGTTTATCTATTTTTCAACGAGAACTAACTTAAACTTTATGTATTATGCAGGCAAAAGTAAAAAAGAAAGAAATAATTGTTTTTTAGGAAACAGTTGTGTAGTGACAATGGTTTAAACAGTGGCAGTTAATATGCTTTTGAAATTAAACCGACAATATATATGCGTTTTTTTTCCTGCATTTAAATTTTACATTACAGTAATATTAATATGAATTAAATTTATATTAATAATTAAAATATTGTTTTAGGAATTGCATCAAAAGATCGGGTCAATAATAAGCACGGCTATCAAAGCTAATTTTAAGATTGTTTTATGATGCCAGCAGTTTCCTAAAAAAAAATTATAATTATAAAAAACTTAGTAGGAATTACATCCAGGTTGTCCAGAGTCGTTGTGATAATTGCATTGGATTGTTTATTTATTTATGTTGTACTGCTACTACTATTTCAAGGTTCTCTCTAATAATAATAATGATGAAGATGATGATGAAGATGGTGATGATGACTGGGAGGGTAAGAAAATTAATGAGTTTGAAAAATATCCAAGACTTATCTTATATTTTTGTATACATGATTCTTAGTAAACAATTCAAAGCCTTTTAATTGAACTGTTGAATGTTGGTATGAATAAGCAGCAGAATTTAATTTGTATTATTATTGTCAATAAGTGAAAATTCATTTTTTAAACATGCTATTTCAAAGTATAAAAATGTCTCGTGCGCTAAGGAGTGGAGCGTTGGCATTGCTGCAATGCTTGTTTTCTGGTCGACCGTCGATCATAAAACATGCAAAAAAATGACCGAACACGAGACAGCAGGCAGCTTACTACACAAGACTTGGGGGGAAATCGTGGGTACGTTTTTTTATGATCACTGCTAACATCGTCTGAAACAGCTAGGCTACATGATTATATATCCAGCCTTATTGTTGTATGGTAAAATGAACAGTATGGAATTAAAATAGACCCCCCCCCCCCCCACACACACACACACACACACACACACCTAGTCGTTTGTAGTATGAGGGTAAAGGCCTTACTGCTCCAATGTGATGACCTATAATTCTATAATTTGGCCCTTATTATTATTCCACCACGTGACCTGTACATCTCATAGAACATGCCTACACTACACACGGATAAGGCCAAGGCTATGGCTTAAACCCTAACCCGATTGAACACAAAAGTAATAGCCTACTGACATGTTTGCACTGCTTAAAAATACAGTCAGGAGAAGATATTGGCAGTTGTTGCTGAATTTACATGCTTATTTTTTAAATACAATTTTTATTGAGGGATCAGACATCAATACAGGCATTTCTGGCAGTCAGTCATTCTCATATTAAACCCCCTCCAACACCCACATACCCCCCAAACCCTCCCCCCACAAACATACACGTGATACTATTACACGCTATTTTTAAAATACCACTAATAATAATAATAATAATAATAATAGTAATAATAAACATGGTTCTTGATGTTTCCAACAGAAATTGAAGAACCACCTCCTCAGGTTGCATCTTGGCTCTCCTCTCGCATATCCGAGCATTCATATCTTCTGTATCAATACAGGTTACTGTGGTCTTTTCTGCTTTTATGTTTTTCTTTTTTACTTTTAATGGATGCAATCTGTATGTAATTAAGGTCTTCATAGTTTACATAGTTGCATTTAGTGCGTCAGTGATGTTGCATAGCCTATACACTCGCTGGCCAGGGAATGTTGTTAGCTAGGTCCGGCACTATTTCTCATATAAATCAGTTGAACGTACAAGTCTGCTCAATAAAATTTATCTCCTCAATGCTGAGCATCCACGCGTTATTATCCAGTGAACATAGAAAAGTTTACATTTAATTAAATGTATCTTAGTGATAAACCTATGCACACATGAATTAAAACATTAGATCATGTATGAACGCATGGATGAGCACACTCACATTACAGTAAAACCCCTGGGTCATTTTTTTAACCGCCAAGTAGAGTCTGGTCTATTTGCGGTACTAGAACATTTCTGATATTACATTAATAATTACTTACATTTCATTGAATGTGCTAATTTAATTCCAGGAAACTTGGAATTTATTCCCTCAGAAATTTCGTAAAACTGAAATTAAGGCGGTGTGCTACTGCAGCTGCGAGTTCTCACTGTGTAACTCAGGCACGTTCTCATTGAAAATGCATTGGTCTAGATCACACACAGCCTGATCAAAGAGAATACACACACTCTAATGAAAGTGTATGTATAATTAATATTACAGTATATACTGTAGAATGTTAAATGCAATATCTTCATTCTTATCATGGAGGCTGGTCTTACTGTCCACTTAACAAATACAATGCGTAGGCATATACATAGGCTACAGGAGGTCTGTGCACGTACATTTACATAATCCGTTAAAAAAAATAATATCCCGTAAAAAACATGAAAATAATATAGGACGACACGTGAGCAGGAGGCCCAATCAGCAAATATCTTCACCAACCAGGGCAGACACTGACAGCTTGATGATGTATGTGCTTAATTCATATTAAATACGATATTTATCAGGTCAACTGAACGTTAATCTCACAGTATTTGGAAAGGTGGTACAAGATCAAAATACATAATGTTAATGGGATTAAGAGATTCATAATTATATCTCTGATAAACATATTGAAACAATCAGAATAAAACAGAGCATAATTTCAAATGTCACATTTTATTCACTTGTTGCTATTCTACGATACTTATTACCTGGCATATATGTTTCAAGAATAGGTTGGCTAATTAAAAAGGGCAATTCAATTCAAACGCAAGATATTTGCCATTATGCATTGTCTATTGCATATAGTAACCGACTAACCGGGACAGGTTGTGCAAGAAAAGCACAACCCATCATTTACTTCCGCGGTTCAACTGAATTGCCCTGTTAGACCCCTATTCATATAATTATTTCCATTCATTGAAAGTACTGCCGGTTATTTCGCATCTAAAAGGTCAGTAAGTGCAGCAAAACATTAAAAACATACCACTATAATGGCTCTGTTTGCTATATCGCTTGTATTATACACAAGCAAGTATATAATAAATTTTAAAAATCATCATGAAAGGTAAATACATGGGAGATGCCTTCACTTGCAACCCTAAAAGCACAACGGCTTTTCGTCGCTGATAGAGAAATAGTAAGGAACTGTCACATACCAAGCTAATCAAGCCAAGCCAAAACGACACAAAATCAATACCAAAACTAAATCACACAATTAGTCTTTGCCGTCACATGGCACAGCCCCTCCTCGACAATTAATTTATTTGGGATAAAGAATTTAAAATAAATATTAACTTCACACACACGCACAGATATATATATATATATATATACACACACGCAATAATCTAGTCACACACGTGATCTGTCACCGTAACTCTGCTTTGACGAGAAAGTGTCTGGGTCGCTGTGACATGTGTACCAGCCATTCACAATACTTTTTTGGAACGGGGAGCCACTGTGCGCCTGAAAGGTCTGATGGCTCGGGGCAAAACTGTAGCTTGCCTGGTTGGTGGCGTACTGTATCTCAGTCCGGTACTGCTCTCTTTGTAACAGCAAGGGGTCAATGAGAGATTGCGATCTACGTGCGCAATCTAGACTGTTGTCATACACATGTATAAAACGTGGTATCGTGGAACCATCTCCCTTCTCCGGTGACACGGAGTCTTGTGGTGTGGTAGGGAGCACAGGACACGACATTTGAACTTCTGTACAGGATGAGATTTGTCTAGGCGTTAGTTCAGGCGACCTGGTTTCGGCAAGGTACTCAATGTTATCCTTACTATCCTCCTCGGTCTTCGCCATGTAGGCCTTGCAGTGCAGTTTCATGTGCTTTCGAAGGGAGCTGGGATGGGTGTAGCACTTCTGACACCCTCTGAACTTACACGTGTACGGTTTTTCATTGGAGTGCACGTGGGAATGCTTCTTCCGGTCACTGCTGTTAGCGAATCTCCGATTGCATCCCAAGAAATCACATTTAAAAGGCTTTTCACCTAAACGTGCAGAGGAGGGAGAGATGATCGAATGTTATGTCAGAAAGCGCGTAGTCATAGGCTATAGCAATGATACATAGTCGTTAAAGTTAACAAGACGATGTATGATTCGGTTAGACGTTGGCAAGCATTCTATGTAGGCTACCATATTTACATTACATTATTCATTAAGAAAGTCGATATACGATTGAGATTATGGTCAATCTCCAAAATGTGTCAAACATACGCTCAACCAAGTGTAATGTAAAAGCGGACTGACCCTATTTCATTATATACCTAACCTTAAAACAATATTTTATATAGAAAGAGTTTCAGTTAGGCTATAGATCTTATTGCTCAAGCCTGACATATAGGCCTACGTTACCAGTAGCTGGCGTAATGTCGGTCTGCGCAGTCTTACTTTCAAGTTGTCTGCATTTTTCAGGATTTTCTGTTGCATCCATATGTGTAAAGATTACACGCACATTAACTGTGCAAACGATGCAGTTGTGCTCATTGTCATTTCATTTAACCTATGAACTCGGTTTTGTGTTCCAAATCTATACTTAAGTATAAACAAAATGCCATTACAGTATTTTACAAAATTCACGCAAGTGATTATAATTAATAAATGTTTAACACTGCAACATTCAAAAAAGTATTTAATAGATAAGTATGACATGTAGCAAGATCATTTTAGAATGGTGGCTGTTTTCTAAGAATGCCAGTTTACAGGTACATATTTACGGCAGATCATAATCCATTATCAGCATTCTTATACCATTATGAAAAGGAAGCAAAGTCAATCATAATTATATACCTATGCTGTTCATTAGTTGTAGCCTATTGTCAGTTGTACCTCTTGAAAGCTCTTGCATCTATGCAAGTAGCCCCTCAAGGAATTATTTATTTACATTTTATTTAATCTATTTCTACATAGTCACTTATTTTCACAAAAATCACTCGAACTTAATTACATATTCTACATTCAACCATCGTCAAAAAGTGTGCTCCTGCACAAGAAACCATCACAGAAGACCGTACAATAATTATTTTACGAATATAGTCGCCCATATGGTAGGCTAGGCTATAATAAATAATGCCCTTGCATAACGTTTTATTTGCTACCTGCGGCTGAGCTGCGCTGATCTCCTCAGCTCGGCACCAGTGCTGAACATTTGATTAGTAGGAGTTTCCCCGCACCGGGCGACTAGAGCACTACGTAAAATCTACGTCACAACTCTCCGGTGTCCCGTGTAGGATATTATATATTTATTTCAAATTTGCAAGTGAAGGACGCAAAATCACTTGAGGAACTGGACTCGTCCAGCTTCACGGAGTGCAGGACAAAAAAAAAAAAACTCAAACAGCGGGCGTTCTCTTTCAAGCTTTTGAATTACAACAGCACAGAGATTCTAAATTAAATGAATATCTTTCAATATATGTATATATATATACACAGTATGTGCATCATTCATTTAAAAAGTATTCCACGCTTACGCACGCCATTCCGCCAGTTATCCGATCGGTTTTTAAGTTATATCAATGATCGCATGCATTGTAAAAAATAATCTATATTTAGCAGTTGTCATTATTAAAATTAAAAGGCTTAAACGTGTAGTACTAGTAGCCTAACCACCGACATTAGGTTAATAATAATAATAATAATAAAGTATTAAAATCGTAAATGTTTTATTTTTTGCAAATTCGTTATTCCTCCGCCCCTTTTCATTTTGGAATTCAGTGTTGTCAAAAAGTTGAGAAACACGTCCGTCAGTCAGTGGGTACTGAATTGGTTGCTGTGACTTATGGTAATCTTAACCAAAATTATTATTATTATTATTATTATTATTATTATTATTATTATTATTACCCACCTGTATGCGTTCGTTTGTGAATCTTCAGGTTCTCTGATCTTGCGAACAATTTCTCACAGCCATGAAACGGGCAGGGGAAGGGTTTTTCCCCAGTGTGGACTCTGATGTGGTTTATCAGCTTGTATTTGGCTTTGAATGGTTTCCTCTCCCTTAGGCAGTCCTCCCAGTAGCAAATGTGCTCTGCTTGCTCAGGTACCCCTACGTGTTCCATCGTTACGTGGGTAACAAGTTCATACATCGTCTCAAAAGTAATGGCGCAAGGCCGCTTTCCGGACTCCTCTTGGCTGCCACTCCACTTGCAAACCATCTCGCACTTTATATTTTGCCTAGAGAACTTGAGGTAAGCGTCGCTTCCTGCTCGTGGTATAGTCATGTTCAATGGCTTGTAGAACGTCATAAACTGGGTGACTACCTGTTGTCTGCTGTCCCTTTGGCCGCCGAGGGAATGCCTATAAGGGCTTGTTCTTGAGAGAAAGTCCCCTGGTAGACCGAGCATCATTTGGCTGCCAAAATCTCGAGCAGCATCGGTATACCCCTGGGCCTGTTCGTGGTAAGCCGTGAAAAATGTTTGACTTCTGCTTTCTCTATAGCTGGTGAGGTCACTACTATACCTTCCAATAACGGCATGTTGAGAGGTTGTTGGCGGTTCATCGGTTACCGGTGGCATGCCTCTTCCAATGAGATCTGCTCCACCAACAGAGCCCCTTAGACCATGTTCTAAGCGATGGCTGGAGTATCCAGAGCCTGAAGTCTGAGGGACAGAAAAACCATCATAAGTACTGGACCTAGTCTCAGGATAGTCTCTTGAACTGTGCGAGGGGCAGAGTTTTAAGGCACTGCCGGTGGAGTGTCCCGTGTGCGCCCCTGCCAAAGCTGGTAGCACCATGCTGGTTTCAGTATTGTTCTCCCCTGGACAGACGTAAGAAAGAGGGCAGCCACTAAACCTCGGCAGACTAGTCATGCTTTGTTGTGAGTATGGCTGTGACCTTGCAAATTCAACACATCACGTGCTTTGGAACTACATAGAAACAATATTTCCATCATCTTCCTGTTATATACCATTTCGTTATGAAAATTCCCGAACCTACACTTCTCAATGAGACTCTAGAATCGTACGCCAGTTGTTTAGCTAAATCTGGTGTGCGTCCCATGCCGTTCACTATGCGTCCTCCTGATTTGAAGCAATAACCGTAGTAGTAAAAACTGCTTCGAAACAGGCCATGGTACAATATAAAAGCACAGCAGGCATATCTGCTTTTAAAACAGAGCGCATTGGGATTGGTCGGAATTTTATATGATTGACGGGAGCTTGGCTGGTTTAAAGGGACACGCATACGTTCGCTACAGGACTCCTTTTAAAAATACTGCAAAGAAAATGCTTTGAAATGTGCCGCTTATACACTGCCAAATAACGGTGGCTCTTTGACTTGCAGGCGAGGCATTAAAGAGGAACCTAGTAAATTCCCCAAACTAGAACATTTTTCTGAGAACATACGGCAGTTTTTGCTTGTAAAGTCCCCAAACCTTTATTTAATATTCCGGCTCCTATGAGGTTAATCTGAGGAAGAAAAACGATACTCCAAATGCGATCCATAGTTGACGAAGCCATTTAAAGCGTTTGGGGTAAGGTCACTGATTTCTGATATATCGACTTTTAAAATAAATATTACCTTAAAATGCCTTGTGACATACCGTGTGTTCGCAAAACATTTGCATGTAGGCCTACGCAATGTACAATGACGGCCATGGTGATTATTTTTCAGAAAATATAGCACTATATGTGTTTATAAAACGTAGCCCATGTAAGCTTCATCTATACCTTTCAGCGGTCCAGGATTCTTATTGAGGCCTAATATCAAACTGCTGATTTAACCAACACAGCCGTTTGATATTATTGATGTTCACACCAAGATAGGCCTACATTGAGGCTAAAGATAACCCTCACATTATCTCTGCGTATAATTCATACTTTGGTGTTCATTAAGTCAAACATCTCAGTGTGTCACCTCATAAAGGTTTGTCTGTTACGAAATACAACTCGCGCTAATATGCTACTTTTGAATATGCATTTAAATACAGTCACACTGGGCAGGGATCATTTTCATTTTAAAGAACCCTAGAGAGTGACAAAGCCTGCCATGGAACCTACAAATCTATAGCACGTAGCTAAATAGATTTATAGCCTACATAAAATGAAACGTATTTAATATCGGTATAATAATAACTCAAAATAATAACCTACAGCCAAATACACAAAATATGTAACCCGGTATTCATTTTCAATTTATACGCAATTTAAATGGCAAGAATATTGCATTAAAAAAAAACATTTTGATAACAATACATGTAAATTATGAATGTGAGTGACTGAGTGACTGAATGAGTGAGTATGTTGTTGAGAGCCTACAACTAGCTACGTTTTCTCCCAAAATAATTTAAGAGTTTAGTTGCAAAGGTTGCATGTGTTTTAGGCTACGTTATCAGAACCCATAATAATTCAGCTAAATAGATATTAAAATGCATGTGTTCATGGATACAAGTCATGCTGTTTAAAATCAATTACTCAATTACTTCGATGCTAGGTAGGCTATTCCCCGCTCACATGTGGACACATATAGGTTGAATAAGTGTATACCCCACGAAAGAAAGTCGAAGTGTCTGCCTATGTGCGTTAGTGTTCAATTCTCATAAAACAAAAATAAATGGACTCGTTATAAACCGTGTAGCCAAATCGCACACAGAACCCAAACGTATAGGGCTGCACATCTAAGCATGGCAGAATATGTTTTATATTAGTCGTGTCTAGTAGCTACTCCAAATTCCAAATTAGCCGATAGCTTTCACATGAAAACGCGATCAAAAGTATTGATTTTAGACGCATACTAAACATGTAATTGCATAGGCCTATTCGAATGCTCTCTGGCACTGCTATAGGCTACTTGGTGAAACAACGCAAGAAGAGATCAGTTTTAAAGTCAAGAGATGAAATTAGTGACGAAAGCATTCCTTGCCCAACAGGGATTACCTGTCGAGTTTGTTTTTGACAATGAAAAGTTTTCCTCTGGCTTTGTGTATATTTTTAAATCACAAACATATAACCAAAACGGACCTTTAACGATTGTTTTCAGATACGTGCACAGGTTCAGATGGCTCTACAGTAGTAGCTATTATTAAGACAAATTTAAATTTGTCAAAAACTCCTGCTCATAATTTCCCTGTCTGGTAATAGCCTACTATACTATACTATATGTCATTTTTTAACATGAATCGATATTATTAATTAAACCAATAATACTGAATTAAATGAAAGATGTTAGTATGCATGTCAACATGCAGTTACTGAATGACAAAGTTTTGTTTAATAAAACTGAGTCTTAACCTTCAATATTTAAAAAAATTATTTAATCATGTATTAAAACTTCATTTAATTGAATGTAGATTCGAAGAATACTAGTTAAACATCAAGTACCAACAAACGTTGTGTATAATACAAATATTAATATTATTATATTGTATTGCCTGCCAAATACCCAAAATTGAAGCATCTGGTATTTAGACCAAGCATATAATGCGTTCGAGGAATAAAGCGTTTCCATCTCCCTCCCCATTTCAAAGGCTGCAAGTGTGTCGGTTGAGCCCATTTCAACTTAAACAGTTCGCCTCAATATACATTTATCTTTAAGACAGAGGAAATTGTTATGTTTATTCAAATGAATATTCGCATCCATTTTTTTGCCGAACTTAATTGGGGTTAACTTAGCTATAGTTTTATTACAACTTTGAATGCTGCTATATTTTCGCTACAGTTTCCTAGCCTATAAATTTTGGTCTGCTTTTGAAGATTAAGAGCAAACACTGAAACAAGCGAAATGTCCAAAACGTTATAGTTAGTAGTTGTGAGTGATGGGTGGTAAGTACAATTTTAACAATAAGCAAAGTAACAGACTGCATGACGTACATGGAATCCACTCCATCACATACACGAACAGACATTAAACCCCGCATGGCTTAAATAGATTTTTTTTATTCAAGCAGACCAAAATGACTTGTTGTCGGGTTTATTTCTGTGACGTTCTGGTTGAGTTTGGTTAGATTTTCGCCAGTTTGCAATGTGGACCTTACACACAGGTTGCATAAACCCAGGAGCAGACAACTTGCGATGTTCCATGCTTTGGTTGCCACACAATGAGCAGTGACGTAAGGAAGGTCAATAATAAGGACTCCAGACAAAAATACAGACAACAGAATCACCCCAGGTCATAGGTCACTAATAGAAATGTTGCATCTTTTAAACATTCTCGGATTCGGGAGCTAACCTGGGAGCACGAGTGCACCCATAAGGAAATATTAGTTTGCATGTCTCATTGTCTCACTAACTGAATATAGGTCCACACAAGAACGGAAGTATAGGATATTGATACTAGTCAACATGCAAGAAAGCCGTAAGACGGTTTATGAAAGAACCCGGTAGCATTTACTGGCACACATAAATCGTAAGTAGTCTACAACAAAAAAAACTGTAAAAGTTTTGAAGGCTTGTCTTGCATTCTCAGTAATTTGCACATGTTCACTTTGTTGTGAAATGTAAGCGTTTTGGGTGCCTGTAAAAATCATCATAAATCATAAAAAAACATTAAAATGTTATTATCACTTTTTCAAAACACTGTATTGTTGAAATGATTCATGGATGAACAACCCAGTACAACACAAACAATACTAAATCAGTATTGTTCCAGTAAAGTTGGCTATTAATTACATACGTACAGGAACAGGACAACAGATTCATTATTATACGCATTCATTACTATACAGAATGTACTGATAGATTTTTAATACTTAGGGATACAATGCTAGTAAATTGAGAGACATACAAAAGGTGAAACAGAAAGTGTACATTTTTTCTATTACAATAGTTTTGTGTGAGCTTAAACTTTTGGGGTCAATTTGACCCCAAACATAAAAGACGTCATAAAATGCCAAGATAATATGAGGGTTAAAGTGCTTTTAACTATATGACTGCCGATGGCGATGTCATTTAGCTTAGCCTAATTATATTTTTGTTTAGCAAAAAAATATTTTTATTTAATTTAATGTAGGCCTATGCATGCAGATAAAATGCATTATTATTATTATTATTATTATTATTATTATTATTATGCTTATTAATAATTATTATTAGTAGTATTGTTGTTGTTGTCATCATCCGTTAATTCCTAAAAAAAACAAAGTTTTAGGTCAAGTGATAAAAAGACTTCAGCCAAGCCTTCTTTAATTCTGACAGAAAAAAGGTTGTGTTGCTGTTGCATAACATACCATTCAATATGTGTGCAGATGCTGGGGCAGGAAATCATAATATTTAAAACGATAGGCCAATAGGCTTCAATGAAGTTTGCCTATACCGCAAAGGGGTGAAAACATAAATACATCAATGATTTTATTTATTTTGTAGCCTAACATTGTCATATTGTATGCACCTAGTTTGTATCTTCAGACATATATGGGGTGGAGGGGAATTCCCATAACACAAGATCTCCCTTCGGAAATTAACGATGAACAGATTCACTTCGAGCTACATTATAGTAGGCCTTATTTAAACCCAAATATCACCACTTATATTACATCAGCGGAAATTTCAGAGACCGTATATAAGTGTAGATCTACATGATTATGTAGACTTGAACTGAGACATTGTTTGATTTTTAATAGAGATAACAGTAGCCTACACGCGTGTAACCTTACTAATATAGCTAACCGCAAACTAGCCTATAATGTTCAACATAGCCTACCATTATCACCCTACCGACATTTTTTGAAACGGTTTAACATTATGCAAAAGGATATCAGTCATATTGCAAATTATGGCTTTCGATCACATTTATTGTGTGTATGGGGAGAGAGAGTGAGGGAGAGCGCATATGTTTGTAGTAGGCCTACGCGTAAAGTGCGTGTGAATGCCTGAAGCTTATTTGCGACTTAAAACTTACTCGCGTGGACCAGTTAAGTAAAAAGTCTTGATTCTACAGGGAAGATAAACGAACCACTGATATTTTCACATCAACTCTCCCTGTAGCAGCATTTCGTTTTTTCTTCTTCTTTGTAACACCATGCAGGTCAAGCATGTAATTGTAATAACGTCGTTTATGTTCATAACTAACGTTCAAATACAACACTATAAATACAAAAATAAAATATTATAACGAACTCACCTTACTACTTTATTCATAGTAGCCTCAAAGAATGGCAAGAAAAAATTTGAGCAGGATAGCATACAGCATAAGCGCGAACTGAAAGACGGTTTCGGAAGGTTTCTTTATTCCTAATTTCTAAAATACAGAGTAAGAGCTCCTTCCTGGGACAGATTTGGGGAAAGGAATGTGAAAGCATGGAGTTATAAAGCACTGCTTGAAACGAAACACTCAGTACCTCTCTGAACTTGATCAGATTTTATGTTTCCAGCAGCGAGTCGGTGGAAACTTTCTGAAACTAGCTCAATAGCCTGGGTTTCTTGGCTAAGATAAATTCTGAGTACATTACAATTACTGCCATTTTTCTTTCTGTCCTTTATTCCTTCGTTCCACAGCCTATAGTGCTTTGGGGAAAACCAAACCCCTCCCACGCGGCTGCAAGAAAGCAAGAACTCGGAACTCTGCCAAATATCATGACAGGGTGAAATGAAAAGCATCAGCCGAAGAAAACAAATTTAAGGAACAAGTAATTGTGGGAAATAAAGTGAAACTGATAATAACGTCTAAATTTAAAAGAAGGAGCAAATCAGTTCATAAATATACCGACATTTGCATAATGTATTTTCTCGACAATTGTGTTATGAAAACAGGAAGAGCATTATTTGAACTAATTCACTTTAATGGATGTGCTTAGATGGGTCATATCATTAAGTGAGAAGACCCATGAACCCCAGACAGTTGCAATGATGGGGAAACAATTATAATATATGCAGAGCGCTTTTAGGTTGGAAGAAGTGTCCATACAGTAGTCTGGGGTCTATATAAAAGATATATCTCTCTACCGATATTCCAATGTGTCTGTATTCAAAAGTGTACTTGTATAATGGAATGTGGATTAGTATAGCCTAGCTATATGTTTACACATTTTATATTTAAAAAAAAAACTATTAAAAAATCATTAGGCTTCATTCAGAAATGACTGCAAAGGCTGTTAGAATGTATGTGCTTGCTATTGTCTGTTAATGGACTATATTTATACATACAATCTAATGTGATAACTTCCCAAAAGTTTCATAATAGTTGGCGTGTATCGAAAGAAAATCAACAAGGAACAATTACTTCAACGAGACATCCCACCGCCTTACCTGCATATAGACCAACCAATCAAAATAAAGCGCTAAGCCGAACCGTGCGAATCAACAGATATCTAGCCAATTAACTCACTGTGCTTTTGTCACGTGCCAAGGAGCTAGCTGGTCTCTCATTGGGTATCGTACAGCTGGCCTCCCGAGTTCATTTATGTGCAAGGAGTGAGTGATTGACTATATCAGTCCAAGGACATCATTCAATTGTAAGGGGGGAAGTTTGATCCTCTTTCTGAATGAGGATCATAGTTGCATGTTTTTTTCTTCCTCCAGAAACTGAAGGGAAGGATTCTGTTTGCTGTTTTGTCGACTACTTTGCAAAAATAGATTTAGAGTTCGCTGTACTGCATTTCGATCATAGGTTGAAACATTTTATGAACAATTTGTTTTCTTTTTACTTTCGCGAGCTTTTTTATTTTTATCCCTGATGACTATGCTTCTTGACAGCGGTCCACAGTTCTCGGCGCTAGGTGTTGGGGGCTTTGCGACGCCAAGACACCATGAGATGAACAGGGACCCTGGGTTGGGACTGAATCCCTTTGGAGATTCTTCCCATTCCGCAGCATTCAAACTCAGCCCCGTGACTCACGATATCAACTCCAGCCAGACATCTGCGTTCACCCCGCAAGCCTCCGGATATGCAGCTGCCCTCGGACACCACCACGGTGGGCAAGTTGGTTCGTACACCAGTGGGGCTTTCAATTCCACCAGAGACTTTTTGTTAAGAAACCGCGGAGCCGGCATCGGAGAGTCCGCAGCAAGTGGTGCCCAACATGGAATTTTTGGTCATTCGGCGGGTAGTCTGCACGGACCCCCTGGACTCTCTGATAACCCGGGGCATCTCCTATTTCCTGGGCTGCACGAGCAGACAGCGAGTCACCCTTCACCTAATGGACACATAGTAAATAGTCAAATGCATTTGGGTTTACGCGGGGATATTTTTGGAAGACCAGACCCTTACCGACCAGTTTCCAGCCCCCGCACGGACCATTATGGCACTGCTCAACTTCACAACTACAATCATCCGATCAATATGAACATGGGAATGAACGTCCCCCCACACCACGGCCCTGGAGCTTTCTTTAGATACATGAGACAACCGATAAAACAAGAAATGTCCTGCAAATGGATTGACGAGAATCAGATGAACCGACCCAAAAAAACCTGCGATAGGACTTTCAGCAGCATGCACGAACTGGTGACGCATGTCTCCATGGAACATGTTGGCGGTCCCGAACAAAGTCACCACATTTGCTTTTGGGAGGATTGTCCCAGGGAAGGGAAATCTTTTAAAGCCAAATACAAACTCGTAAATCACGTTAGAGTGCACACAGGAGAGAAACCATTCCCATGCCCTTTCCCCGGTTGTGGAAAAATATTTGCCAGGTCGGAAAATTTGAAAATACATAAAAGAACTCATACAGGTAAACCGATGCTTCCACGTTTTACCACGATTGTGATTACTTTTTAACGTCTATGCACACCGTTTCAGTGGTAATTTTTTATTGCGTCTCTTTTCTACTTTGAAATGGGGGCAGGGGTAGGCTAAATAGCCTAACGGAGTAGAGAGAAGTAGAGTAGTCTTCCATAGTATCTTATTCTACGCCTTGCTTTGGGGTTATTGGAGGCCTGTTTTTTTTTAGTAGGCAACAAAAATAACACAAGCCTGGCGTCAACATTCGAAAAGCCATTATTCCTCAAAGTAGTATAGCCTATATGTGCACTTTCATTTAGAAGGTATGGTGTTGATAATGTGAATCTATTCGTTAATTTCCAAAGGCTATGTTTTAAACGTTAACTGGAGACTGATTGTCTCCTGGGAAGTGTATTTCCAATGGCCACACACTTTTTCTAAAAGCCAGATAAGTACGTGTGAAGTATATTTAGTCTCGCTCCTCTTGAGAGTTCACCCGTTAGGCTATGTCCGGAGTATGTTTGGCAAGCATCCTCTTGAAAACACGTAGTAGGCTAGCCTATATGATCTGAACCAAAATGCGCACTAAGTGATGCTTAGGAATTTAAAATTTAGAAACTCGCGACAGATAAACAGCATGAACAATGCCATCGGAATGAATGGACTCATAGCATATGCAATTGCTGTACAATCGAAATGGGTTCTCCGAAAAAAATTGCATTGTGTTGAGAAATAGCAATAGTCTATATAGAAGAATAATTTATTCTCAAGTGCATGGACTTCGTTTGGGTATTTTATCATGTTATGAACTGTTTGTGTAATTAAATAGTCTGCTTTACCGGTTGCCAAGTAACAAATGCGAAGTATACGTTTTTTCATTAGATTAAAACCCCCTAGCCTATACTCGGAATAATACGTGTTTTTTTTTCTCTTGCAGGTGAAAAGCCCTTCAAATGTGAGTTCGATGGCTGCGACAGGCGCTTTGCAAACAGCAGCGACAGAAAGAAACACATGCACGTGCACACTTCAGACAAGCCGTACATCTGCAAAGTGTGCGACAAGTCCTACACGCATCCCAGCTCTCTCAGGAAACACATGAAGGTAATACATTATTTATCTTCTGAGTGTAAACACTTACCAAAGTAAGTAGCTACGTGTTAATGTTAGCAGGTTAGCCTTCTATGCATTTTATTAAATGTGTTTTTATAATTCACTGTTAGCTTATTTATATTGGGAATGTATGTTTAATGTTCTTTGATAAACGTTGTGCAAGCAAAGTTTATTAATTATTCTTACAGTTAGGCCTACTTGAAATCGTGACTGTTTTTATTTCAGGTGCATGAGTCTCAAGGCTCAGAGTCTTCACCAGCTGCAAGTTCTGGGTACGAGTCGTCCACACCACCAGCTCTGGTGTCAACAAACACAGAAGACTCCACAAAAACACCGTCGTCCGTCGTGCAAAATACTTCATCACATAACGACGGACTCCCTCCCAACTTTAACGAATGGTACGTTTGAAACTGAGCAAAGCAGACTCTCAAAGTACCACATGGTAAAGGGAACCTATTCCACGTGCATCCTAATGTTTTGAAATTGGGTAATGGAGAAACTCATCATGGAGATGATAGCATGTCCATGCGCCACCAGGCCTCGTCCTTTCTCAGGATTTTGAGAGTGACTTCCGAGTGAGAAGCAGACAGAAACATAAATAATAAATTAACAGTTTCTACAAATAATTATGGGATGTCCATTTTTAGTTTACAGATAATTATTGTATTTTTTATTTCACGTATTTTTCTCAAAGTCTATTTAAAATATAGAAAAAGAAGAATCGTTCACGGTGTGTCAGGGTGATGCTCGTATCACCTTTGAATTGATTGTTAAAATTTCACACAGTCTTAATAAACGTGCCAAAGTCTTTGTCTTGAACTTGAACAAAAATAAATAAATACTAAATATATACTCGTGAATGTATTTTCCTTGTTTGATGGGGTCTAATCTGTTGTTAACGTCCGTTTTCAGGTGGAGAACTGTGGTATTCAATTGCGATTGTTACCGTTGAATATAGCTATATATACCGTTGCCTTTTGTTAATAACAATGTAAATATCCATGATGCCATATTTATCCATTTGTAATTTAAATATCGGTAAAAGTTCCGACAATTAAATGCTATTTATGTAAATGTTTTCTAACAAGACTGTACAGTTTTGGATCATAAGCTAATATTAAAAAACTTAAATATAAAGCTCACATATTTCGATTGTATCTTTTTAATACATAAATGTTTCTTGTTCCAATATAAAGAAAATACGAATTATATGAATGATATGGATTGGAAGTTGTCTATACATTAATGGATTTATTTCCTTCAACCCTGTTTTAGCATGTGAGGCCATTTCTATAGACCTTTCTGTAGCCTGAAATATTATTTATGTGAAGCTGAAAGGTTTTCTTATTTATAGAGCGACTGAAAATGATCGTGCAAGTAATTATCTGTGAGTACTATTTTTCTATTCTAGCTACGCTAGATTTCAAGTAGGCTACAACATCAGGAAGCAACATGCTTAGGGGGTAGATTAACGCAGCCATTAATAGGCATGTGTATAACCGATTATTTTCTTTGAAATTAAGTTAACGTATATGCTTGTTGTCAGATATATTCCAACCGGAATGAGTCATATGAATAGGCTACTTCCAATACTTGAGTGAAAATACCCCAACATCTAATATCGAGTTACTTATTTATGGTTCCAGAATCGACTGTCTTTGTGGATGCAAAATGTGTGTTTTAGTGTGTGCATCAATGTTGCAGCACAGTAAATTTAAAAATAAAAGGTTTCTGTTTGTCTGTTTGAACTGTTATGAATGTAGTTCTGTGGAAATCAGCTCTCTTCGTGCAAAATAATGTGGAGTGAATATTGATATGATTACACGTTCGAAGGATGAACGTGACATTGACATTGCTATTCGTATTCACGAGGATAAACAATACTGCTGTTGTTGAATCCTGTGTATTACACACGTATATTTTGCTTCGGATTTTCTTACATGTGCTATAATAAAATATCAATCACCCTTGAGCTAGAAAAAAAATTATTTATTACAAGCTTCTATTTCAACGCTTATACTTCACTTCTAATTTTCTGGCAAGGACGTGTCCGCAATTGAGTATGCAATGTCAGGATGTGTTTCTTAGCCTTGCACATTCTCGAGGAAACGGGCCACCTACGACCGTAGTTAAAGCAAAGCAAATTGTTAACCAATTGTGTGTCACTGTACCATGCTCGAGGCACATGATCATATACGCTGAATGAATCAGAACTAATGAGAGACTTTTGTACTCTCAGAAATAACCTTTTTTGGTGTAGCCTATTACAGATCATTTGGTGATGAATATAGACAGTCAGCAGTTCTGAGTGACAGTAAATTGCAAAAACCGTGACTTAAAACTGAGGTTTCTAGACTAGAAGTGCAAAATGAGGTTCTCCGTCTGCCCATGATAGCTGTAAGGTTCAGGACAAAGTGAACTTGAAACTGGGACGGCACTGCTCTGAAGACCTTTCAGTTGTCAACGTCGTTTTGACCCGTGCTTGATCATGCTCACGTTAGAGTCCTCTGACAGGAACATAAAGAATGTGCTTTGGTTACAGTGTCAATTCCTTCAACACCTCTTCCAACTTGACCCTGGGTTACTGTGGTCTTAACGGATAGGTTCTTTAGACTTTCAGTCGCACAACTTGAACATTTTGCCAGGGAAAAATATTGAGCATAAAAGCCGCAGATGGACCGTTGGGACAATATGAGTAGCCTACGGACGTTAGTGTGGAAGTAAGAATTCCAGGAAAAGTAATCACATATGGTGCATAATAGACGCAATATAGCCTACCATTATGAAATAGAGCCTTTATATCCGCAGTAAATTGCGAAAGCACCGTTTTAACAGGAACATGCCAATACTGATGTCTATTCATTGAAATATTATAATACAATCAGTAATGACGCACTAAGGCCTATACGATGGACAACCCTCAGCTTCTTTTTTCTTTCAAAAAACGAACATATATACGTTTGTTTACACGTTATTAACCTAGATTAATATAATTGTTAAGTGTGTATTCTTATTTGTAAGTCTAAAAAAGCCAGTAAAATCTATACAAGTATATAAATAATAAATAAATAACTCTAAGTTTCTGTTCTATGATTTATCTTGCAGTTGCACATATTACCAGGATAAAGTGCACAAACTACAATAAAATATACCACCATTTGTGGGATTAGACAGTTCGCATGTGGATTGATACAATGGGATTGAAATAACTTTTAGGCTACATATAGACATATGGCTACAGTCAATCAATTTATAGGCTACTTGTATGTTGAACATAGCCTAGTTAGCCTATATTCCATCTCTCTCTCTCTCTCTCTCTCTCTCTCTCTCTCTCTCTCTCTCTCTCTCTCTCTCTTACACACACACACACACGCGCGTTTTCACATTTTGGGCAGGCGCGTATTATCCTTCCTGACAGTTCAAGTTATTTTGATATGACGTCACAACATGGGGGGTGCGTCCCAATATTCTTCACTCCCCACGTCCTTTCCTCCACTCCCCCACTACCACTCCTCTCCTATCCGGAAGTATGCAAAACTGCCTGAACGTTTTGAGTACAAGTATTTGCATGTACAGTATACAATGTACCTGACATTTGCGTCGAGACATTAATTAGCTAATATGTAACCATTAATACGTACTTAAGATGTAATCAGCACCATTAGATTCAAGCACAAAAATCCGTTTTTGGGGCACGGAAGAGAGGAGGTGGTAGTGGAGGCAGGGAGGGTGCATTTTCGTAGTATTGGGACGCACCCTTGGTGAATAATAGAAAGTGAATAGTTGTAGTGGCGTATGGGGTGTATAGTATGTTGAATCTTATTATTATATTATAAATTATTATCGAAACTTTTTGTATGTATGTTTGTATATGTCAAATGATTACATGATATACAACTCTGAAAAAATCGTGTAAAATAAATGCACGTTCATTTGTATTTTGCAAAGTAGCCTGTGCCTAGTTGTAGCCTAATTCTAAGAGATCATGTGTGCTTTTGGAAATGGCCCTGTTTGTTTTAGACTTAGGCTAATAGACAGTAGCCTTAGTATACTACAGTTCTGATGCATTAGCCTATAGGGCCTGATGTAGCCTATGATTTAAAAAGTAGGCTAAATGTTCGCACAGGCTAGTCTACGAATCAATCTAGCTGTAGCCTAGCCTATTTGGTTCTCTGTCTTCACATCAAACCATTTCGTCTATGGCCTTGTTATGATGTTTTAAGACCGCTGAATACAGTTGGCTACGTTAGATAATATATAGGCTAGCCTACTTTCTAATTTACGCGGCGGTAATAATTAATGAATTAATGAATCGCGTTAGTTAAAAAATGCAAATATGTGCAGAGCTACTCAACTTCTAGGATTGCCAGATTTGACTAAAAAAACCTGGACACCGCATTTCACAAAATAAATAAATAGGCCTACATAGGCTACATTTCCCACGAAGCAAGATAATCTGTCTATGTAAACCTATAGGTCACTACAGAATGACTGGGATTTTCCGGAACAGACAGTCAAAAACAAGGACATTCAAGGGAAAACCTGGACGGGTGGCAACCCTATCTGCTTCACTAGATAGGCTATAGCCTATATAGGTTTGGTCAGACCAATGGACAAACTACACCCTCACATATCCTTTTCTCTGTATCCTCCCTCTATATCACATATTTGTTAGCTAAGCACAAAAGTACGGTCTAAGGATAAACCGACACAACCAGGCTCCAAACGCCCTTTATCACGCAGAGTTTAGGGGATCCTAATCATGACAGTGGCTTTAAAGTGAACATGTATACATAGCCTACACCTCAGATATTAGGCTACCCTTCTATTATTGCCTATCGCATAGCCTACAACCTACATTTTCCCACGACTTCTGTCATTTTATAATGGAAAAAGTAGGCTAAATATATTTACTTTATTTCTGGAAATAGCTACCTTGAATTAGACTAAATTGAGAGAGAATCCCCAAAGACAAACCGTGAACAATGCAAATAAACAGTGTTTTGGAGTGTTTATAGCCCCCAAGTTGGCTATAGTCTATAAAACAGGCACAATAATGAAAGTTCGCATAAGCTTTTTTAGACTTGGTATAGCCTACAAGGCGCATAGGCTACTAATTAATGACTCCTATTACGGTCCTATTTTTTTTCTGGTAGACAGTACACCAGGCCACGATGCACCATTCACACGCATTGTGTCCTTATGTCTGTCTGTTCAAAAGAACAATAGCTAAACTGAAGTGCTGCAAAAGAGAGTTGGAGAAGACCATTGGGGACATGTTAGTGTAAGGAAAAAGTAAGAAAACTGAAACATTACTTATCATATTGTCATATTACTATCCTATAATCTAATAGGCCTATCGTAGTCTATTCGATTGCCATACGTCCTGCTCGTTGCATTGACAAGTTAATTGATTGAAGTATAGGCCTATGTTTTTATTTGTTTGAATTTGTGAAATAAAATGCCATTTGGATAAGTAGGCCTAGCCTATACTTTCTCAGGTATTTTTTTAGTACTGTCGGTTTTTCTTAGGGCAGCCTTGGCTAGGCTGCTCTTCGGTAGGCTATATAGGGGAAATAGTTATTTGATATAATGCATAGCCTACGCAATCTTTTTTGAAATAAATACTTTAGACCAAGCCGAATTACTGTGGACAGACGTTCACAGCACTGTGGACAGGAAAACTATAAGGTTTTCTAACAACACCGTAAATAACCGAGTGGTTCTTCATTAGCCTAATGCTTTACTAAACTTGCTATTAGCCTACTATGAATGTAATGTTATAAGATCAATAACGTAAAATCAATATGCTGAGCATAGGCCTATACTGAAGCAACCATTTTCAGCAAAAAAAGAACATCATCCTCAGAAATGATGTAGCCTACTGTACGTATGCGATTTTTCAGAAATAGCCTAAGATGGAAGATTCATATTTTAATCGACATGCGAAAGCAATCTTGATGTCGCATTCGTTTATAAAGTAAAGCTGTTAACTTCGTAAAAAAAAGTATTGGGAATGCAATAGATAGACTTCACACTTATGAACATGAATCAACTATAGACTATTTTTAATAATACCGCAGCAGATCGGTATTTGCCGCTGTCAAAAAGGATTTTTCTGAAAGTCCTTGTTTTCCTGCAAGACCAGAGTAGTCTTAAAGACACACAAACTGGATACAAGTCTTTTGCATTAAACACGACTTCTCGAATATAGCCCAGGGAAATATTCATATAAATTTCTATATTACTGACTCTTCACAGGCACATTTTCAACTTTACCTTGTGTTACATGAACTTGAATACAGCAGGCTTTAGTTTAGCCCCAGTCTGATATCATAAACTCTTAGATTTACGCCAAAAATTTAATTGGTCCCGTAATTGCAATTTTTTAATACTTATTTATTTACATTGATATATTGTGTGGAAAATATGGGCATTTAGGCTAATATGTGATTTTTGTATATGCGATGATGCAATAGCTAGTAGGCTACTGCATAACCGCAGCTATAGGCTCTACAACCGACCTAAACATAGCTAGCATCGCAGCTATCTAAAAATATGAATTATTTGTCCTCATGTAAACTAAAGAGATGAAGAACGCGAAGACCTGGTAGTCTAAAGTATCAGCCTTTTATATACTAGCCTAAGGTTGTAACAGTCTGATTCTCATCTAACAATGACGTTCGTTATTTAGCAGATTAAATGCTTTTTTTTTTTCACTTTCATTCTGATCTGAATAAGCAAGCGGACCAATAGCTTACTGATCATTATAAATGTTTATCCTTTAGTAATTTTCTTCTATTCAGCCCATATATGCCTAGTTATATATTCACCAAGATTTTAAAACCAGTTGCGAAAAAGGTTAGCCTAAATTAGCAACAAATTCCGTGACCACAGTAAGGATATTAATCTACTTTGTAGAAGTATTGTGATACAGTGAAATATGAAATATAGCATGTTAATAAACTTATATAGATATAGAATTTACATATCTTTTTAAAAAATTTAAATTAGCCTATAGTTGTGAATAAACGGATTGTTTTTTTTTCACCTAAAATTCACTGGAATATGGAAACGTTGTAGTAATTTTAAAGGCTGGACAATTAAAGAACATTGGAAGAAAGCCTAACACACGTTTCAATCATGTAGATTAAGATCCTTTAGGTGTTAATATGCGCTTAAGTGTGGCCACTTTCCATTTAATGAAACCGTCCCTTTGTAGAAATTTGTGTTTCAAATGATTGACACAGAAAAACAAATATCCATGATTAATCCATAAAATTCGCTCCTGTAACAATCAATAAATTAATACAGTCATAGTTCTTTTAAATGGCAACATTTGGAGAAATATATGAAACTTTGTACAATATTACGCTGTTTTTTAACATGTTTTTTGACTAATTCCATTACACATTAAATAAACATTGTTATGGCAAAAATATACACACCTGTAAATTCATGCCCCTTGTTCCCTAATCCCAAAAATGTAACCACAAACATTGTCTATCATATCCAAGTGTAACAGTAAAACAAGTTCAATTTCATTATTTGGTATATAGCTACTCCCGGTTATAGCACAATAAATATTGACTCAATTATTTAACGTTCCACGAACATTGAATTATCTTGGCCCATTTCAGATCCATGCCCAGTCTTCTCATTGAGTATAAGCTACACAGTTCTACAAGCACTCATGAAACATTATAACTTTTTATATAGCTTTTGTTACTTAGCACATTGCTATTTTGGAATAGCTTCCCGTTTGTGTCATCTGCAGCTTATTACAAAACATTTTTATTTGTGAATGGGACTAAACAATTTTGTTTGGTCATTAAAATGTCCTTTTGGCCAGCCTTTGAGAATGTATTATCAGTCTCATTGAATGTGCCTACCTGTATCTGCCTTAGAGGAACTCGTCTATATGTTTACACCTGTTGTTTCATTAAACTGTTGTTTTTTGTTTGTTTTTGCAGGAGCTCTGTTTTCCCGACCTAAATAATGTTTTCTTTAACTGTCGAGAAATCTTCGGAGGTAATAAATTTTATAGCCAACAAGTCTCCTTAATTCCCTACCATATGGCAAGGTGTTCAAAAGCTTGATGAATTTATCCACAAAGATCGCATACGACTAGAACTTAATGGGTCCCCACGGAGTGCCGGCTGCACTCATTCAATGATGCAGATGTTCTACAATGCAAATGCAAATGAAAGCTGCTCTCAACAATGGTGTCTCGTAATTTGACGGTCTCATTTTCAACAGTAATGAAAGACGTATTAATGAGCAATTGACATGCTTTACACTTTCCACTATACATCACTGGCAGAGTTCTTCCGACTCTCCCTCCCCCGACGCATGTCTAAAGGCTAAACCTCAAGGAGGTCATTTATCAGTGTTTTCGAAGTAAAAGTTCGGGAAAGAACAAAAGTAAGTCTATAGGTATAGTCTAATTGCAGGCAGCGCATGATAAGATAAAATCAAGTGCTGTGGCCTCGTGCACAGGATAATACCTGGCACAGTGACCCCTGGCATGCTGCGAAAAAACATATCATGAGGTTTGGAACATGTTTTGTGGAGAAATCAGGCCGTTTACTTTGTACTGACTAACATACTTCAGCTTCAGTTAAGTTCGTGCGTATGGAGGAGAGGTCTGGGACGCTTTCGCACCTCTGCTGGTGGTCTTACTAGACACAGTGCATAGAGAGCTCTCCCTTGGAATGTGACATCAGTCACTCATAGGCTGGCTATACGTCAGAGGCCAGAGGAGTTGGGTGTTTCTAACAACTGTCATTGCTAATGCTAACATTCCGATATTTGCATCACGAATAGTAATTTGTTGGTGGTTTTGTGATAGCATTATTTTTGTCTACATTACAAAAATGTGAAGCTTTTTTTTTTAAACCTTTTTTTTAAATTCAGGGATGTATTTGAACTTGCGGTCATGGACTAGGTACCCTTTCCTTTCCATTCAAGGTGTATTGCTTAAAGCACAACAAGTTATTCAAATAATGGAGAGATTGAACCAGTGACACTAAGCGTATTCAAAAATTTAATTTGTTTAATAGAATTTCGATTTTTCTTTAAGCTATAGCTATACTAGGCCTATCTATTTTGAGAAGAATAAAGAATACTACAGTATTTAGGATTACCTACTTATGCCAAAGGGCATGTAGTGTTAAAGTTAATTTAAGGCTCGTTAATAAAGCATTATTACTGCAAGCCCATCTATCCGTGCTTGATGTATGCCAAAGATATCTCCAGGCCACATTTAATGATGGTATAAAGATAATTGTAGCGGCGAAAAGGGCCTTTCGCCAAAGCTAAATTAGTTTAAAGGTTAAAGGCACATCCAAAAACAGTTAAGCTATAGGCCTAGTGCACTGGATGCCTATGTGTAGCTATCCAAGCAAAATATATTTGTTTTTGTTTTAACTTCCGCCTTAGTTTTCACTCAACCCCACAATCGATTTAAAAACTCTACATTGTGTTAGGAACATTTCGGGTTGTTGTTAGTTCGAATCATATTCTTTTAATACCAAACTTCATGCAACAAAGTTTACAAATGAATAGCTCTCCTGCGTCTTTTGTTGTTTGACCCTGTCGACTTCCCACTGGGTGCCTGGCCTAGAGGGACAGTTAAACCCACAGATCAATGCCTAGGCCTACTAGTGCTCCGTTTCTTATAATTAGAACCGTGAATATTCAGGACCAGAGAAGCAACATACAAAGCTCTCTATAAGAAACCGTCAATCTGTGAAACGTTTTATTTCAGGCTCTTCAAAAAGGACGGGAAATCCTTTAATAATCTCAGTAATTACTGACCAATCCATTTACAAGGAGGGGAATCTGGTATAGGGTGAAGTTGTAGAAACGATTATGTCGGTGTTCACATAAACATTTATAACCCAACACTGGGTTATAGCCTACATACCGGTAAATATAATAAACTCTTCTCAGAAATGTCTCTGTTCAAATAAGTCAAAAAATATTATTTTAAACAATGTAATGCATTTGGACAGTCTAACAGTGTAAAGTGGTGTTTTTTTATGGCTGTTTTGTGTGAGACCACATTTTTTCAAATTACTCCAATATCAGTCTGAACAATATTAATTGCTTTAATTTAAGAAATAGTTTTCTGAGTAAAATACTTAACCGTTTACACCGTTTTGTTAAAACACTTTAACAAAAAACTGGTAAACTCATCCTAACATTAAGAATTATTCTAACCCAAATACATAAAATGGGTTTGACTTGAGCACACCATTTTTTTACATGCAGGAATATATACCGTGCCCTCCATAATGTATGAAACAAAAACATATTTTTCTTGATTTGGCTCTGTACTCCACAATTTTTGTTGTGTAATCAAACAATCAAACAAGTGCAGATTCTCATCTTTTATTAAAGGGTATTTTTATACATTTTGATTTCACCATGTAAAAATCACAGCACTTTACATAGCCCCCCATTTCAGGGCACCATAATGTTTGGGATATACTAATGTTATTTAAAATGAAAGTAGTCCTGTTTAGTACTTTGTTGCATAAGTCTGTGATCCATCTTCTCTGATGATGCTCTATCAGGCCTGTACTGCAGCTGTTGTCAGCTCCTGCTTGTTTCAGAGGCTAATCGCCTTAAGTTTTCTCTTATATATATGAAACACATGTGCAATTGGATTCATATCAGCTGACTGACTTGAACAGTCAAGAGTTTCCCGTTTTTGGCTTTGAAAAACTCCTTTGTTGCTTTAGCAGTATGATTGGGACCATTGTCTTGCTGTACGATGAAGTACCATCCAATGAGTTTGGAGGCATACGCTTGAACTGGAGCAGATAAGATGTTTCTCCACACTTCAGAACTCATTCTACATTATCAATGAAGACAAGTGAGCTAGTAACTATGGCAGCCATACATGCCCAAACCATTACAACACCCACCACTATGTTTCACAGATGAGGTGGTATGCTTTGGCTCTTGGGCAGTTCCTTTTGGCCTCAACACTTAACTCTTGCCATCAGTCTGATACACGTGAATCTCGCTCTCATCTGTTTACAATACCTTTTTCCATAACTCTGCAGGCTCTTTTAGGTGCTTCTTAGCAAACTGCAACCCGTCCTGTTTTTTGCAGCTAACTATTGGTTTGCATCTTGTAGTGTAGCCTCTTTAGTTCTGTTAGTAAAGTCTTCCGCAGACAGTAGTCACTGACACACCCACTCCTGCCTCCAAAAGACTGTTTCTGATCTGTCGGACAGGTGTTTGGGTTTTTTTCCCCATTATGGTTAGAATTCTTCGGTCATGACCTGTAGAGGTGTTTCTTGGCCTACCAGGCCCTTTGTGAGTACTGAGCTCACCAGTGCTCTCCTTCTTCTTAATGATGATGTTCAAAACAGTTGATTTTGGTAAGTCTAAGTTCTGGCCTATGTCTCTGGCAGTTTTCCCTTATTTATCAGCCTCATAATTGCTTCCTTGATTTTCACTGGCACAACTCTGCTCCTCATGTTGACAAACACCAATAACAGACTCCAAAGACAATCAAAAGACTAGAATCAAGACTAGATACTGAAAGCTCTCTTATACTAAGAGAAGCAATTGAACACAACTGACTCATCAGATACATCTGGGGGGGGGGGGGGCTATGTATAAAAAAGTGATGTCATTTCTACATGGTGAAACCAAAATGTGTAAAAATATCCTTTAATAAAAGATCAATCTGCTTTTTAAACATGTGAATTAAAATAGGAATTGTTTGATTACAAATCTAAAATTGTGGACTACAGAGCCAAATCAAAAATATATATGTATTTGTCCGAAACATTATGGAGGGCACTGTATATATTTACATCTTTCAGTTCCTCACATAGCCTGCTCCATATTTATAATTTTGTATTTCAGCCCAGTGAAAAAAAAAACTTCAGTCCTGGCCAGTGGCCAAAGCAGCTAACTCCATGTCCTCCTCTCAAAACATCCTAGTGGATTTCATTTAGGAATCCATACAATCTGCCTTCAAAAATAAAGAACACATTTTATATTTTTTGTTTGTACACCTTAAGATAGAAATGACAGCCATTGTAAAATGCTGCAGGAAACAACAAAAAGACCATGATATTAAAATGATGTTGTGGTTTAGTCTTCATATAAATTACATTTACAAGAGTGACTGGTAGAGCATTTTCATGTTTCAAAAGGTCAATCTGAATGTTGCAAGCAACCTAAGCCTTTAAAGATGTATAGGCTTGGATTCAATCAATATTTGTCAACAGTAAAATGCAATAGTAATACTTTAATTTAAGTCAAGTCAAAGATACTGCAAAATGCTGAGGCCATTGACTGTTTGTGTCCACCTTGTCTTGATCAACACTGTCACTGGGAAAATGTGTACAGGGATGTACTTGTGAAGATCAATTTGGGCATCATGTGATGTAACTTAAAAAGCAAAATAAAATTATCTACATGAGGAGTTTCAAAAAAATGAGTTCACCTTCACAAGCATTTGATGGAAATACATAACACCATGACATTTGGTGCTTTTAGAACACTTGATCTTTGCATGTTACCTGGGGCAATCATGTCCGGGTGTTTGCCTTCAATAGCTTATTCCTTTTATTAAAAAATGAAATACTTAAACCTTCCAAGATACAGGTTACAAACTGGCCTGCTTTCAGAACCAATTATTATATTCAGTAATAAAAGACAGGACAGCCATTTGGAGCAGAACAAATAGTTGGTTGAGAATTGTTTGACAGGAGAAGAAAATAAACCATGCAGAAAATAAACAGCTATACTTAAGGTGAGTTCACAACCTGGAATCCAAGGGAGTGGTGACCACTCTCGCATGTGTGAGCAAGCAAGACAGGCTAGCCTAGCTCAGCCCGGATGCCTGTATGCAGCCAGTGAGAAACAGGTATGTAATTTATGGTGATGAAAATGGACATCGCATTTTTTTTGTTTAGATACCACATTAGTTTAGTTCATAAAATGTAAATATATTAATCATTAGGGCATGTAGGGTAGGCAAAGGCGACAAGATATGATACTAAAAACAATCCACTCATAAACCAATAAAACATCCTGCACGTTAGCACAGATTAATTTACCAAATTGTTTTTTTCACTTTAACATCTCTGTGGTAGGATAAGGCAGAGGTGACAAGATAAAATAGCAATCACGCGGCTGTTTTGATAAAAGCGTGTTCCCATTGAAGCATGTGCATGGGATGTGTGTGTTTTGGCGACGTAGTAGCATACATTATTTATTCTAGTCTACAACCAAGCAATAGTGTGACATTATTTGAGTTGCACACACACACACACACACACACATGATACAAGCGTTAAGACAAAATAGTCTTAGTGTAGGGTATGTAATTTATATATTGTGATAAAAAAATGGACATCGCATTTTTGGTTTAGATACCACATTAGTTTAGTTCAAAAAATACACATTTATTAAAAATTTTGTTAGCCTATATGGGAAGTTGAAGTTTTAATGATCTGTTGACATTTTCTGTACGCAGAGAATGCACACAATGGCAATGGGCCTCATTCAAGAAACGCGAGCAGAATAAATTTGTACGTAAATCATTCGTTATTAGCAAATTCGACCGTATTTTGGCATTCATAAATGTTTTTGTATCTGAGATTTGTTCATACGTACTAACTAATTTTACACCTGCTCAGGACCACGCATACCGCGTTCGTAAATTAAGAATGCCGGTAAATGTATAGCTTCTGAGTGATAATTAGAATATTAATGAATTTTTATTTTCTGTTAAATTTGCAAGACAAAATGTTGCCTTTGAAATACACATTACAAACTTAATAAATTACGGTTGTAAAAAGCAAACACTTTAGATTACGCCTATTAATCAATTGTAGACTATGAAGCTGTTTAATTAGACCCATAATGTAGGCTAATGAATGCTAGCCTACTATTCTTTCTAAATTGCTAAAATTGCTGAAATTCTATATGACCTTAAATATGATAATTAAAACATACATTTAACCAATGAACAAAATTATCTTTAAAGTGTCTTACAGGTCTGCAATTGTGGTTAACAGCATAATCCAGCTAATGCCAGCATATCCAGTTATCCAGGTAAAGTGAGGGTTTTATGAAATTACCAATATTTTATGAAATCATCCAATATTATCGGTGCCATAGACTGCACATCCCAGTGAACGTTTTTGTTGAAAAGTTGGTGAAAGGTGATGTCTCGCGTACAGGTGAAAAACCAGATAAACTTTATTGAAAAGTTCAGGTTTTTTAACTAGTTGGAATTTAGCCAGGCTATCCCGGCAAAAACCTGCAGCTCGATTCTGGCTTTTGCTCAGTGAGACACTGCTAACTTGCAGATGGTTTTTGCAGCAATGTGACCGCAATTATAACGCGCCAGTAATTCAGAGATTCTAAAATAAGGTAGTCTATGTGATTACCCAATTTCAAACCACAACTCACACGCACAAAACCCCAACAAAACTACGAAATGAAGAACGTTTTATTTAATTCCAGGCTAAGAGAAAAACCGTGTGCTTGGCTGATGGCGGCAACGCGCTCGCTGGTCCGATGCAGACGTAGATGCGCAGCTATGCGCCTCCAATTTAATATCAATCCATTCATTACTTTACTACTTGAAGAGTTCATGTAACGGGTGATCCTGCATTGATGGTACATGTTATCTCCTGCTAGGCCTTTAATTAACCAGTTCATGATACCGGTACTGACAATAGGCTACTAAACAATTTTTTCCCTTGATTGAACATCTGCTAAAAAAACTTAGATTTGAGTGTCGGAATAATTATTTCTTTTGATTTTTCAGGGCCATTTTGAGTTCATATGGCCCTTTAAATGGAAGTGACAACCTGCATAAAAGGCAATTCATGGGCATGGATTTATGTTAAACACACAATAACGTGAAACGCGCTTGTATGACCATACTTACGTGAATACGAAAAAATCTGCTTTTCCCGCACGGTTTGATGAATTTGGTGTAAATCTTTCGTACCAACTCGTTTCGTAAATGTATGCGCATATTTACGAACACTTCATGAATGAAGCCCATTGACAGCATTCTCACAAGTTTTTTATTTACTCAAAAATATCTCAAAAACAATATCCTCTGATCTACTTGGAGTTTGCTTGTCTCCACTCCTCTCCAAAATAGAGTGTTTACTGAACCGCAGCAGAACAAATCAATTCCTACAGCTTATAACATCAGAAAATACATATGTTGTCTTTTATGTGGGTGGTTTAGGTCTGATCGGTTGTTTGTAATGAACGATTATTTTGGTGCCACCATTTTACCGTAATTACTCAAAATTTAGGCACGGCGACCCGTGCTTTTAAGCCTTTTGCGTGTACCATCACAAATATGTGATCATTCCAGAATTGGCCCAAAAGCGTACCATCACAAATATGTGATTAGAACGTATCATTAGAACATTCAATTGAGAATGTTGTCACAAGGGTCACTGCCTTCTCCAAGAGCAAACAAGACTCCAATGCGGTGCCTACAAGTTGTTTATTGTTCTACTATAATACTAATTATGTTACTATAGTTGTATCATCAGAGTAGTCATCTAGTTTATTTTGTAGCCTACTGTATAGGGTGACCATATATTAGATTTGTTTTTAAAGAGGACGGGGCGGGCGGACAGGTTACCAATCCATCGCAGGGCTCACACACCATTCGCTCACACAATCAATAATTGCTCAGACAATTTATACTCCAATTAGCCTAACCTGCATGTCTTTGGCCTGTGAGAGGAAACCAGAGTACCCAGAGGAAACCCAGAGGAACATACAAACACACAGAAAAACCCTCGGACGGGATTCTTCTTGCTGTGAGGCAACAGCACTACTCTCTGCACCACAGTGCCACCCGAGAGAAACCAATTAAATAAATTAAAAATATGTTGGCATTAATTTCATAAAACAGAGACATCTGAAGCATTCAGGGGTTCCTACTCTAGCTTCACAGAAGCAAAGCTTTGAAACATGGTGAATGGTAAGACTGCGAGAATGGTAAAGACTGAATGGGGGTTGGGGCGACGGCAGGGTGTTAACAAGGCAGTGGACAAGAAGGGATAATCCATTCCCTTGAGCCAGTGGGTGAGAAAGTCAATGGGGTCCCCTCAATGGGCAAGATAATGATGTAGCTGCTCTCTCCACTGCTGCACCAATCCAGGGTTCATCAACATCTCACTGGGGGGGGGGGGGGGGATGGAGCATGGCTTTCTAAAGCACACCCCCTCTTTACAAATTAAACAAACAAATAAATGGGAAAAGCTGCACTAAAACAATTATGGCTCCAGACATGCAGATGATATTGTGAGTCACAACACAAGCTTCTTGACTGGAGGCCTTTTGACTTGCAGGCAACAAGGTTGATGCTGTGCTTGTCAATCTTGAGAGAGAGATAACCAAGAATGTCAGTACTGTGACATTTGTTTAGGAAGGTATCACAGGTATTGCTTTGCTGTGTTGAGGAGTACGAGTTCAAGGTGCCCTAAAATGCAGTGGATGGGTCAGTCCTTCAACGTCAACTCTCCATATAGGCACTAGAGTGTTTCTAGCAGTGTCAACACCACTATCAGGTCCAGTAGAGCCTAAAATAATAAAATTCTCAACAAGCCTGGAACCAAATATAATCTATAAGTACCACTGCACAACTGTTATATTAGTTATTAAACATTTATATCTGGTATAATTTTATTTGGAGTCTTCTTTTTTCTGAAGGGTTCGGTTATGAAAAAAAAAATTTCTCTCTTGTCTTGTTGCTTTTTTGACAAATCCACAGTTGTGTCTCTGAGTTTGGAGAGACAATGCAGGGAAAGAGGGGAGTGGAAGCAGAGGGGATTAGCCAGTGGAAAGGGGCGGGGGCGGGGGTGGATGGGTGGGGAGGGAACCAGCTCTGAAGGGGGGCTGGGCGCCAGGTGCTGCTGGAAATTGGCAGCTTCTTTGAGCCGAAGCACCTCATACCAGGATAATGCCTGTTCCATAGGTGTTCCGGAGTCCTTTCCCATCCTCATGCTGATTGCCTTTCAGTGCACGGGACATTCACTCCAATAATTGCTATTCCCCCCTGCCTCTAAAAAACCCTCATATAATGCTTGTGTATCAGACCAAAAATACAACGCCTTCAAACATGCCGTATGTATGTACATGTGTACGTTTAATAAATGCATGCCGTTCTCAAAGAAAAATGCCCTATTTATTGTAAAATAAATGCTCTATTTTCAGCAATTTAATTGAACCTCTATATCTTTTTTTCTAACCGTATGCTTCAGCCATGCTGTGGATCTGAATCTGACATGGACATGAATGGAGGTAGAGCAAATCCTTGATCACACGATTAACAGGCTAACAATGTTGCTAATATTACAATTATTTTGCAAGCACCATCAAAATATGGAAAAAAAACAAATCTCACATCAGCATACACTGTATCACCAACAAATAAACTCCAGCATCTCTGTTCCTTTCCTAAAATATGCACATTTCTGCACACATATTAAGTCTAAAAAATATGTTGAAAACCAAAAAAATGGATGTAAATGTTATTTTGCCTGTTTAAAAGAACCTCTCATCATATTTACAACCTGCAGCTATGTGAAATCCCATCCTTCCTGTCTAGATAACTACCGTAATGTTTTTGGAGCAAAATGACATTTTGACACATATAGAACCTTGAACTCTACTTTTATTATTTGCCCAAATAAAATATTTGGATCCAGAGATGTGTTCCAAGTTCAAAATGTTGAATAAATAGAATAAACTTGTGGCTATAATTACAACAGAAATATATGTGTATGTAAATAACACTATTGCTCATTTCTGATATTGCTCCAAGATCGTAATAAAATAGCATCAGTATATAAAGCAATTAGAATAATTAGGAATAAGGCTTGTCTGCTGGTTAATTTTTCATTATATAAAAAAAAATGATACTATACACTAAACCCAAAAAGGTTTGAGTATTGTGTCTTGGGGGGTATTTGTAAGAGTCCACTGTGCATATGATTCAAAACTGCAGCCTAAAATAGAAATAGTAACCCATTTTATTTCTGAGGAAATTGATCCTGTGGTTACTTTGTAACAGAAGCTCAGCCTCGATATACACCACTGAATGTTTGTGTGTCAGTGTTTCTTGTCTACATTCAACAGCGGCCCTGCAATTCTCACTGAACAAATGTGTAGAGAGAATATCATGTTATTAACAATTCACTTGGCAGCCCCTTGAGCAGTTCAGTCCGAATGAATGTGAAGGAAACCTGAGTCATGCAGCACAAGTGAGATTGTGCCAATACCATCTGCAAGTGAGCATGTTCCCAAATGCATATGTGTGCATGCATAGTTCAACGATGCAACTTGCACTCAGTAGTAATACTTTACAATTCACTTAAGCTATTTCACAACTACAAGAGAATGGTTGTACGACTGGTTTTTATGACTCAAAAATATCAGAATTGTATTGTTGCTACATTTCTTCAGTGTGGGGTAACCACTTTTATTTAGTCCTGCTGGCTGAACAAAAAAAAAAGAGAAATCTGACAGTGAAGTCGGATGAATTATGACATATATGGGTTGTTGCAGAATTTTAGAAAATGGCAGCACAGAACTGTATGTTTCTAACCGTACTGAACATGAATAATATATAACATCACCTGTTTGGCTGTTAAATTGTAAGCAGCTGTCATTCATGCATTAGAAATGATGAATTAACATTGTGGGTGGGTGGCAGTATAGATCGGGGCTTGTGATATTGTAGAAATGGTACTCAGGATGTGGGTACCTCCTATGCAACTGTAGCAGTTATTGCTGCAACACGCTACAGATGTGACACAGCATTAGGGACCTGTGATGGATTATGTGCTCATGCAACAAGTGAGCTACCATACAACATTAAAGCCTTATTAAATCATGTTTTAATATTTCGATAGAGAATGCAAGGTTAACTCACCCCCCACCTCCCTCCATTTTCCTCCTCACCAACCGAGTCTCGCTGAACAAACTGAATGCTTAAATCTTTAGTGTCACTTTTTAAATTCCAAATCATTTGATATTTGTAGCACCTTTGTAGGCTATTGCATGTTTTTTGTCCGCGGTGCATTACCTAAATAAGGTAACATCTAGGGCAGGCAGACTCAAGTAGACTGGTTGTCTGAATCAGTGATGTGTGAAATTGCAACACCAGACAGCTGGGATAATAGCTCAGAAGGGGGCTAATGTTCATGCTACATTCACAGAACATTTTTATAATGGCTACATTAAAAGGGCAAAGAAAACCTATAGATTAATTCTGGAGCGCCATTCATTTTTCTTGCTTGTGTTTTTTTTTGTTTTTTTTTTGTTCTCCTCTCCTACCCCTGCTTATCCTGACAATAATTTCAGGAATTTCACCGTAATGGATTGTAGACATTTTAAAAAGCAGGATTCAACAGGAACCATCATCATTGTTCAAACAGAAATAAAAGAGGAGAGGGATATATAGATAATTCTCCAAGGTTTATAACTGGCATCCTCCTCCTGGAACCTCTTGCCTGACGACCATGGCAGCACTGTGTTCCAGGAAGGATGGGGCAGAGATTAACAATCATTATTACATGATATTTCATTTTCCTCTGCATTATTGTCATAAAAAAAACCTCAAGCAAGCCCCAGCCCCAGCCCCAGGCCAGGTTCAAGGTTAGAGAACTTTTTGGACCAAATTTTTTGGTTTGCTGTTTTACTGACCAGTTTATTATTTAAAAAAAAAGAAATGTCAGGTTTATGAGCATTTTTATTTCACACAATACTTACTCCCTGACACCCTGCAGCACACTGCTGACGCCAAACGTGCAGAACTAGGCCTATTTGTCTTGTTCTTCAACACCATATAACTTAGTGTTCTTCCAAAATGATGGTGCAGGTAAAATCTTAGCTCTGTTTCTATTTTACATTACAGTACAACATACAATATTCTGGCTAGCATTTTCAGTTTTCTGTTGTTGTTGTTGTGGACATTTGCAGTGAAAAGAGAGCCTGTTACAGCTGACGCCTCCGTAGACACCATGCCATGCACAAGCCAGACATCTTTGCATGTCAGTGAAAAGGCACGTGATCTTGTTCATGCTTTGATCATTCACTGTTTACCCTCCATTTTGTGACAGAGAGTAAAGCTTGCACTTTCCACTGGTATTTAGCAGGGGTGCCTGTTTCAGATAAGAGTGGCTTAAAGTAAATCTCATTGGGATGGATATATTGTTGATGAATCTAAAAACAAATCGACTGAAGAGAGGCCTTCAGAATGTCCTGCCCAGGAGAGATGTACTTCTGATGGTGCACTAACTCTTCTCTGTATCTTCTTTCTATCATGCTTTTTTGCATGAATTGATCAGTCCGTTAATTCATTTCAGTATGCGCTATCCATAATGGTCATGTCTTTAATCTCCCTCCCCACATCTCACACAGACACACGCACACACATGCAGACACACGCACACACATACACACACGCACACACACACGCACACACAAACACACAAACATACTGTACATACATACATACATACATACATACGTACGTATGTACATACAGACACATGCACACAGCCTGGTACTCTACTGCCATCTGGAAGAACCCATACTGACATTTTATAATCCACTTGAAAGATGTCTATGGAGGAGTGAGGGTGTGGCTTACTGTTAATGTATTGAGAAGACAATTGCACTGCATGACTGATCGGCAGATTTGATTCCTTAAGCTCAGCAAGCAGCAATTAAATTCCTCTTTGCCTTGGGGAAAAATATGATGTCATCTCCTAATGGTTGCCTGCAAATGTGAAGACGAAAGAGGAGCAATTAAACGCTTTCAAAGCACAGGATGCTGCTCACCCAGAGGCGGGAGGAGAACTCAATCTGGTTGGAGGCTGCAGCCATTTTGGCTCTATTCTGTACCATGAGCCAAAGGCACTGGCAACTGGAAAAGATGGATCCAGTTTAAGAAGTAATATTGCAGGCACTGCATCTCCAAACCATGCTTACAGTGCCACACATGCAACCCTGGCACCCATGGGAAAAGCACGTTACTGATGAGAGGATCGTTTTATATGACCATCCTAATAGACTAGCAGTCATCCTGGCAGAAGGACAAAAAAAAAGTAAACCAATAGACAGCAAACAGACATGTAGATTAAGAAGCATTTACATTTACATTCATTGATCCATTTCCAGCTGGTGGGAGGAGGAACTCTATTTTAAAAAAATAAATACAATCTGCACAGACATAGCAGAAGGTGGCCTGTTTGGAGAAGCCAGACATCAACACTCTGGGCTGTTCTTCTACAGGGAGTGCGAGTGTCTCAATGCTGCCTCACTCATTTCCAATATTATGCCACTCAATACTGTGACATGAATACATTTCACAGACAGTTAGAAGATTTTTAGTTGAGGGTTTTAATGTGTAATGCACTCATAATATGTACATGCACATATATGGATGGAGTTGAGATATATCAGCGTAACCCATGCATGGTCCGTTACAAAAGCTTTAGCTGCATGGGGCAAGACTGCGGCAGTCCCACGGGCAGCTGACTCTCCAACCCTTATATAAATCCCCCCGCGCAGCCCATTCGATTCACGGCCAAGACACTTTCTGTACCGTTATTCCACCTCTATTTGTAACCCAGTGTAAACAAAGAAGAGTGGACTGCCCACTCGCTTAAAAAAGCGCTAGCCACATTTGTATTCTTTTTTTAAATGGTCAAAAATAACAATAAAAATACCAAGTGTTTATAATCTTCAGTCCCAGTAGATATGGCAAAACAACTTGCTTCCTACAACGGCTGTGATGAGCGTGGGGTGTGAAGAAGTTAATTTAATCTTCCGCTGTCTTCCAGCCTGAACAAACAGTGAAACGCCCCAAGACATTCAACTGCTGTTTATGTCTGGGACAATTAGCCGAACACATTTGATTATTTGGATCCATTTCCTTCTTAAAGAGCTCCCTGTACTTTGCCTCCACAGACAGAAGAGAGGGAGGCGTGCGGCGAGGCGGCGGCAGGTGCTCGTGCTCGTGCTCTGTGATGGGGGAGGGGCAGCCTCGGGGAGCCCTGCCCGGACCCTCACATTAAGGACTGCTGATGGCCTCTTATTATGCCACTCTCTGTCAAGCTGATGGCCTTTCATATCAACCCATCATGGCTCCTGCAGAACTTGCTCCGATTCCATGTACATTAGACCTGTCATCTCTCATACTCCCGCATGCACACTCTAGCTATTTTGTCAGAAAATAGTGCCCAATTAAAAGTAATCAGAGGCTGGTAAGTGAAATGCTTTTCTATCCGAATGCTTTAAATTTTTTTCACTTTTTAAAACTTCTTTTTAAAGTAATGAATTTAGGGCTTTTTCGTAGTTTGATGGTTCGATGTGTTTTGTTATTTAATTGACCATTTATTTGATTTAATATCATGAGTTAACAAAGAGACTGTTACAGTGGAACAGAGACTAATCATGTGGAGACACTGTCTGACAGACACGGACATGAACAGGAACCCACACGACTGTACTGAGGGGTTTTGAGTAGGAGACTGAACACGCCCGAACCACTTAACCGTTCATTTCCAGAGCCGAAGCCACTAAAGGTCTCTATCAGTATCTCTGTCTGCTTTCAATAAAACTACCACGCTGTGGCACACATCCACTACAACATATGACTTTAGCAAAGGCACAAAAAGCAATCCTAATGAGACAACAGATCTCAGCGCAGAAGAGCCTCACTGGTTTTTACTTTGGGTTATGTCTCAAGCATTACACAGATCTCCAATCTCAGTTATTCTTCACAGAAAGAGTGACACCTACACGTCCTTCACTTGGTTCTTCACCCCAACCTATGCTGATGCTTTGCTGAGACAAACATTATTGTTTCAATAATGGTGATGAAGACACGCATACTGAAAAATTCCTAATGTAGGTCCATGACTGGACCCGAGCCATGACGTAGACGGCACTGATACAGACTGCACGACTGAGGCAGGATTGTGTTATAGCATGTGCTCCTTCCTTTATCCACAACAAGGACACAAAGGTCACCTTTTATTAAGATGGCGATTAGTTTCCTGTTATTCCTTATTCCTGAGGTTTTTCAATAATATAACGTACTCCCATCAACTAACAGGACTTCAGAGACACGTAAAGGTCTGTTTGCAGTGGGAAAACGTCACCATAAATAAGAAACGAGAGTAAACTATTCAAGCTGTTGCTACGAGCAATGTGGAAACTCCTGAGGCGGATTCAGTGACTATGCAGGACCAGACTATCCCCTCAACACACACCACCTCAATATCCAATTTTGCCTAAAAAGCATGGTTTACCACAGGAGACTTCACACTAGGACTAATCCAATGTAATCCAATAGGAGTGTTCTGTGTTAAACAGGATTCAATTATCTTTAAGCTGCAACTGTTCCTTTTTGACTGTACTGTCTGTAATGGAACGTAGGTAGCAGGGGCAGCAGGGACAGGCTCATCAGTTTCCTGAGCATCTGCTGTGGTCTGTTAGAGTTCCTAGTTTAGCTTTTACAGATCTGTGTATGTAATGGCCTGAATGTTGCTTGCCAGAAGAGTGTAAAAGCAACATTTACGGTCTTAAGTTATTTAAATGCAACTTGCAGTCACAAATGAAAGATTTTGTTCGTTGTTTAGGGTCACTTTAAGCCCCAGGGGTCACTTGGCTACATGGATGAATGGCTTCTTTAGATATGAATAATAAATCACAGGGCGCCATGGCCACCCAACACCCTGAAGGCCAGCATGAATGCAGAATGGGCACATGCATTTCCCCCACAAATCATTGAGTGACAATGCAAGATAAGCAAAGAGTGACTTGAGACAGAGGCACTAGATTGTGCTAATGAACACACAAGCGGGACACTGTCTGTGTGAACACCGTCAGGCCCATACAATTGACTAGAAGTAAAAACCCAAGCGTATATTGGTCTGATTTACAGAGCAAAACAATGTGTGGGTATTGGAAATACAAAAGCAATCACGTGAAGTGTCCATTTTTGATTGACTTTGGATTGCATTTGATACCCCCTCCCTGTCCTATGGATGATGGAGCAATATCAATGGCAGTTGCAGATGGCCAGTGCCTGTGTTGACCTTGCAGCCCTTACACAGGGGTTACGCTGCATGTTTTGCACACACGTTGTGCATGCGTTGCGCACACGTTGTGCATGCATTGTGCACACGCAGCAGCACTCAAAAGCAGCACGGAAAGCCATTTGTGTTTCAAAAACTGGGACTGAAGAATTGTTTCAGTCACCACAATGTGAACAAGCCAGAAAGATCAGCACACATATAGGACAGACGGTCCATTTGAGACCGGTAATTTTGGAATACTCTTTGAAATAATGTAAGTGCTATGTGATTTTTAATGACCGCTATGAGTTGGGATCTAAATTTAAGGCATGTGTTCGGGCTTCTGGGTAGTTCCATGCACACATTTCTCTTCTTAAATAGTGTGTTCTAATGGAATCACAATGCCACCACAGGTTTGAAAAATGTTTTTAGCTACTACATTATGTACATGTATTTCAATATGCTTATCAAATTCTTGGATTGTTGCTTGAAATAGTTCTAAACTGGCACTGTTACAGAGAATGGCAAATTGTTTTATTCCTGTTTCGAATACCTGCACATTCACATGATGTGCATTTACGTGGGAGCGAAGACCATATTTTCCCTAACTAAACTAGTGTGGAGTGTCTGCAGATTTTAATGTTAAATTGATTCAAACTGTCCAATATTCTGAATAAACTAAACTGGCAATGCACAAAGCTGAGAAATCACACAGTGGCAAGCCAGCACAATATATTTACCAAAACAGAAGAGATCTGCACAAAGGAGACTTTAAGACACATAGTGGCTTAATCTCCTCCATCCAACTTGACCTCCGACCCCAGCCCGTGTGACCCCAGGTTTGTCTGTGAGTGTTCCATCCCTCTGCCCAGCCCAGCTACCTAAAACACAAACGCCTCGGTTTCACAATAACTAATGAAAGAGCGTGTCTACATCTTGACACACAAAGCTCCAGCCTGATCCCAGCCACTCCTCGGCTACTTAATGCCAGAGAGGACTAGTCAAGACCTTTTTAGCTTGTTTATTGACCTTTGCCTTGTGTTGCATCTTGTGTTTGGTTTCTCAGGAACAGGGGAAGCGGGAAACTCCATTCAGAATTGCTGCTCATTATGGCAGCTAGTTGAGGTTTTATGTGGACTCATAAACTGTTGCATTACATCATCTCAAAGTGGATTTTGACACCATTATGTGGTCCAGATTACTGAAATGAGCTGAAGAAGTATAATTGTCAAAAACATCACTAAAAGGACATGTTCTTTATTATCAGAAGACAATGCTTTCAAAATAAGGTACACTTTGGGTCAGTTCCCTATCACTGACCCAAAGTGTGGTTATTACAGTACACTGTACACTTTTCCTTTCACCTCTAATCCCATCCACTTTAGTAAAGATGTCTGTGGGGGCTGATAGTTCAATATGTTTCCTTGTTCAACTCAATAAATCAATCAATCAAATTCATTTTTATACCAAGGCTTTCCAAGGTGCTAAATATGTTTGAAGAATATCCAAAAAGAAAGGCAAGGCACAATTCAGTCAAATACATTGTTTTTATCCATATTGTTGTGATATTTTAGAGGCTATATACTGTAGGGGATTTATTCTGTTCTATACAAACTTGCTTGCAATTTTCCTCTGATCAGAGCTGGCTGAGCAACTATGCGTTTGAGATGCCCTCCTATTACAGGTCCTGTCTCCCACTCCTAAAGGACAGGAAGGAGAAGAGAGTACAAGAGACAGCAGACAGTTGGCCGATGAAGAAAACAAAGTTTAATTTCTCCACCTAACAAGATGGTTGCAAATGGCACCAACACACATGTGGCTGCACAGCGGCCTTGGGGAGGAAATGGAAGAGCAGTAAATAATACCCTCTTCAGTGCAGTGCTGGCATACTCTGCAGCAATCAAGACCATTATGTTTGGATCACCTAGTGTGTCGCATTTTCCTATTACATGGCTGGATTTTCTCCTCAACCCAACAACATCTACATAAAACACTGCCATTAAAACATTATGCAAATAAAAAACCTGAATGAGCCTACTTTCTTTCCTCACAAATGGCAAGTGTTGTGAAGAAACTATTTTTAAAAATAAAAAAATCTTCAATTCTCTGCAATCTTGTGCATATTAAAATACAGGTGACAGAATCAATATTTTCAATACAACACATTTTTGCATAATAAATAATTTCTTGTTATAGTATTACACAGGGAAATATTCTCAGGAAACACATCAGTAGTTTGCCTTACAATTACATTTCAAATTAACTTCAGTGTCCTTAATGCACATAGCAAAATTATCCTCAGAGAACGTGAGTGTCTACAGTGTTTGAGTCTATAACATGTGCATGTATTTGTAAATACAGTATGTGTGTATATTCCTGCATGTATGCGCACGCAGTGCGTGTGTGTGCACGGGTAGTGTTTGACTGTGTGACTGTGTGTCTGTGTGGGCGCACACACCCTATGCGTGTCTGTCTTGTTTGGGGGTCCTCATACTCAGGTTATTTTGGTCTGTCTACAGAGCGGTCAGAATAGAGGATGGCAGCCAGTCAAAACAGCCCCGGTGATCCAATGAAAGCCCTTGGCCCGAGTGAAGAGGTTCCTTTCATACATCCCTAATGTTGTAAAGTGACCAACCAAACAATAGTGACGCTGGGAGAGCAGTGCCCGGGAAACGGCAACTCCAGCCTCTGATCCAGGCCTAACGGAAACCATACAGCCGGCTTCACAAGCGGCCCCGCCCAGCTCAGACCCAGGTAATGTATGAGCGCAGCAGACATTTCAAATTTCAACTGTTTATTGTGTTAACAGGGAGTCGTTCCCTCTGAGGAACTCAGCTGAAGCTCAGATTCAATCAAATGGCAATGTTCAATTTTCTGTATTGCACTCAAGCAAGTTTTAAATGAATGTCACTCTCCATTCACTTCTATGGGGAAGCTAAAACGGTCTCAAAATGACACTTCTAGCACATATATGATCACGAACTAAGAGGATTCTGTCAATACAAGCAATAAGCATTTCTCTTACGTATTTTTTTATTTATTAAATGGTCTGACCTGCCGACATTTTGCAGCCATTTGGTCTTTTCTGGTAGCTTGCTAACAACAACAAAAAAAATAGTACTTTATAAATAATTTTAATTAGCCTACACAAAAAAAAATATGTACGAGGACTGTTTTTTTTTTTTATTAGCAGAATCCACCTCGTTCGCGTTCGTATACGTGCTAGAAGTGTCATTTTGAGACTGTTTTAGCAGCCCCATAGAAGTGAATGGAGAGTGAAAATTCTGGATTATCACCCCAGGGTAGCACAGAGCAACTAACAAACATATTTCGCCACCATTTGGACTCATATCATGGCCAGGTAACTACACAACCCAAAGTTCTACCAAACTTCAGTTGTGCTTTAAGGACAAAGTGAATCTTGGCTGAATGGACTGTGATGGGTCAGTTTCAGGCTCTTTTTTCTGCACCACTTTTAGTCAATGGTAAAAAAAAAAAAGAATCAGGCAAAGACAAGGTGTCAAAATGTGACGTAAAAAACACTTTACATTTCATTGTTAATTGATTTGATGTAATTACATAAGTCAAAGATAAATATAAGATACAGTATAAAAACTGTCAATACATTATATGTTTTTTTTGTTCATTTTTATTTTGCCTTGGTATGTCACATTTCATGTCACTGAACAGCTATTTTTGGGAATGCACACACATTCACACACACAACAGTTATTTAAAGGTGGAAATGTAGTCAGAAGTGTTTGAGACATCGGCTTTAATGGGCACTCTCTCAAACAAACTCTGCAGGGTTGACTATGGTGGCCTCTTTGGGTCAACAGTGCGGGGGACGGCTGTAGCTAGAAAAGTTGTACAGATTGACGGGCATCAGCTTGGCCACATCAGCCCTGCACACTTTGGCCTCTCTGCTGCATCCTAAAGAAATCAGACTCAAACCAACTTCCACACAAGTCAAGGCCAAACCATTTTCCCATGAGACCCATGCATAATAAGCTTAATTTAAAATGTTAATATACATTTCATTAGAGAAATTATTCCAATCGTACATCTGCAGGAGCAGGCCAGGAAGCCAAAATGCGGGTAGTCGGGTTTTTGGTCCCTTTCTTTTGCAACAGCCCTTCTTCCTTTCTCTTCCTTTTCCTTGGTTTCTGATTTTCCAAACATGTGGTCAGCTGATCAAAGCCTGGGCCCGGAAGTACTTGTGCCCCTGCCAAAGGGGATCAGGGTCACAGCAGGTGGGGGGACAGGCATTAGAACAGGCCGAGAGCAGAGTAGGAGACGAGAGGCCCAACCTGCCAGAAATAAAGACTTCCTACGGACTGCTTTGGAGTGAAAAGTGAAGGCTCCACACACTGGGGTGGGCCAGGGAAGGGGCCGCTGTGGGGAGCGGGGTGGAAGTATCAGAAAGAGGGATATTAAAATGTGTGGCAGGAAGAGGGACTGATTTAGAGGGGTTTGTCAGGGACATTCTTCAGAGTCGATGAAAGGTGTTTTTGAATTTGTGAAAAATGGTTGAGTTGCCACAATTGCTATCCCAGAAAATGTATAATGCAGGGCGTACTATCTAATACAATAACAGCCTTTTACTTCATCACCACACACACACACACACACACACGCAAACATGCACGCGCACACACACAGACAGACACACACACTCAAGTAAACACACACACACACACATGACCAGAGCAGTGGTTTGTTTATCTGTTGCCCTGAGGAAGCTGTGAAACTCCACAACTCTGACCACTTGGCATGTGCGTGAGAGATCTCAAACTGCTTTTCACTGCTGTCATTTTGTTTGTCCAGCACACACTCACACCCCCACAAAACCCCCGCCCACCCCACACCCCTACACAACCACAACTGCCCCCCCCAAGCCAGATGGCTTTTTAACGGTCTGTGGTCTTCTGCACCTCCACACAGAAGTCCCAGGCAGAACTGGGGAGGGTTAGGGCGCTCTATGATACTGTCATGACAAATGGTTTGGGGGTAGCAGAGCAACTTAAAAGGATTAAAGGGAATCTTTTCACAGATACTTCAAACTTGTTTGGACCCTGTCTGCAGTCCCTGCTGATAAGAGCACTCCTATCAAAACACACCTCATAAAGTTCACAACCCTGTCAAGCCAAACTGTAGCCCACTGCTGAGAAGATAATTAAAAGCAGGGCTATTGGAATTAGTCTCTGAAATTCTAAATGCAACAGGCCGAAAGAATTATCTAGAGACTGCATTCCACTTTTCATATAATGGGTGTCTGTAAAAGGCTTCATCTACATAATAGTAAAAGTTATGCAGAGGGAGCTTATATTAAAAGGAAAAAAAAGTCAGCGGAACAAAGCAAACTTTTCAGTATCCCTGAATGACAAAAATAAACTTACAGATTTTTTCACAAAAATGAATACCATGTTGATAGGTTTTTCCATCCCACAAGAAGGAAACCGTGGAGGAAGTGTACTGAGGCTATGGTGTCTAAAAGCATACTGCTAAATTGAAGGCTTTGCCTTGTGAAGCTGCATTTGCCTCTGTTTTATGTGGTTATTTTGAATACATTCTTTCAGGCTCTCCTCTCAGCGCCAGGCCATGACTAGGGGCTACCCTCTCTTAGCACACCTGCTGGGTCCAGGGCTTATAACCACCAAACCTCCACTCCCCCTATTCTCTCTCACTCACACTCTCACACTCACACACTCAAACTCACTCTCTCACTCTACTCAATTTATTTTATTACCTTTATTTATTTTATTTATTTTGTATATACTTTTATCTTGTCCTTTCAATCAAGTCACACTTACACACATTGGACCTCATTCATGAAGCGTTCCTAAATATACGCGTACATTTATGTCCGAAGGGAGTTGCTATGAAAAATTTACGCCGGATTCATCAAACCGTGTGGAAAAGGTAGATTTTTTTGTATTCCCTTACGATGCGCGTCCACGTTATTTTGTGATTAGCATAAATTGGTTAATCACATGGGCTACCTTATTTTAGAATCTCTCTGGCATGTTCTAATTGCGGTCACATTGATGCGCGTGTCCCACACTGCTCGGGTTTTACCAGGATATAGCCTGCTGGCTACATTCTAACCGGTTAATAAACTTTCACTTTTAAATAAAGTTTATCCGGTTTTCCCCTGAACATGAGACGGCGTTTCACCGACTTTTCAATAAAAACGTGCACTGGGGTGTGCAGTCTATGGCACCGTTAACATTGGACAGGTTTACAATTTCATAAAAACCCTGCTTTACCTCCACCTGTCTTTGCATCTTGTAGGGGAACTGGATGTACAGTGGCATTAGCTGGATTAAGCTGTTGACCACAATTGCAACCCTGGCTACAGACATGTAAGCCACTTTAAAGCACATTTCGTGCATTGGTTAAATGTGTGTTATAGCATAGCCTATGTAAGGTCATGTAGAATAAATTTTTATTGCAATTTATAAAAAATAGTAGGCTACTGGGATATGTTATGGGTCTAATTAAACAGCTTCATAACCTACAATTGATTAATAGGCGTAATCTGCTTTTTACAATCATAATTTATTACGTTTGCAATGTGTATTTCAAAGGCTACATTTAGTCTTGTGAATTTAACAGAAAATAAAAAAATATATATTCTAATTATCACTCAGAAGCTACATTTACCGGCATTCTGAATTTACAAACGAGGTACGTGTGCTCTGGAGCAGGTGTAAATTTAGTTCGGAGGCACTAACAAATCTCAGATAGGAAAATGTTGATGAATACCAAAATACGGGCAAAAATGCAAATACGAACAATTTACGTACAAATTCGTTCTGCTCACGTTTCATGAATGAGGCCCATTCTCTCTCACACACAATCGTGCAATCACAGCACAGCTGTTAAAAAACTCTAAACTTACATCTTCTGTCTTATTTTCTCTTGTTCTTTCATTCTCTCTCAATTGTAACAAATCCCTACAATTTGGCTGTGCACATATCATACAAATATTTTGAATATGGAATGTATAAAAATACGTTTTCATTAGTCACTTCCACAACTGTTTATTAATGCTTTTTATTCAGCATGTATTGTCTGTAATCACTTTTGTTCTGTCTCTCTATTGAACACATTGGACAGGTGTAGCCTGTAAAAATGACACTGCCTGAATAGCATCAAATCTCTCAAAATAGGTTATTGCGAAGTGCCCCACTGGTGGGGCAGAATACATTCCCAGCATGGTTCTTTAGGTGATTAGTTGCAATGGACCAAGTAAGGGTAATAAAGCCTTTGAAAAGATTTGGATTCTTGGCAATGTGAAATCAGACCCTGAGGTAAGCTTAGTCACAAGAGAAATATCCATTGTCTGATCCAGGTCCAGTACACCCTGGACAGGCTCAGCCACCCTGACCATCAGTCCAGAAAGTTGGACTAGTCTGCCACATTAGTAGACCGAATACTTACCGTGAGTGACTTCCAAATAATTACTGTGCATGACCTCCGAATACTTACAGTGAGTGACCTCCGAATACTTACCGTGAGTGACCTCTGAATACTTACCGTGAGTGACCTCTGAATAATTACCGTGAGTGACCTCCGAATACTTACTGTGAGTGACCTCCAAATACTTACCGTGAGTGACCTCCAAATACTTACCGTGAGTGACCTCCGAATACTTACCGTGAGTGACCTCCGAATACTTACCGTGAGTGACCTCCGAATACTTACCGTGAGTGACCTCCGAATACTTACCGTGAGTGACCTCTGAATACTTACCGTGAGTGACCTCCGAATACTTACCGTGAGTGACCTCCCAATAATTACCGTGAGTGACCACCAAATAATTACCGTGAGTGGCCTCCAAATAATTACAGTGAGTGACCTCCGAATACTTACCGTGAGTGGCCTCCAAATAATTACAGTGAGTGACCTCCAATAATTACGGTGAGTGACCTCCGAATACTTACCGTGAGTGACCTCCGAATAATTACCGTGAGTGACCTCCGAATAATTTTAGCTGCCTGTCAGCAGGCACATTTTAAGCACTGAACCAATCAGAGAGTAAGGGGGAAGCCAATGGATCACTTAAGCTTCCCCTGATGTAAAAATGGTGACATAACAACACAAAAAGTATGCAAAACAAAGAAATGCTTGCATTAAAAATCTGTTAAATTATTACCAATTTTTACAGTTATATAATTTATACTACTATATAATTACTAAAATTGTGAAATAATTTATTACACTGTTAATTTTTACAAAACTTCAAAAACATAACATACATTATACATTACATTATACATTATAGGCATTTAGCAGATGCTCTTATCCAGAGCGACTTACACAACTTCAAGCATTTTATTACATTTACCCAATTAATGCAGCTGGATATATACTGAAGCAATTCAGGTTAAGTACCTTGCTCAAGGGTACAACGGCAGTGTCCTACCTGGGAATCGAACCTGCAACCTGTCGGTTACAAGTCCAGTCCCTTAACCATTGTACTATACTATTCATCATCATGAATCTTGCTAGCTGATAATTTTTAAAATCCTTTTTATACTATGTCTCAGTGTGTGTGCAGTCATGACTACATGTTTGCTGCCTGCACTACAGGTAATTTAAAACAGAGCAGCCAGATGTGTGGGAACCAGACTTGTAAACTGCATCTCTAAAGTTGCAGGTTCGATTCCCAGCTGGGGTGCTTAACCTAAATATCCAGCTGTATACATGGATTGTTTGTAAAAAATATGATGTGTGTAAATAGATGTGGATAAGTAATGCTGAAATGTAAAGTAAAGGGAAACAGAGGCAGACATGTTGTGTGCAATACCAGATCCCTGATGCAGGTTAGGCAAAACTTTTGATTGAGCTGAATGCGGCACTGTTACATAAACATTTTCTTTTGCCCATCTAAAGGAAGCAGAATGACAGGAAGTGATGTCAACAAATGATCTCAAACAATGGATGTGGAGTTTGTGCGTTGGACTGCTTGGTGACACTGGACATCTCGGGACAGCGGGGCCATTTTTAATCATGGCTGTATTGCACTTTCATTCACTTGATTGATGTAATGATTCTGTTGGATATCTTTGTTTGATATGTTTGTGTGTTGTGGGTCCCACTGTCTATGTCTTTTTTGTTGTTGCTGGGGCTACAACTGAAGTTCCCTGGCGGGAAATAAAAGTTATTATATTCTATTCTAATAATACCAACATAAACAAATATTATAAGGAGTATCGCGGGGGTATACGTACGAAGTAAGATTAATTACAGAGTAAACCCCGGAACCCTCCCAAATCTGGAACATGCATGGGCTGAAGTAGAAAGAGCTGTTCTGTTTTATTGAGTTATCCAGCTAGTACTAACTCAGTAATCCTGCTTTGTAGTATACCACCTTGGTAAGTAAAGTGCTTGTGCAGTTAATATGGGAGCAAAGCGATACGTTACATGTTAGGTAGGCTACAGTAGCCTACTTCAGCAATAAAACATTTTAGCTCGATGGATAGAATATAATAACTTTTTTTCCCGACAGGGAACTTCAGTTGTAGACACCATAAAAGGCAAATCAGTTCAACACATAAAGTACATTTACCGTTACTTTCATTATTACTTTCAATATCATTCATTATTCATTATTGCTTAATATCGTAACGTTACATTTTATTTTCGCCCTCTTCTGGATTCTCATATTGCTCGAACCCTGCCTGGCCAGCACAGGTAGCTAATGTTTACAGTTTATCCAATCTATTTGTGAGACATCGTACAACGTAGCACCCCTAGCAATGTAATAATAGTTCAAATGAACACTGTTTTGATGTTCACAATATGCTTGACGTATCGCATTAGGTTAACGTTAATGTTTCGCAGGCGTAGCAGTCGTTCACACAAATGATATAGCTACTAACGTTAGCTAAACCAAGCGATTAATTCACTTTTAACTTTCTAACATTAAGATAATGCACATAGATGTACATTAGGCCAGCTAGTTATGTATATATTAACTGGCTAACTTTATAATTTGTTCATAAAGCGTAATTTACCATTAATGATCCGAGCCTATGCGGTCTAAACCCTGCTCACTCCTCACTGCTTTCAACCACCAGTCTCTTCTTTCGGTCGTAAAATTGAGTTCGTTCACCCTTGCCTGGTGGTTTAGCTACTATGGTGAGTCCTCAAATTATCATGTAAAAGGACATTTTCGCCTTTTCCCAGTTTTATTCGCACATCAGTACGCAGTGCAGAAGTTCGTCATTGTAGGACAGCAATCATAGTAGCGTTAGCATGAAACTCGTTTCATGGAGTAGCGAACACTACGAGTTCAGTGGTAACGTTAAGCGTCTCTGTTAGGGATGGACCTCCAACATGGCGGCGCGTCCCTGTAACCATTGGTAACGACAGTTCTAGTTCTATGTGACAGGCCTCCATTGGTCCTCATTCTTATTTCATCAAACAAACAAAAAAACTCCAATGGACGTTTTTTTTTTTTTCCTTCTGGACTTTCGAATCAATGCGAACCGACACCATGGTGTGATGCACTGTCCTTCAATACCCTGTTCTATGCTACTGTGACTAATATCTACCCATAATGCAAGTCACAATATTACACTGTATACAGAATATTTATTTCTCACATTACCATTTCCCTGAAAAGCCGGCAAAAAATACTATTCAAAAAAATTATTTAGCATTGCTAAAATCCAAATTCAGAATCAATGAAAAGAAAAAGAGAAGCATTAGACTTTATTGGAGCCTCTTAACTTATCCTTGACAGAGTAAAGTTAAACCTTTGATTTCCTGAATGTAGATCACATTATGTTGCTTAGCAACATGCCAAGAACTTCTTGTTTGAATAAAAGCACACTATTCACAGGCTGCGATTGAGAAAAGAATACTGGCTTGTTTTGTTCAAGTTTGTATTCAGCGAAACAAGAGCCAAATACTAAGTAGCTTGTATTTGAATGTATACCCCAGTAACTCCTCAATTACTTCAAATGAATGCTGATTTCTTTTATTAGACAAGTCTTAATAAGAACAAATAGTTGACTTAATTTATCATTAAGGAAATGAGAGGGAAGAATTCTAAGTGAAAAACAGTCTGAAAATGCAGAGAAAATGTTTTCTTCCAATCATATAGTTTATCTATATATAGTCGATACAGCATTTCCTTCATTAACCTACAGTGAAATAATAACATATAGTAATATTATAAATAATAATACCAAGCAGGTCAGAAAATTACTTTTTGTTTTACGGTAATGTAAGCGGCTTCAAATTAATCTGTAATTACTGCCTACAAAGGCATATCCATAATTGCACACAAATGCTGACCCACATCCTTTCACAATTTCACAACACAACAGTGATCCACAGGCGTACAGTTTCTGTAAACCTTACTTGTACTGTAACTGTAAGAGATGTGCTATCAAAAGCTACCAGTGCTTGAGCATTGCCACATTTCTGCACTGGAGATTTGAATAAAATCCACAACATTCACCCCAAATTTACAACACTGATCCTAGAGTCTGTAATTCAAGGCTAACCCTGAAATAATATTGTGCGTTGTCCTTTGATTCTCACTGACAACGCCTCATTGGGAGCGTGTGTACTTTCCAAATGAATGAACAACTGCAGTCTGCCAAGTTGAAGGTATCCATTTTTAGCATTAGCATGTCTTTCACCTCCATTTGCCCTGTCCCTGTTAAATGAATATAATTATTGGGGTGATAAAGCAAAACTTCCTGTGTGAACACACACACACACACACTCACACTCACACACACACGTACATGCACACAGTCTACAGGAGGCACAACATTGTCTCGAAAGACTGAGATTCTGTGGGCTCGATTAGAAAATCTGAAACTTTTGCTCTGCTCTCCTTCCACTGAGCCTGGAGAAAGGATATAGATTTACCTCGCTGTCACCAAACACTACTTATTGCTCTGATGTTTCAACCTCCGCAAAGACCATTTTCCTCAGCAAGAATAAATAAAAGCAAAAAAATCAAGAACGGCAAATTGCAGCCTCCTGTTGCTACAGAATTAAGAATTGCCAGGATCGCAACAGCCTTGCCTCCCCACTGCCATTCTCATGCTGTTATACTCTGAGATTCTGTTGCTTTGCTCCCATGACCTCAGACACAAATGCATTCCCTTCCAAAAGATTTCCAGCAGTCTTTCCTGCAGCGTGCGCTCGCTCGCTAGAACAGGCTTGATTGAAACGTATATGTTCAAACTAGTGACCGTGGAAAACTGGCCGAGACTCTCATTCCAGAGCCAAATGACAGCTCCATTCCCTCAGTTACAATTGCTGTTCTAAATTCCATCTCCTCCCAAAAGTTTGGATTTTGTATTGTATATTAAACTCACAGCAAATGAAGAATTGCATTTAGTTTCACCCCCCCCCCCTGCAATTGTTGAGAGCTGTAAAAATAAAAAATAAAAACTCCCCCCTCCCATTCACACATACTTCATTAATGGTGCCCTTTTGGTCACTGCTAATTTGACTATGATGAACTCAGAGCTACTCAAACATTCACACTTTGCTTTGTGTTCCCTGTAGTCTGCAGACTGGGGTCTCTCTTCACACCTGTGAAATACACACACGCCGCAGTAGACCGGGGTAACCTCTGACAATGGGGGCAGAATGTGCCAACTGCCTGACTGACTGTTGATTCCACTCATGTATATATTTGTTGAGCAGCAATCTAATTGATGGCGCCCATTTCCTGCAAAGGCAGAGCGTAAACAGACAATCGACTCCAAACAGATCACTGCGCTGTGAAACACTACCAGAATCTAGCCGTTGGATTGGTTTTGTTTCATTTCTCCTTTTGCTCATTCAGGTCTTTCAGTTATCAAGCACTCTTTCATCACAGCCTTTCCCTCATCTGAAAAATGTTCCAAGTACAGCTTATATGGAACTGTGTACACACTGCACGGACAGCGAAATTAAGATCTTATCAACCACTTTTGTGCTCTGCTAAAACATTTACAATTTTAGCTGAATAAATGAAGGCAATAAAGTCGGCACGTGAAAGAAAATGAATATATTCTCTGTCCTTGCCAGCAAGAGGAAGAGGAAGAAACCATGACAACAAAATCTACTAATGTATCCAAATGGGAATTAATATATCCTATGGTAAATTGGGATACATATTAAGAAAAGACGTGCTCTACTCACCGAAGACTTATAATTGAGTTTACGGTGCTGTGGTCCAGGGTACATATAATAAGAAAAGAAAACAGCCAGCACTCTCCAATATAAGTTAAATTTATTTAATGGCAGCAGTCACGGCCTAGGATGATGAAGGCTGTGTAGCCGAACCGCGTCCGTGACTGCTGCCATTAAATAAATGTAACTTATATTGGAGAGTGCTGGCTGTTTTCTTTTCTTAAATTGGGATAAAGCCAACACATTCCCCAAATCTCTCTTCTACAGCTACATCCTATTCCAACGCAAGATTGATTTCTTATGATGTTTAAAGTGCGTGTTAAAAACTGCTCTTAGTCTTTGTAACACTTCAACACTTCAATTCAGTTTGATCAGCGTGGGATGAGTCGGAAAAAAACGTGAAATATTTTCAGAACCTCCACAAAAATGTAGAACTGTATCGTCAAAATAGACACTTCCCATTCCTTTTTGTGGGTACATTTGATCACAGTTGATGAAAAAGAAAATGTGCTCATAGTGTGACATTTCACTTTTTTCTGAGAACACAACCATTGGGGAAAGCATCCAGTTGAGGTTTGGTTCCTATTTTTTTGCATCGAATGTTCATTTCCTATTTTCACAATATTCACAGTGATTTTCATTTAGGCAATACACATCAACAAGATGGTGTCATGCAGTGTAGCGTTGTGTAGTCTAGTGCGACGTTGTGCAGTGCAGTGTAACACAATGTAGGGTAGTGTTGCGGGATGCAGAGTAGTGCATCCCGTGGTCTAGAGCAGCGTAGTGTGATTTTGTCATTTGGAGCAGTGTGCCGTACTATTGTGCAGTAAAGTACACCGTACTGTGGTGTTGTCGCCTCATGTCTCCTGTCGGGAGTCTGCCTGCACAACGGTAGTCCTGGTCACCCTGTCCTCCCACTCACCTCCCATCAATCAGGGATTCAAATTGCCAGTGATTTAATTGTCTGGCAAGGCACTTCCACTTTTGTGTGGCTGCTGGCATATGGAGAGCGGATTGATGGGGCGGGAGGATTTAAGAGCCATCACGCTTTGCGATGTTAAACCAGCAAGGCGGATCATTTAGACAACCCCCCCTCCCTCCCTGCCTCCCTCCCTCCCTCACACCCCTTATTTGAAAAAGAATCACAACCCTGCGTCTCTTCAACAGTGATGAACTACAAGACCGGACCTCTTCTCCTTCCCTCCTGCCACACAACAGAGAAGGGACAAGCCACTTGAAGAAAAGGACACAACAGCTTGGAAAGAAAAAACTCACAATATTTCATAAATGGCTTGAGCAAAGCCAGGCGGATTGTTTTCGAGTGTTTTCGGCCTCTTTGGTGGAATGCCACAGAGGCAGCGGTATGCCCCCGTGCGACACAGCACAGCGCGCACGTTTAAACGCAGCACTAGAGAGGGAAAGGAAGCACGAGAGCCAGTGTCACTTTGACAGACTGAAGAGCGCTCGGGGTTGACCCCGCCATTGCAGCAGGGACCCTCACTTCCCCTTTGTGTTCACCCTCCTCATTACAATCCCCCCAAGCTCCTATTTCAGTCCTCCCAATACCCCAGTGTTCACATTATAAATCTCACACACAATCCTCCTAACAAAATACTAACTCACAGGATAATATGCACCTCACACAATAATCTCCATGATAAAAAGCAATGTATTCAGGAATTCAAATAATAGCTGAGAAACACTAGAAAGGCACAACAGGTCATTTGCACCAGACAAACAGATCATCAGCAGTTGCCCCCAGACAATAACTTCCTCACTATAATTAATACTGCACTGTGTATAAGCACACTGTGTATAAGCACTCACATCTTATTACTGTAATACTGCACTGTGTATAAGAACTCTCATCTTATTACTGTAATACTGCACCGTGTATAAGCACACTGTATATAAGCACTCTCATCTTATTACTGTAATACTGCACTGTGTATAAGCACACTGTGTATAAGCACTCTCATCTTATTACTGTAATACTGCACCGTGTATAAGCACACTGTATATAAGCACTCTCATCTTATTACTGTAATACTGCACTGTGTATAAGCACACTGTATATAAGCACTCTCATCTTATTACTGTAATACTGCACTGTGTATAAGCACACTGTATATAAGCACTCTCATCTTATTACTGTAATACTGCACCGTGTATAAGCACACTGTATATAAGCACTCTCATCTTATTACTGTAATACTGCACTGTGTATAAGCACACTGTATATAAGCACTCTCATCTTATTACTGTAATACTGCACTGTGTATAAGCACACTGTGTATAAGCACTCACATCTTATTACTGTAATACTGCACTGTGTATAAGAACTCTCATCTTATTACTGTAATACTGCACCGTGTATAAGCACACTGTATATAAGCACTCTCATCTTATTACTGTAATACTGCACTGTGTATAAGCACACTCATCTTATTACTGTAATACTGCACCGTGTATAAGCACACTGTATATAAGCACTCTCATCTTATTACTGTAATACTGCACTGTGTATAAGCACACTGTGTATAAGCACTCTCATCTTATTACTGTAATACTGCACTGTGTATAAGAACTCTCATCTTATTACTGTAATACTGCACCGTGTATAAGCACACTGTATATAAGCACTCTCATCTTATTACTGTAATACTGCACTGTGTATAAGCACACTGTATATAAGCACTCTCATCTTATTACTGTAATACTGCACTGTGTATAAGCATACTGTGTATAAGCACTCACATCTTATTACTGTAATACTGCACTGTGTATAAGAACTCTCATCTTATTACTGTAATACTGCACTGTGTATAAGCACTCTCATCTTATTACTGTAATACTGCACCGTGTATAAGCACACTGTATATAAGCACTCTCATCTTATTACTGTAATACTGCACTGTGTATAAGCACACTGTATATAAGCACTCTCATCTTATTACTGTAATACTGCACTGTGTATAAGCACACTGTATATAAGCACTCTCATCTTATTACTGTAATACTGCACCGTGTATAAGCACACTGTATATAAGCACTCTCATCTTATTACTGTAATACTGCACTGTGTATAAGCACACTGTATATAAGCACTCTCATCTTATTACTGTAATACTGCACTGTGTATAAGCACACTGTATATAAGCACTCTCATCTTATTACTGTAATACTGCACTGTGTATAAGCACACTGTGTATAAGCACTCACATCTTATTACTGTAATACTGCACTGTGTATAAGCACACTGTGTATAAGCACTCACATCTTATTACTGTAATACTGCACTGTGTATAAGAACTCTCATCTTATTACTGTAATACTGCACCGTGTATAAGCACACTGTATATAAGCACTCTCATCTTATTACTGTAATACTGCACTGTGTATAAGCACACTGTGTATAAGCACTCACATCTTATTACTGTAATACTGCACTGTGTATAAGAACTCTCATCTTATTACTGTAATACTGCACCGTGTATAAGCACACTGTATATAAGCACTCTCATCTTATTACTGTAATACTGCACTGTGTATAAGCACACTGTATATAAGCACTCTCATCTTATTACTGTAATACTGCACTGTGTATAAGCACTCTCATCTTATTACTGTAATACTGCACTGTGTATAAGCACACTGTGTATAAGCACTCTCATCTTATTACTGTAATACTGCACTGTGTATAAGAACTCTCATCTTATTACTGTAATACTGCACCGTGTATAAGCACACTGTATATAAGCACTCTCATCTTATTACTGTAATACTGCACTGTGTATAAGCACACTGTATATAAGCACTCTCATCTTATTACTGTAATACTGCACTGTATATAAGCACTCTCATCTTATTACTGTAATACTGCACTGTGTATAAGCATACTGTGTATAAGCACTCACATCTTATTACTGTAATACTGCACTGTGTATAAGAACTCTCATCTTATTACTGTAATACTGCACTGTGTATAAGAACTCTCATCTTATTACTGTAATACTGCACTGTGTATAAGAACTCTCATCTTATTACTGTAATACTGCACTGTGTATAAGAACTCTCATCTTATTACTGTAATACTGCACCGTGTATAAGCACACTGTATATAAGCACTCTCATCTTATTACTGTAATACTGCACTGTGTATAAGCACACTGTATATAAGCACTCTCATCTTATTACTGTAATACTGCACTGTGTATAAGCACACTGTGTATAAGCACTCTCATCTTATTACTGTAATACTGCACTGTGTATAAGAACTCTCATCTTATTACTGTAATACTGCACCGTGTATAAGCACACTGTATATAAGCACTCTCATCTTATTACTGTAATACTGCACTGTGTATAAGCACACTGTGTATAAGCACTCTCATCTTATTACTGTAATACTGCACTGTGTATAAGCACTCTCATCTTATTACTGTAATACTGCACTGTATATAAGCACTCTCATCTTATTACTGTAATACTGCACTGTGTATAAGCACACTGTGTATAAGCACACTGTGTATAAGCACTCACATCTTATTACTGTAATACTGCACTGTGTATAAGAACTCTCATCTTATTACTGTAATACTGCACCGTGTATAAGCACACTGTATATAAGCACTCTCATCTTATTACTGTAATACTGCACCGTGTATAAGCACACTGTATATAAGCACTCTCATCTTATTACTGTAATACTGCACTGTGTATAAGCACACTGTATATAAGCACTCTCATCTTATTACTGTAATACTGCACCGTGTATAAGCACACTGTATATAAGCACTCTCATCTTATTACTGTAATACTGCACTGTGTATAAGAACTCTCATCTTATTACTGTAATACTGCACCATGTATAAGCACACTGTGTATAAGCACTCACATCTTATTACTGTAATACTGCACTGTGTATAAGAACTCTCATCTTATTACTGTAATACTGCACCGTGTATAAGCACACTGTATATAAGCACTCTCATCTTATTACTGTAATACTGCACTGTGTATAAGCACACTGTATATAAGCACTCTCATCTTATTACTGTAATACTGCACTGTGTATAAGCACACTGTGTATAAGCACTCACATCTTATTACTGTAATACTGCACTGTGTATAAGAACTCTCATCTTATTACTGTAATACTGCACCGTGTATAAGCACACTGTGTATAAGAACTCTCATCTTATTACTGTAATACTGCACCGTGTATAAGCACACTGTATATAAGCACTCTCATCTTATTACTGTAATACTGCACTGTGTATAAGCACACTGTATATAAGCACTCTCATCTTATTACTGTAATACTGCACCGTGTATAAGCACACTGTGTATAAGCACTCTCATCTTATTACTGTAATACTGCACTGTGTATAAGCACACTGTGTATAAGCACTCACATCTTATTACTGTAATACTGCACTGTGTATAAGCACACTGTATATAAGCACTCTCATCTTATTACTGTAATACTGCACTGTGTATAAGCACACTGTGTATAAGCACTCACATCTTATTACTGTAATACTGCACTGTGTATAAGAACTCTCATCTTATTACTGTAATACTGCACCGTGTATAAGCACACTGTATATAAGCACTCTCATCTTATTACTGTAATACTGCACTGTGTATAAGAACTCTCATCTTATTACTGTAATACTGCACCGTGTATAAGCACACTGTATATAAGCACTCTCATCTTATTACTGTAATACTGCACTGTGTATAAGCACACTGTGTATAAGCACTCACATCTTATTACTGTAATACTGCACTGTGTATAAGAACTCTCATCTTATTACTGTAATACTGCACCGTGTATAAGCACTCTCATCTTATTACTGTAATACTGCACTGTGTATAAGCACACTGTATATAAGCACTCTCATCTTATTACTGTAATACTGCACTGTGTATAAGCACACTGTATATAAGCACTCTCATCTTATTACTGTAATACTGCACTGTGTATAAGCACACTGTATATAAGCACTCTCATCTTATTACTGTAATACTGCACTGTGTATAAGCACACTGTGTATAAGCACTCTCATCTTATTACTGTAATACTGCACTGTGTATAAGAACTCTCATCTTATTACTGTAATACTGCACCATGTATAAGCACACTGTATATAAGCACTCTCATCTTATTACTGTAATACTGCACTGTGTATAAGCACTCTCATCTTATTACTGTAATACTGCACTGTATATAAGCACTCTCATCTTATTACTGTAATACTGCACTGTGTATAAGCATACTGTGTATAAGCACTCTCATCTTATTACTGTAATACTACACTGTGTATAAGCACTCTCATATTATTACTGTAATACTGCACTGTGTATAAGCACACTGTATATAAGCACTCACATCTTATTACTGTAATACTGCACTGTGTATAAGCACACTGTATATAAGCACTCACATCTTATTACTGTAATACTGCACTGTATATAAGCACTCACATCTTATTACTGTAATACTGCACTGTGTATAAGCACTCTGTGTATCTGTGTATAAGCACACTGTGTATCTTGCTTGCCCAACACAAATTTCTCTCCTGAGAGACAATAAAGGCTAATTGTAATTGTACTGTATATAAGCACTCTCATCTTATTACTGTAATACTGCACTGTGTATAAGCACTCTCATATTATTACTGTAATACTGCACTGTGTATAAGCACACTGTATATAAGCACTCTCATCTTATTACTGTAATACTACACTGTGTATAAGCACTCTCATATTATTACTGTAATACTGCACTGTGTATAAGCACACTGTATATAAGCACTCTCATCTTATTACTGTAATACTACACTGTGTATAAGCACTCTCATATTATTACTGTAATACTGCACTGTGTATAAGCACTCTGTGTATAAGCACTCTGTGCATAAGCACTCTGTGCATAAGCACTCTGTGTATAAGCACACTGTGTATAAGCACTCTGTGTATAAGCACTCTGTGTATAAGCACTCTGTGCATAAGCACTCTGTGTATAAGCACACTGTGTATAAGCACTCTGTGTATAAGCACTCTGTGTATAAGCACTCTGTGTATAAGCACTCTGTGCATAAGCACTCTGTGTATAAGCACACTGTGTATAAGCACTCTGTGTATAAGCACTCTGTGTATAAGCACTCTCATCTTATTACTGTAATATACATTTAAGGATTTTTTTGGAGACATTTTCAAATATTAACCTCGCAATTGGGGCACCCTCCCCCGCTCCCCATCCCTGCTAGGAAATGAGAACCGTGACAGAGGAGGGAGAGAGAGGAGGCAGATGAATGTGGAGCTGCAGCGGGCCCATTGGCACTTGCAGATCCCCTGCCACACATCCACGCAGCGAACGCAGAGGCAAGGAGCCAGGCAAGTATGGGAGAGCAGGGCTGAGGGGGGATTCCTCCCGCTGCTCAGTCTGTGTGAGACAGAGACCGCCTCCGCTGCCCGCGCTGCCATGTGCGCCACGGTGCCCGCTCTGCCATGTGCGCCGCGGTGCCCGCTCTGGCGAGGGCAGCCGCGGCAGGCGGGCGGGCGGGCGCTTGCATCAATTACACCAGACGGGCCTGACGGCTGTAATTACGTACATCTCCGCTGATTATGTATGGTCTGTCATGGAGACCAGCAGGCCACACATTTTGCCGCGCTCGTTTAAGCAGCCAGTTGTCAGGGCAAAGTGGTGAAGAGGGAGCGGGGCAATTCAGAGAATGGGGGAGGGGGCCCTCGAGGAGGGAAACCAAACGCCCACCACCCCCCTACACAGACATCCCCCGCTCATTCTCTTCTCTATTTGAGCGGTCCAGCCTCAAAGTGCCCCTGCTGAGCGCTCTGCTGATAGCTGCTGCATGGAGCCAGCGTATGGCTGGGGAATACAACCACACCTCTTGAATGAGGTTCTCTTAAAGAAGCAGCACATGTGGGCCGATTACACTATAATGAATGCAAAGGTTGTCTGAATGAGATTCAGTGCTCTTGCATTTGTACTGAAAGAAAATCAGAGGATCAGTCAAGCAAAACACACCCCAGAATGCCAGCTTATTTGTCTGAGCAAGGGGAGTGAATTCCAATGTTCTTCCTGTATGCAATCTCTTGTTAACCCAACAATTTTTCAGGATCAAAGTAGGTTATCAATCACTTCATAAAACGAAGAGTTGAACACACCACACATAGAGTTGGCAACCTCTAGAAGCCTGTACACATGTGTATTTCAGTGAGGTGCTGTGACTCATAAAAACACACAGGCCTGTAACATCTAGCTGAGCCCACCTATTTTTCCTGAAAGAATGGACCATTCCATTGTACCAGATATCTCCTCCCCTTATACATATTCCAAATGGACTGGTCCATCAACCAGTAGCTACATGGCAGGCAGTATTGTTTGAGCGTGGTTAAGTTGAACAGCCTCAGAAACAAGTATTGCATGTGCATTTGTGAATTACTATTATTAGTAGTAGTACTTATAGTAGTAGCAGAACTAGCTGAGTGAGGTTAAACTGCAGAATGTCAGCTTTAATTTGAGGGCATTTACATCCTTATAGGGTGATCCGTGTAGGAATTACAGCACTTTTATGCATAGTCCCCCCATTTTAGGGGAGTAAAAGTAATGGGTCAGTTGGCTGTTCAGCTGTTTCTTGGCCAGCTGCGCATCTTTGCATAATTATTTAATGTACAATAAAGCTAACAAAAAGTCTAGAGTTGATTCCATGTATGGAATTTGTATCTGGGGTCTGTTGCTGTTGTTTCTCAACATGAGGACCAAATAAGTGTCAATGCCAGTAAAGCAGGCCATCATGAGGCTCAAAAATCTGAATAAATTGATCAGAGACATAGCCAAAACATTAGATGTGTCAAAATCAACTGTTTGATACCATTATTAGAAAGCAAGAATGCACTGGTGAGCTCATCAATAGCAAACGACCTGGTAGACCATAAAAGATCACTGTAGTTGATGACCGAAGAATACTTTCAACTGTTAAGCAGACCCAGGACACTCTCCAGGATATAGTCATTAGACATGTCAAAGACTAAAATAAAGACAATGCTACACCAGCATAACCTCAGAGGGCTCAGCGGAAGATGCAAACCATTGGTAAGCCTCAAGAACAAAACGGCCATGTTAGAGTTTACTAAAAAGTACATTTAAAAAATATAATTTTTGGAACAAAGTATTATGGACAGATGGGATGAGTATTAAATTGTACCAAAGTGATGGAAAGAGGAGAGTCTGGGGAAAGAAAAGAACTGCTCATGATCCAAAGCATAATACATAGATTAAGAGATAGAGAAAGAGTGAGAGTACTGTGTATTAATGTGTGCATAGGTTAGCTTGGATAAGAGTGGCTGCTATATTTGATTAAAGAATAATAACAGGAATATATTTTAATTTATAATAGACTATGGGGCTTATATTACCGTCAGGAATCCTCTTTATGCCAGATACAGCCCCGCCCCCTCCTCCCGCCACTCTCGTTGGTAATCAGGAAGTGCAACAGGGTCCTACCTGTCATCCTGACGGAAGCTTCACTTGCTATGCGAGGGCCACTGTGACTCTGTCCATTCCTCAGCTCCAGAGTGAGGGCGGGGGTCACTTGGAAAGAGAAAAAGAAGGAAAACTAAATTTAAAATCAGACCTGTCTCAGCAGCTCGTCCTCTCCACAGACGGCTCATAATTAGAGAAGATACTGCAAACAAAATTTGTGTAGTGTATTGTAGTAAGAGCATCACTAGCATCAATGATGTGCAGATTTAAGGTTATTCTCTCACGATTCCATACTCTTTCCCATCTGGCTGCAGGATGCAGGGACGGCCATGTGTGTGCCTGCCTGCCTGCCTGCTCAGACAGCAGACAGCTACACATACAGCACAATGTCTGTTTTGTAGTTCCCTGAACCTTGGCCCCTGAGTCTACCGAAGCTCTGATGCAGTTACAGTACCACAGCAAGTGTCCATTCAACTCCCCTGGTGATGACTTTTCCACTGCTTGAAATGGTTTATTGATTCCTGTAAAAGACGTTTTTCCTTGCTCTTCGTGTGTGCCATTTTTCTCATTAATATGATCAAAAGAGTGGTCAAGCAAACTTGACATCCCACGTTTTCATTCTGCTTGCAAATTTCTGAAAAATAGAACATAAAAAATAAAAGATGCCCTACGAGCAAAATGGACATGGAAACTGTGCCATAAAGCACCAATAATAGAAATTTAACCATGTCGTAAGGCAAAATATTTTATACCCCAATCAACTCACCCGCACCTATAGAAGCCTCTCTTCATTTACAACTAGGGCAGCCCCTAGGCTCCAGTCGTGTTATTTTGATCATGTCGCCTATCAACTTTTACATTATATTAAGTTTCTCTCTGTTATTAGTATTTCCCTCTAACTGCCCCACCATTACATTTCCACATGGCAATACAGGGCATTGGGCTTTACATCTGAATCCTGGTCACAACAAACATGTCAAAGCAGTTCCCTCCTCTCTCCACTGCTGCCATCTTTCAGAAAGGGGGAGGGGCAACATTAGGGTGAAGGGGTGGCTCCTTTTTCAGTGAACACCCTCTTTTTGGTCATCCTATTGACAAGGGAGTGGCGAAAGTGCAAACAGTCCACTGCAGATTGCCATGTGTGCTTTCATTCACACGGTCCCACACGTGCACCCACACTCATAATTGCTCAACGGACATACCGCCCACAAAGACAGGGCCCCTAACCGCTTTAGACAAGGGCCAGGGCTCCCCCAAGGCCCGCACTCCCAAGGCCTTTTGTCCCTTTCTCTCAAGGCCTGTGTTTGTTTTGCCTCGCCCCAAATGAACTGGCACTTCTAATCATTTGGTATTCCTTCCATTTCAACCAAACGGGTATTTCAGATTCAGAGTCTGAAGAGATTCCCTGCTGGGACCAAAACAAGGCTCGACTAGAACCATTTTTTATGGTGACTAAATAACTGAAATTTATGCAAATTAAAATATGTTAAAGGACGAGAAGAACAGTTGCTGAGAACCTGGCTTGGTTGATTAAAAAATGTATTTGATGTACATTTAAATGACACTGTCTGAAATAACAGACACTGGATATCGTCACTCAGTGGGGGGAACCAGTCTTGTACTTTTTAAACACTGAAAAAAATGAGGCGTTCATGCCATGACTACATGCTATGGCCTTTTCTCCAAGCAAACCGTTTCCTTTCTTTTACATGCATATGCAGCGTTCATGCCATGACTACATGCTATGGCCTTTTCTCCAAGCAAACCGTTTCCTTTCTTTTACATGCATATGCAGCGTTCATGCCATGACTACATGCTATGGCCTTTTCTCCAAGCCAACAGTTTCCTTTCTTTTACATGCATATGCAGCGTTCATGCCATGACTACATGCTATGGCCTTTTCTCCAAGCCAACAGTTTCCTTTCTTTTACATGCATATGCAGCGTTCATGCCATGACTACATGCTATGGCCTTTTCTCCAAGCAAACCGTTTCCTTTCTTTTACATGCATATGCAGCGTTCATGCCATGACTACATGCTATGGCCTTTTCTCCAAGCAAACCGTTTCCTTTCTTTTACATGCATATGCAGCGTTCATGCCATGACTACATGCTATGGCCTTTTCTCCAAGCAAACAGTTTCCTTTCTTTTACATGCATATGCAGCGTTCATGCCATGACTACATGCTATGGCCTTTTCTCCAAGCAAACCGTTTCCTTTCTTTTACATGCATATGCAGCGTTCATGCCATGACTACATGCTATGGCCTTTTCTCCAAGCCAACAGTTTCCTTTCTTTTACATGCATATGCAGCGTTCATGCCATGACTACATGCTATGGCCTTTTCTCCAAGCAAACCGTTTCCTTTCTTTTACATGCATATGCAGCGTTCATGCCATGACTACATGCTATGGCCTTTTCTCCAAGCCAACAGTTTCCTTTCTTTTACATGCATATGCAGCGTTCATGCCATGACTACATGCTATGGCCTTTTCTCCAAGCAAACAGTTTCCTTTCTTTTACATGCATATGCAAGCAAGCTGTAGTTGTCTGTGTTAATAACAGAACAGTTTCAGTAAATGTGTGCTTCACTTGCTACTACTGCTGCATAGTATTTTACAGATTCTATCACTTTATTTTCTGAACGAAGAACAGATATATTCAGATATATGCTGTCCATTTTAATAAATTTATTTTAAACTAATTAATTTGTACACAATGGGTTTTGGTACATATTGTGCAAAAAGTACTGAATGAAAAATCATAAACATTTGAAATGGAAAACATGGTTTCAGAGTACTTTGCAAAAATTGCAAATGCAGAGCTTAGCATTGTATTCCTTCTCTTGATGCTTCAGAATATTGTATAATTAATTAGTATAGCCATTACATCACAAACTGAATACTATGACAGCATTATATTGCATTTATTATACTGATTAAATGTTTAATAATTGTTATGGTAGAATAACCAAAAAATGTTACATGCTAAAGATAATGTTCAGAATGACAGAACGGTAGACAGTGGAAAAAAATAAATGAAGGTTAAACAAAGCCACCATTTTGAACAGCAAAGCCAACGCGACAAACCCAGGAAATAATATTGCATGCAGATACGGGGGCTCATCAGCAGTGCAATCAAAAACCAGAGGAAACAGCACAATCCTGTGAGCAAATCCTCGCTCGCATAGTGTTTCACCAGAAAATCAAGAGATTTTCATGTGTCCAACAGACCAATACCCTTCAAAGTGCCAATGCCTTATTAAGCCCAAGCTAGCTAGAGGTCCCCTTTCAGTCCAGCACAAAGGGAAGGAAACCTGGCCAGCCTCTTTTACCAGGGCAGCCAGCATCCAGCAAGTTGACCCATAGCCCCACTACAGGACAGTGTGGCATTGCACTTGGTCTGCATGCTCATCTGAACTTAGCCTCTAAAACACACATTTTAATCACCATAGAGTCCACACGGTCTCCCCAACTCATTCTATTTTTCATGGAATAAAGAACCAAACAAGCTTGGTTTACACCCATAACCTTAATCCTCTACTCTGGCCCGTAGAGTGACAGGCAGGCCTCTTTAGACGTTTTACAGCCTTTCTCCGACAAAACAGTCCAGATACGTAAACACTGTTGTTGGCCATTACACATCATCTTGAGCACTGAGAGGGCTGGGGTTTCCTGTTTCCGTGGCAACAATAGGGTTCAAGTTCTGCTGTGGAGAGCACCATGCGTATTGAGGTTTGAAGGGCGAGAAAAGAATAAGGTGATTTGCTAAGAAACCTCTCCTCATTGGTGGCCTTGTTGTGACTGAAAAAGGGTGGGTGAGGTTACAATATGTGGGAGGTTGTCTATAATAAAATAATGAACTTCAAGCATCTACATGTGGGCAGGAGAAGACCCTGATGGCGCGGTCAGCGCAGTTGCCTGCCAGCACTAATTTAAAGCGGCATGGTGATCTGATGAAACTGCAGGAATTTTTGGGGGTTTGTCACAGCGTATAAAGCCCTCCCGTTTAAGGGTGACTGCCATCCTGGCAGAGTCAATTAATATGCAGCTTAATAGAAACTATATGGAGGACAAAGTGCAGCAGCTGGTCTGGACACTGCAGAGGTATGACGGAAGGTCATAGAACGTCCATGCTCCTACAAATATGTCACGGATATAATGACTTCTGACAAGTGGTAAAACTTAAGCCTAATTGATACTTCATCGCACGACACTTTCGAAAAAAGTTGATCAACAAAAATCATGTATTTTCAACGGAAAAAAACACATTTTCTTAATGTCGTGTACCACGAGAATGTTATGTCATGTCACGGACACCATCATACTTTGTTGCGCAGTGTGATTGGACAATTTACAACTATAAACAAATGGTCAGGATTCTGGCGTATTGTTACCATAGACACGACAAACCCCCCCGCAGGCCTTCGCCGAGGTATAAATGCGAAACGCTGTGCGACACCATTATTTTTGTATAAATTAGGCTTTAGTGTCACAGGTGCACTGCAGCATTCCATTGTTTTAAGTTATGATTTCAATACTTCAGCTCTTTAACTACCCTGAAACAATCCAGCACACCCGTTCCTATAACACAAGGGGATGAAGCACACTGTACTATAACACAAGAGGATGAAGCACACTCTACTATAACACAAGGGAATGAAGCACACTGTACTATAACACAAGGGAATGAAGCAATTCTTGGGGATAATACACATGCATAATGGAATTCGGGAGAAAACAAGAGTCATCTCTGCAGTCAACACAGCTAGCAACAGCATGCATGTCCACTGCAAATAGACTGCGATACCGACATTACCTAGGAATGATCAAAGTGAAGAACGCAGCTCTGCGATAATGAAGTTAAGAAAGTCTGATGTAGGCAGCAAATGAACTACTCCTCAGGGGCCATGCAAGTCCCATAATGCCCTTCAAAGGGCCACAAGCCAACCACAAGAGGCAACATTTTCCATTTTTCCATCCATCTTTAAAGAAGCCACAGGAGATGTTAAAGAGTCGAATGCCAATTATTTTTTCTGTTTCACGCCAATGCCTCCTCATAGCAGACCATAGATGACTTAGTTCTAAGACTGAAAGAGCCGTATTGCATTTAAGTATTGCATTTTGAGTTTAAGTATTGCATTTTGACCATTAGACCACAGAACACTATTAGAACATGAAAATCTGTTCCTAATGATTGGGAAGGCTGGCACTGACACAGGCAATGTAGTTACATGGCATATCATCTGCACTATGCCATTAGCACTGGCAGGTTAAGATAACATGTCAGCATGACAAAAAAAAAAAAAAAATCTGCAACACTACAATGTCAACAGCACTTTCCACTTTTAAAATGAAAGAATGAAAAACGTTTCTGTATTTTATATCAAGAAAGGAAACACAACCATGTCTAGATGCAGTTCAAATACTGAGCCAATTATCTTCTAGAAATATTCTCTTTGCTCATTAGCTTTTCTGGACACTATGATTAAAAATGTAAAGCATGTATATGCAATGTCCTTCACTCATATTTTTAAAAAAAATGCAATAAAGAAGAAACAAATATAGCTGCAGGCAGTAATCCATATTTCTGTAATTATATGCAAAGTTTAATAGCTTCATGGCATATTTTGAAAAGATTTCAAATTCTATGTTCTGTCCGTGGAATTCAAACCAGGGACCCCATGATTCAAAGACAGTTTGATTAATCCACTGTACCACCAAATAGATTACTGTGCCTGAACTGACAGCCAAGTAGGCCAATTACAATTAAGATGGGAGCAAAGTACACAATGATGTACTGCTGCTTACAAAATTTACTTAGTTCTACACTGATTAAGCCTCACTGTAATGATATGCACATTTTTATAGAATCTTCAATTTCACTAGCAATATTACATTCAAACATGTATTAATCAAACATGAATCATCGCAGTGCATATATTACTCATACCAACTTTTGTATGAATCAGTCCAGCAATTACTGAGAACAAGAATATCCTTCTTCTCAAGCGACAAGTTTATGGTAACCATTTTGTTTAATTCAGAAAGTTTACAAAAGCTTAAAAAGTAAAATGAATTAATGAATGTTATAAGTCAGTATTTAAAACAGCATAGGAACTGAGTAAAATGCAGGCCTTACCAAAATAGGCCAAGGTAAATTTCACTGGCTTGTGGCAGGCTGGCTTAAAAATCTCCATTGCTCTATGCGGAAACCATCAGAAGAGGACGAAACCACCTGTTATAGCACTACTGTGACCACAGATCAGGGACCTCTACAAAGAAGATTTATGTGTGTTTCAAAAAATGCCTGCATTTTGTATCAAGTGTGAGAGAGTCATATAAATATGAAAGGGTGTGTGTGTGAGAGACAGAGAGCGTGTGTGAGAGAGAGAGAGAGAGAGAGAGAGAGAGAGAGAGAGAGAGAGAGAGAGATAGAGAGATAGAGAGATAGATAGAGAGAAAGGGAGATAGAGATAGAGAGCCAGGCCAGAGTGTGCACTAATACTGGGCTGACTTCAACAGGCTAGCCTTAGTGCTGGACGAATCTTATAACAGAACATATTCTTTTATACATTGTATTCCTGAAAGCAAACAACAAACCAGTAATGATGAACAAAACAACTGGATAAAAGCAACAGTAAACTAGCACTCTGAAGCAGGCAGTGACAGTCATGAGCAGAGAAAATACTGCTGATAAAAGATAAAATACTGCAGCGATACTTCACACACACGTACAAGGCTAGCGGTCCATCATCTGAGAGAACACTGCAAAGGTTTCAGCTTATCATCAGCTTATTTTTAGAAAAACACTAACGTTCAGGTAACAACCAATAAAACCAATGCTTAAAGTAGACTGACATTTGGTGGTGCTGCTGCAGAGTAGAAGCTTTCTACCAAAATGTTGAGGTACAGGACATACTGTATATGAAGCAGCGCATGTCATTCATTGTGATAATCAAATCTATATCAAACACCAAAGGGAGCCAACATTCTCTACTTTACCCAATATTTTAAGGGAACAGATGGCAGGAGAGTCCAAATTACTTATCCAAGCTACCCCAATTTTTAAACGTGTTCGATTTAAACGTGTAACTCAAATGCAGTTTAAAATCAGAACGTTTTTAACTGAAAATGACACACTTTTAAAAATGAACTTTTTACAGAAAATCACATAGCAGGCTTGCTATAGTAGTTATACATGAAAACGAGTTATGTTATTCAGTTATTTAAATGCAGTAATAAATAACATTGTAATTATTCTAAAGATTCAAATGATTTTGTTTATTAAAATGGACTATTTATTCAGTTGGCAGGATTTCTTCGATTGCAAATGCGCACCACCACCACCCAAAAAAACTTACTGACTGTGTGTCAGACCAAGAGACATATTTGGAAAAAAAAGAAAAAAAAGAGGGTACAGGACTCAACATTTGGCATGGCTGCTGGGGAGGAAGACCTCTACACTACAGATGCGGTACTGACTCACAGTCGGGCATCCATCCCAGCAATGTTGTGTACCCACCACACACCCAAAGGGACTGTCCACCACACACTGTCTGCATAGGCAGGTTCCACTGGAACCACACTGGCCTCTTATTTAACCCAATAAGTCAAGTGGTTACATTCCACAACATCCACGCTAGAATCATCAAGCTCCAGTCCAAAGTGCCATGGTTGAAAGTTTGCATGAGGGTCTGAAAAATACCCTCATACACACTAGTGAATACTGATGGGGATTGAGGCTCCATGAATGACAGAATGGGTGGAGCTACCAAACACTGTCAATCAGACCGCATATGAGGCACTGATTACATATGGTAGCTCTACTTACTGTGAGTTTCATGAATCCTCATATATATCTTCAATATAGCATACTTTATTATTTTACTCTATGCTATTTTTTTATTTAAATCTATTTCCCTTTTTCGTATTATGCTCTATTTTACACATGAATTTGATTAGTGAACTAAAAACGCCATTGCCAGCTGGCGTGCTAACATGCTGTACTATCACTGGACATATGACAAATAAACTTTGATTTGATTTGGAAGTCTCCCCGTCTTTCATCAAGAAAAAAGATTACCAAGAAAAAATTGCCTTAAGTGCCTTAAATTAACGATAGAAATGCATTTGCATTGCAACCCCATGCAAAGCTGTGAAGTGGCACACAGGTCGAGTCGGGTTGGTTAGCCAGGCCTGACTGATCTGGGATCCCTGGGTGTGAGGGTCCCACACTCACTGCCTACAGGCCCCCAGGGGGACCCACCCTCTCTGACCTTCTTCATGGAGGGGTCAGAGGGAATTTAACACAGGGCTTCCACATTCCTCCAAGGTGATAATTGATGTTGCTCTCAATAGGGGGGCGACTGGATGCTGATATGGGGAAGAGGAGATCTTCGTGCACACACCCGACACCACCACGGTAATGATTTATGGAATCACGCATAAAACTGACAGCAAGTGGCACTGTTTGCACCAACAAATGTTCCTTTTCCTCCGAGTACTTGCAGCTGTTTTCTCAGGAGGGCCTTTCAAGCGGATGGCTGAGCACTTTTAAATAGCATCTAAGCCAGAGATTATCGCTGCACCTTTTCCATGGCGGAACTGTAACCAGGCCGGCTTCAGTTGGAGCCAATGCTGGGTGAGCCGCTATGGCACGATACAGCTTTTTGGATTGCATGGCCTGGTACACTGCAGACCTGTCAATTCCGCAACTTTTCTTTTAATTTACAAAATGCATGCAGCAGAAATGGGGGCATTCCCTTTTGTTTGTCTTAAAAATGTACTCATGCAGCATTTCACACGTAAGCAAGCTAAATTCAATTTTTTTGGTTTTTATAAATAAGAAACGAGCTATGAATAAATGGGTTTAGTCCACTTTAGGCTTTAAAATTTTAAAGCACATCCATTTGAATTTCTGGTGCTAATGTAACCCCTCATTTACAGCCCTCTCTAGAGCATATAGATTTGCATTGAAGTATGCAAGGCTTATATAGTGGTAGTTCTGAAAATAACTAGTACATTTTGTGCAAGAATAATAGATAACTACCAAAATTCTTGCTAATATACAATGGATTGTATTGTAACAATGTTCAATACAAAACAAACAGAAACATTTGTAATTATGTATCTGAACAAGCCTCGGAACAGCTTCCAATATTTATCATTGGCTGTTGGGTTTTAACACGGCCTTAGCAGAGTCACTTTCCCAAATAACAGAGTAAACACAAAGCATGCCTTTCATAGTGAGAGCTCTACTGAGGATTTTGGCATTGCCAGTCATATGATTTTGTGTGGGTATTATGTCATTCTGGGTAATGTAGTTCCACACTGTTATCTGTACCTCAATGCAGACACTATTTCAGATATTCAGGCAGAAAATGTATTTAACTAACCAAGTGAAACCAAATGCAACCATTATGATATCATTAAACCAAATCCTGGCACCTTGTTTTAAAGCTAACCTTTTCATCAAAGATGATGGACTAAATTTGGATAACCCATTGATGGACCATACTGGAAGATTATTAACCGTTTGGCTAATAATCACCCTTAACATACATTTGGGACTTTATAACATACCTGCTACATCACTTCATCCCCTTTGTCACCGTGCAATCAACCACTGTGATTTCTGTCATGCTGCTTTCTGATTTGTTCTCTACCAAGGTAGGAATCCATATGGTGTGATGTCACTGTTCAACACAAAGAAAGACCCACCCAAAATGACTGGCTTAAATGACTGGTGCTGTTGCCCTATCATACTGTAAATGAAACATCAGTTAAGATTTGGTTTGGGAGACATGTAAGGCAAGCATCTCAGTGCTTACTGATCAAAAACACTCAAAACCTCTGAAAGCATACGGTATATCAGGATTTATTTAACAATAAGGGATAAACGGCAGCACGTAAAAGTCATAAACACATCAGGTCTGACCTTTTCAGTGCAGCTGGAATAGGTACTAGACCACTTTAAAACAAGCCATGAAAAACAAGCAAACATCAGCCACATCAACACAGCCAAAACACTTTATCTAATCAAAAAAGCTCTCCCGGTGGTCTGTGGCATCAGATGTGAATACACTTGATCCATACAAAGCTTTGCATGATTGTCCAAAAGGAATAAATAAGTGACAACCGGTTTCCTTTTTAAAAACTGGTATAACACCATGGACTGGGTCTAGTCTGGCTGACCCTCTCTCCCCTAATCATTCTTTTTCATACATCAGATGCATTTAATAAAAGTTAAATATCGTGAAATGGAGATGTGTGTAAAAAGAAGAGTAGTTTCTTTCTTGCTGCAGGTCTCTGTTGCGAACATGTGTTTTGTTTAAACCACAAACAGAGCGCTTTGGGAATATAACAGCGGAGGTGGTGATTAAGAAGCACGAATAATGGTTTCTGCCAAACCTGGAATTGATTTACCTTCTACAGAAGCAAAATCATTACAACTTCGAAATCTGGAATTATATCTGGTCTGGTTGAATATTTTCACTTATTAGGCCATACTGCAGTCCTGACTACTGCTGTCTACAGTCTACACAACAGTATAAATCATTCACAACACACATGGTAATTAAGCCCAACTAGAACAACTAAGGATGCTGTAGCTCACATAAAATGTGCTGCATATGTTTTCAGAACAATGAATTGTGTCGCATGTCGAAAGGCAAGGTAAAAGGAATAATACCATTCTGCTTATGCGGTCATACTCACTTGACAACTAGAGTGGCACTGTGATTGATAAGAGCCTTCAAATCTAGGATTAGAAATGACAGCTGACACACACACACAGACACACAAACACATAAAGACAGTCAGAGAGAGAGAGACAACACACACGTAAGACTGAGATAGAAAACACACACACACACACACACACACACAAAGCTGCAGAAGAAGAGCCCATCATTTTTGCTCATTTCAGGAGCTTCATGCTTGTTTAGGCTTTGGGCTTTATCTGGGATTTCACACTTGCCAGGCTGCCATTTGACATCCCTAGTCCAGCTGTCAGCAATCAGACTGAGCAGTGGGCTGCTGAAGACTCAGTGCTGCTACTTGATTTGTGTGCAGCACCACTGTTCACACTAAGCCAGCATAATTATGGGCCAGAAATCCCCAGCCTGCACCATATCACAAACACCATAAGCTACTACAGAGGGCAATGCCTGTCTCACAAAAGCAACAAATAGATGTGCCTTTTTATCAGCCTGATAAGTGTGTGCATGTGTGTGTGTGTGTGTGTGTGTGTGTGTGTGTGTGTGTGGCGTGTGTGTGTGTGTGTGCGTGTGTGTGTATTCAGAGGTAAGCAGAAATTCTGCTTTCAAAAGCTTCCAATAAACATCCTGCCCATAATGTTAAACACCTGCTCATAAAATCTTCAGGAATGCTAAATTAAAATGAGCATTTAAAAAAATCTGCCTGTCTGGGTTTTGTAATGGCTGTGGCCACAATTTGTTACCTGACAGCGCCAAAATGAGAAACAAAGAGAGCAAAAATCTAACAAAGATGCTTGTCTTTAATATGGTTTGGCAAAGTAATGGTAAACATGCACTGTTGGTCCCTTTTCAAATATAATACTTGTCTCACCTTTACAACACAAAAACCAAAGCCACCCAACTCTTCCAGAGTTCTTCCTTGCCGCACTTGTGGGGGTTTAGGCAGGGTTTTTCTGTGAAGCGTATTGTGATAACTGGTTGTATATATAAATAAATATTGATTTGATTTGATTCTCACAAATCATTAAAATACAGAACAACAACATACAAGTGCATTTTTTGTAAGATATAGATACTTAAAGCAGAAAACACTGGCTTTATCTACAATCTTATGATAAAAGATAAGCATTCAGCCTTTTAGCAGAGATGCGGCTAAAGCATTTGAAGTCACTCACACTAAACTGTCTAATGAAAAAAGAAATAATGGACTTATCATGAGGGAAACTCATCTAAACTGGCTTGCTTGCTAATTGTTTGAAACCATCAGAAACAAGTTTATGATGGCTATCAAATAAAAGGTCAAATTTTTGGTTCCCTCTCATTGTCGAGTACTGGCCCTTAGTACCCATCAGCCATCACAAACCAACACCACCTAGTTTCCTGCTAACCCAATACCATCACAGGGTAGCAACGGGCAAGGTCTCAGTAGCCAGACCACAATAACAATTCTGACCCCTCCCTCTGTCCCCCTCTGCCCCCTGCCTATCCTCTCGAGGCAGAGGAGAAACAGGGTCTTGAACTTGCTTTGTTGTTTGACACCCCCTTCCTCCCCCCAGGGGGACGGGATGACCCAGGAGCAGGAGACAGAGTTGTCCTGTCTCCGGTTTCAACTCCCCAAACCCCTAACGCCATTCCATCCAACGCTGCACCTGTCAGCAGTCAATAGACCCCCCACCCCAAGCCTTTCAGCACACTCAATATATGGGCAAACCCAACCATTCTGCTTAGCTAATTGCTGCTGACCAGCATGGACACAGCACCCTCACTGCTCTCGTTAACTCTCGGAGTCCCTTACTCCTGTCTGAAGTAAGCAGGAGACTCAGAGCACAGCTTTGAGGTGCACAGCAGGTGATGTTGGTGCAGAACGCCAAAAGATTAATAACCCCGCCTACATTAACGGTGCAGCTACAGAATGAGCAAGAGACCCATGCTTTTGGCCCTAAAGAACATTTCAGACATCACTGGTCAGCCTTATGTTAATAATCATGCTAAGATTCTATTTTATTTTATTTGTACGGCACATTTTACAGAGGCACTGTCACACAGATGCTTTACAGAAACATATGAAATAGCATTGGCATTGCAAGACCAAGCCTGAACCCTCAAAAAATAAGTGAGGCTAAAAAATTCCCCAGAGAGAAGCAACATCAATTACTGTAAATGAGATATTACTGGAGCATTGTGATGCTTGGAAACTTGAAGATAAATCTGGGAAGCTAAATATTGATACTTAGCTTCTTAGCTTGTATACCAGCAAACATTCCTAAACTGTACTAAAACACAAACCAGAATTACTTCCCAAGACTACATAGTGATCGACAAAGTATGTAATCATGGATTGCATATGAGAAATATCAGATATAAATAAATAATATTGCCATTTCTAGTGCTACGACAAATCTGCATGGGCCATCGGATAATAATGTCTACGCATTAGGGTAGCTTATAATGGGAGCATCGCAAAAAATACGATCATTTTCCCTCTCTCACCCCTCGAATAACAACAAACAGCACGTGTTCGTTTGGAGCGGCGCTCAAGAGTCGACTTCAGCACGCACGGTACAGTGAATGTGAATGTAGCTGGTAATATCGAGCGAAGCCGTTTTTCTGATGTAGCAAATTAAATCAAAGGAATAACTCCCAAACACGATTTAACACTAGCCACTGACGTCAACACATCAATAAATAATCTACAAACTACCTCACCTAACGACGCCCATATCGTAGCAGTATAAAGCGTTTAACGTCAACCAAACTGGTTTAGGCATAGGCATCAGGAATGAGGTGTTAAGTAACCACTTCATCTGACGTTTTCCTGAACTATAATCTTACAAACTGTTCCTCCAACCCCAATATCGTTGTTCTAAAGACATTAGCCTACGTCTAAATGCAGGACTCACTGTCGTTTGTATTCATTACAATGTTCTGTATTGCGTTAGGCGTCAGCAAACAAAACAAAAACAAAAAAAAGTGCCTTATGGATGAAACTTCTGGGCAAGGAGGAAAGTAGGCTAACGGAATAAAGAAAGTATATGTCAGCAAAAGACTCACTGTCTCCCCTCGCACCAACCTCTGTCTGCAAGGACACTCAGTTTGCTCTTCACCACCTGAAGCGCCATATCGTGCAAACATCAAAACAGGTATTGCACTATGACATGTCCGGGTTCCCCGTCACAGAATGGCTATTTTTAGGACACGCATCGGCGGGTTCACGGGGTCATACAAAAAAACGGTATTAAAGAGCACGGAAATGCAACAATTTTTAATACTAATAACATTTAAGGCCAATTCATCATAGTCGCCAAAAAAAAAAAATGCGTACAGACATCCGCATGGTCTCCACGGACCTAAATGACATCATAGCAGACCCAAAACGGACCCTCAGCGGACGTTCGCCTAGACAGTCCGCACAGCAGTCCTTTTTTCTGTCCACACGGACCTGTTTCACCTACATGCGTACCGTCATCTTCTTCCATGAAGGACGTCATTGTTGTTTGCTATTTGCGCGCAAAAATTATGGGAAATGTAATCTACAAAAGGGGGTTGTCACCAGTTGGTACGCTCGACTATGAAAGGCAAAAGTCCGTGGACAGTCTGACGGACTGTCTGTCCGCGTGCCTGTCTGCTCCCTGTTTTAAACACCGTAACGTTTACGCATATATCTTTAAGTAATCATACCTTGATCACACATTTGCCTTACCACTGCGCTACCGATAATGGTCATTTCCTGAATGCGCAGTGCGCATTTGTTGAGCGCACAACCAGATGTGAATATTTATATAATCTTAAATGCGTGATATTAGCTATATGAGTTAGCGATACAATACAATAACGTTTTTACATTTGCAAGAGATAAATACCGAACTCGTATTTGAAGCAATTGCATGTGTGTATCCGAAGTAGGCTAGGCCTACTAAATATTAGTGAACTGTTTAAATTCCATATGTATAAATAAGTAATGTGAGAGTCGAGATATACAATACAGACTTTCTATGTGGCCAGCCAGACGTAGAACAAATGCATGCACATTTAGAACAGTCCATGCATCTTAAAATGATTATCAGTTAATCGCTGGAGGAGCATGATAGAGAAAGTACAAAAAATACAAATACTGGGAATCTGTCCTGCGAAACCCAAATATATAGTAATGTATAGCTACAGTTACCTATCTCTTTTAGCCTATAGGTAATATTTGAGGTCTCACCTTTGCCTTATTTATTAATTCTTGCAAATCACTCTCAATTTCTGGAAATGTTTACAGTTATCCTGCTGTACATTCATCCTAACTGGGCAGAGCCTTAAAAGCCAAATAGACTCATATCTTTGGGATACAAGTTTGCAGCTGTAAACTTAGCTCAGTTTCCCAGCAGCCACTGCAGCCCAAAGGTCACTGGTGTGGGGAAAACACTTCTTTAGACTCTGCAGGAGTTGGCTGTATGGAGAGGAAGGTAAACAGTGGAGGTGTTTTTGAGGATTTCTGGCGGGAGAGAGGAGACAGAGGTCCAGAACTCCCACCAAGAGCTGCTCCCCTTTCCAATTTCAGTTCTTTCTTCTACACTTTTGTAGCCCATCGGCAGTCCACAGAGAAGATCTTCTTACACCATCCAAATGTTGATCGGATGATCAATGGCTATTGGCCAGCCATTGCAGCAAAATATTTCAATTTCCTGCTAGGCTAAAGGTATTTGAAAGGCTGACTGCAGTTCATCAGCACAGTGTGGTGCACACACCCACCATGATCCAGTTGATTGACTTGAGGGTGTTTTTACACTAGTGCTTTATATTTCAGGATTTTGAAACAGTTCCAAGATGCCGCCTATGGGATCAGATGTTCGAATATATTTCATAGTTTAGTGCAGGTTAAATATGTATACATTGAAACTGTGCACAGCATCATTGAGCTGTTACTTTAGCAAATTATCTGTGGTGTGAAATTGTATTTCAAAGTGATATTTAAGCAGGCAGATAGACATATAATATAACACCAACTTTTGATATCAAAGTTACCACATGGCTAGTATGTTTGCTGCCTGTATACCAAGGTTAAGCTAACATTCTTTCATTTTAATATCCAAACAAAGCTAAAAAAAATGGGGAACATTTTCATTTGATGAACAGTTCAAGTTTCAGATTGACAATACACAAAATCTGATCCTTGAGGAAAATAAATGTTGGTGTTTCATATTTTGAAAAGTATAGCTTTGAAAAGTATAGGGTGTCAGCTGTATAATCACAGGTTAAATGAATGCAAACACAATGTCAAAGAATTTCCAACTAAACTTTCACAGCAAAAATGTATGACCATTGATTTACTGGGCATTAGTAAATGTATTCTGATATTTTTCTGGAGCTGCGAATATGCAAAATGCTGTATTTCAGTTCAAGCCCTCAGATAATTTGAGGGTATGCCAGCAGGAGCTTGTATTGCAGGGAACATTGAACAATATGTCCTGTTTTCTTTCAATTCACTCATTTTGTGACTCTGGCATGATACCGCTGACTCAATCTTTCTGTCAGCTGAAAAATAATTGCACTGAATTCCACTTAACTTTGGATTGTTCAAAATTGGTTATACACTTATCTGTTATCTAACAGCGGCAGAATTTAACAATTTACTCACTTTCTTAACAGCCCCTTCCTTATAGAAAAAGCATTGAGAAAAATGGTGACACAGCTCATAAATGATGCTAGAGCAGATAAATCAACTAAAGTATATCAGCAAATGAAATCTAGTTAATACCAGAGGGAGGCACCATACGGTAGTTACTTTGATGCCATGGTCGACATGCCACAGATATGATTTGTGTAAACTGTCAGGAAGGGATGTTTGCAGATCAGTACATCTCCTGCTGAGAGTGTAGAGTAAAAGTGTTTTTAATCATGGCCCTATGTGTTTTGATAGTGTAAATGGGACCACAATTGTAAGGTTGTTTTCACAACAGTGTTAATAATTCACATGCGCTTTCGGAAATCTTATTATTTATTATTTAGATTATCAAAATATCAATTCAAGTTAAGTTTAACCTGGAAAATGAATACAAGAAAACATGAATACTTGAATATTTGAATAAGTTTGCTAATTAGCTTGATTTGATTAATTTTATTAGTCTAGTCAGTTTCTACATACAAACCTGATTGGATGGAAATGTGCATGATGATGATAATACCCTATGTGCTCTGGTTTGTCTGTGTGTTATTGGGGCTTTTACCAATGACCAGAAAGATAAATTAATCCTTTTGAAAGACATTGCATGCAGACTTGCATTCAACTGTGGAAGACACTGTCCTTTTGGAAGTGATTCACAAGTGTCATCTGGAGAGGACCAGATGGCAGAAGTAAAGGTAAATATGTCACTTCAGAAAACCTCACCTCAACAGTTTTGTACTTTCTTTGTTCTGATTAGGGTGGCATTGAAGTATAATGATCAGGGAGCACAAAGGTTCAGTTCCCCAGTAGGACACTGCTGTTATACCTTGAACAAAGTACTTAACCTGAATTTCTTCAGTAAATATGCAGTTGTTCAAATGGATTCTATGCTAAAATAATGTATGCCGTGTAAGTCACTTTGTATAAGAGTGTCCACTACATTAAAATGAGCTAATTTCTGTTTTACTGAACCAACTTAATTTTGTTTTGAACAATCCGAGACCACATCTCTGTGTGACCTTTGGTGGATTGTTTTATAAATTGTATCCTAGTTTTTGTACCCTAGTACGGTAACATCATTGTCAGAGGTTTCCATGAATAGTTCCAAATGAACTGAAACACAACACTCATTTTTTAGTCAAGTGGGCCAACAAGCTATTGGCGGTGTCTCAAGTCTCAGTTGAACATATTATAGAACACAGCTTCGCCTTGTGTGTAGTCACGCCCATTTTCTTACACCCCATCTTATTGTCTCAGGCCTTGCTCTCAGCTGCTACCAAAGCATGGGGTTAAAAAGATGGTTCTAGGAAATGGCCAACATTTTGGAGGGTTTTACTTAAATAACAAAACATAAAAATGTATTTTGTCAATAAATAGCACAGTTCTAAACATTTGTTTAATCATTTACATGAATTTACTCCTAAACTATCATTTAATGATCAACAGTGTCAGTGTTGTTGACCTGGCTCTATCCTAAGTAGGATCTTGAATGAAAAGAATAGTTGATGCACCCAATGATCCAGATTCAGATCTGCACCAACTATGGCTGGGAGTCGCACACTCTGGAGGATTTGAGTGTCAGTGTGTGTTAAATTTGGCAGTGGATATCGCGGCAATGGAATTGAGCAAACAGTTGCTATTTACTCTGTTTAAGGAGAAAAAAATTGGAACAAAGAATACTGTTGATTGGCTAGATTATTGTGTGCCCTATGTTTAAATCAGAAAATAAGCTTTGATGTTTTTTATCTCTGCATTTCACAAAATGTATCACCAGTGTCTTGAATGCATTCAATATAATTTGCAAATGTATGCTGTCTCCACAGTGTTCTACAGTTATAGTGTTGTGCTGTATCTTCAAATAGATGAATGGACTTTGACAATCTGTATCTACTCATGTCCTATCTTTTGAGCATAAGCATCTATGCTCTTCATAGTTTGTTGTTGCAGAACTGACTTATTCTCTGTTTTCCTGAAAGTTTTTGTCTGCTAAGAAAAGAAAATATGTGAAAACACAACCAGGAACTCGGGATCACAATGAAATACATTCCAGTTGCTATTATCTGGGACAGTTATAATTGTGTGCAATGTGTGTGTGTTTCACAAAAACAGGATTATGTGCAAGCATGAGTAATATGGGCAAATATTCAGCACATGTCTTTCTATCCATTCCAAGAGGAACCTATCAGCTTATATAGTCACTCCTGGAGGCAGGCAGGTGGCACTCTGCTCAGGGTGGAGTTATTTTGCATAGTGAAGCTGTGGGGATGTGATTGGGTGTACTGCATCTGTGGGGATGTGATAGGGTTTACTGAAGCTGTGGGGATGTGATAGGGTATACTGAAGCTGTGGGGATGTGATTGGGTGTACTGCATCTGTGGGGATGTGATAGGGTGTACTGAAGCTGTGGGGATGGGATTGGGTGTACTGAAGCTGTGGGGATGTGATAGGGTATACTGAAGCTGTGGGGATGTGATTGGGTGTACTGCATCTGTGGGGATGTGATAGGGTGTACTGCAGCTGTGGCAGAGCAGGTGGTGATAGGAGAGTAAGATCCTCCCAGAGAACAGCATCCAACAGCATCCTGTGTACGTCATGTGACGCAACCAACTGGGCTGGCCGTGCCGGACAAAATAGCGTTTCGGCGCGCATGCATACTCTTTCAACAATGGAGAAGAGCCAGCCACACATGACATGTAACGTTAGCTGGCTAGCTAACGTCATATACATCAATCCTTAGATGTGACACATTGTTGATTAAAATTGATGTTATAGGTAATGGTAGCAAGCTAGTTATTATTTAATTACACACCCATTGAAATGAATGACTTCCGCCGGAAGGCATCCTAATAATGTGCACGGGGCGTAAAGAGTGTGCAGACCACCATCTGTGGTGCAGGCAGACCACACAGAGCATAGAAACTGGGACACAGGAATACTATCACACACACAGAGACGCTCTCTCTCACACATGCACACCAAGAGTCAGTAGCCACTTCCACACATTACTAGATTAACAGCAACCCAGTGGACTCTTGTTCACATAACCAATAACTTTCCAGTATTTTACTGGGTAAATAGCATTACCAGATGAGGGCGTCAGTAGTTGTTGTCTGAACAAGTGGAGCTGGTGAGGTATGATTTAGCCTGGGTGGATGGGTGTCCTAGGCAAATAACAAAAGTGTACATGCTTTAATGTAACAGCTTTGTTCTCGTTAACATGGGATTCACATTAATATCCCCCAGTAGATTATCCATCCGCTCCAGATGTGTTGGAGAGGGATTGAGGTAGACAAGGGGAGGGTGTCTGTGTAGAGGGGAGGGGGGTTGGCTGGAATCTGAGGGTTAGAGGTAGAGACTGAAACAGACACCCTAAAGCCAGGTTTAAACAGGAACAGACGTAGAGGCAATAGACACGCTAATGTATTCGTTATATATAGTGAGCATGCAGGCTGGGGAAGGTGTGGCCCATGCCAGGGGATGTCCTGTTGACTCCTGGATGAGGCATGCTGAGCTGCAGGAGGAAGACACATGCATCTTCTGTGGCTTGGACAGGGGGTGGGGGGGGGGGGGCACAAGACGGTCTTCCAAGCCAGACATTCAGTGCACAGGTTGCGTGACCACACACATGGGGAGGGGGGGCGGGTTGGTTCGGATTACATGAATAGCACGTTACACATGACCCCACCAGATTCAGTGATTTGGCAACCCCTTGTTCTGATAAAAAAATATTTTAATCTCGTTTAATCTTTTACAGTTCTTCTACTGGTCTGTTTTGACGGAAGGGATGTCTGTGTTGTTAGAAATGCTAGAAATGGATAAAGTTGGGGAACGTTTTTTTTAAACCATTTTCTGTAAATCACTATTATTTGGTTTTAACATATTTTAAAGTATTGGTTTACATCTTGTCTTTTGCAACATTTTGCGTACTTTCAGTGTAATCCAAACCACAGAAAAAAACATTATTATACGTCATTACAGAACCCTTATCCTGCTTTTTGCATTAATTCAGTTTAGTATTATATTGAACAGTAGCCCTAGTGATTTGGAATATTGTCCTTGTTATGGCGGAGAAATGAGAGGACCTGTTATTTTATGGGGGAATTGGCTTTCAGTGTGTGAAAGAAGAACAATTTCACATTGAAACTCATCGCAAAAGCTCATGCTTAGGCCTGCCTTCCCTCGAGACATGTTGATGTTGGCCTACTTTTAGTCCATAGACACTCTTGTAGAGATCCAATTTTTTGAATGACGATTATATCAAGCATTTCTAAGGATCCCTTTTTAATATTTGATTAAGCCAAATATTTAAAACAGTGGATATAAACCATGGGTTGTGTGAATGCAGGATTTATCTTTGAGCGGTAACGTGCAATTGTGCGCCATGGGAGGCAGTGGAGAAGGGCACAGTTCAGGTTGTGTGTACAAGTAATTATGTGAATGGTCACGCATGACTCATTCAGTCTATTTCTCTTCTCAAAATTCATATCTTCTCCCTTGGACAAGCAAGCCCAACAGGACACATAACCATAATTGGTTGATTACATACTTACTGTACAATGTCCCCATGACAAACGGTCCAAATGAAACCAGAAAGAGGGCCATCATGTAGTGCACATCCATATCTGGTGATTTGGTTTTGCACAAAAACCCACACTGTCCCTTAACCTTTTAACTGACGAATCAACTGAGCAACTGGGTTTTTTTAAACATCTAAATTATTTATTTGTGCAATTAGTAATATACACAAAGGTCAAAAAACGAATAAATAAAGATGAAAGTTAAATGCAAAATAAATAAATAAAACAAAATTTGGATGCAAAAAGATGCTCAAGTTCTCAGTTGACATCCCAGAAAAATTATTTACATTGAAATGTAATTCCATCTTCTCAGATACTAAAAAACATTATATATGGAAGAATGTTGCTCGAATATCGCCTTCGGTCAGGGCAGACCTCCCAAAAGGAAAACAGTTTTGTGCACATAACTTTCTTTTGCTCAACAAATACAAGGTGTAACATTCAAGGTTTTATTTCTAATCTTGCCACACACTGGAAAACTCATAAACCTTTGTAATGATGTCAAAACAGCACATTGAGGTTTTGACAGATTGGATTTTCCAGAAGTTCAAAGCAGAGGCTGCTTCTTAACGACACGTGTCCCCAGGTTTTCACTGACAGTATCACATTAGTGTAATTGCATACATGACCACCCCTGATAAAAGCCTCGTTAACATGGTGGGCCTGCTCCAAGGTTCCTGATTGGTGCTTTGTAAATATCTCTCCCCTCTGCTCTGTCCCTGGCTCAAGATTGCCTGCACTGTTATAAGAGGAAACATAAAACTTTAAGTGGTCATATATCCCTTATTTGGGTCGTAGCTGCCGTGAATTAGCATAGCTATGCTGGAGAGTACAGAAGCCTATGAAAAGGCAGTATGGCCATTTCTGTGACCTGTGCCAAATATGGTAGCCACATATAAAACTTGATCCTCCAAGCTCCGCTGAAACCTTACTTTGTGAAGTATTATTCTTAACCCTTTCACGCATAGAGGACACTACAGTGGACAGCTATTCAAAAGCCATTCTCTTGCATATACATGGGTTTTGATGGCATAGTTGCACATCAACAACTACAGTGGACACTTGTGCATCATCCAATCCACTGCCGTCTAGTGACAAACCATTGTATGTGCAATTTTTTTTTCTCAAAACCAAAATGGCCGACGACCAGTCAGAAATGCCAAGTTGCTCCGGAATATCCATCCAATCCTTCTATTCTAAGAGAACCTTGCAGGTAAAATAAATGTTGTAACATCAAGTAACATCTAAGGAGTCATATCATTGTTAAATTTTTCAAGTATTGATTTTAGATTGGGAGGAAATTCCGATTTATCACCTGTCCACTAAATTGGACATCATGCATCACTAGCTGTATTTCAACTTCAATTCGAGGCTCGCTACAATACTATTACTGTGACTGTTGTTCTTGAAAATATGTCATCTGCAGTAACTTTTTTGGCTGTAAATCAATGTATTTATGTGTTAGTTTTTTGTATATCTTTATATTTTGTAGTGGTCAAGAGCAGAGCATGACAGAAAGGCCTACAGGATAGTGGAGGAAATGCCATCTGAGTCAAGTGAGGATGATGCTAGTGGCAGTGATGATGAATGGCTGCCAGAAAAAGAAAGATTTGCTAATGCTATCAGTAGTGATAGTGGAGCTGAGGATGCTGAGAATGAGGGAGCTGAGGATGAGGGAGCTGAGAATGAGGGAGCTGAGGATGAGGATGCTGAGGATGAAGGAGCTGAGGATGAAGGAGCTGAGAATGAGGGAGCTGAGGATGAAGGAGCTGAGGAGGCACCACCTAAGAGAGCTCGAGGGAAAAAGGCAGACAAAAAAAGCAGACATATCTGGAAAACCAAAGACAACCAGTTTGAGGGAGACTTACCTCCTTTTTTAGGAGAGTGGAAAGTGAATGTTGAGGGAACAGAACCAATAGAGTTCTTTATGCACCTGTTTCCCGAAGATTTGATAGATGAAATTGTGCACAATACAAACATGTATGCACTCCAAAAAGGAAAAGAAAATCTGGCCTTGACAAATGCTGAAATGAAAACATTTCTAGGAATAAATATGGTCATGTCATACCTCAGATACCCAAGATCAAGAATGTACTGGTCATCAGAGGAAGGTCTTCGTCTAGATTTGATAGCAAATGCCATGCCAGTGAACAGATTTGAGGAGATTCTGAGATACATTCACTTTGTTAATAATTATTCACAGGAGGCCGGAAATGCTGATAAACTCTTCAAAATCAGACCACTGTTGGATGCACTCGAGAAAACCTTCCATTCAGCAGTCGATCCTGAAGAATTTCAATCGATAGATGAGCAGATCATTCCCTTCAAGGGCCGCCTGTCTATCAAACAGTACATCCCCAAAAAGCCCAAACCCTGGGGTGTGAAAGTGTGGGTGAGAGCAGGATCCTCAGGATACATGTACAGATTTGAAGTCTATCAGGGTTTAGCTGGGCGTGGCCAGATCAGTCAACTAGGAATGGCTGGAGACGTAGTTATGCGCCTCTGTGACGACATACAGCAAAAGAACCACAAGGTGTTTTTTGACAATTTCTTTAGCACCATTCCTCTCATTGTGGCATTACAACACCAAGGCATCTATGGCACCGGCACGATCAGGATCAACAGGCTCCATGGAGCACAAGAGAAACTGAAGAGTGAAAAGCAACTCAAGAAAGAAGGAAGAGGAGCCTGCTCTGCTGTCAGCAATGCTCAAAACCTCACTGTCACACGTTGGCTAGATAGTTCAGTGATCCACATGGCCTCATCCTGCGCTGGCCAGTCCCCAACAGATGTGGCCCAGAGATGGAGCAAAAAAGAAAAGAGGATGCTCAACATCGAAAGGCCATATTCTGTAACGCTGTACAATCAGCACATGGGCGGAGTAGATCTCATGGATCAGTGTGTGGCAATGTACCCCCACAGACGCAAGAACAAACGGTGGTACATCCGAGTGTTCTTCCACTTCATGGATGTGGCCACCGTCAATGCCTGGCACCTCTACAGAATGTCCGGATTAGAAAAGAAGGACCTTCTACACTTCAAAGCATCAGTAGCTCGTGCGCTACTGAATGCAGGTTTCACCAAGATACGCGCAAGAGGAAGACCCAGTGCCACCCCACCTCCGGTGAAGCGCAGAGCAGTGTCCAAGGCACCCCCTGAGATCCGGTTTGGCCCTGGGAACCACTGGCCCCAGCTCACCGAAGCCAAAAACGCAAACAGGTGCCATGATCCTGCGTGCACCCGAAAAACAAAGTACATCTGCATGCAGTGTCTTGTGGCTTTGTGCCCTGGGTGCTTTTCCAGTTTTCATACAAGATAGTCTTCTCTTTTGAAGTCTCTCCGCAAAGAGCTACGATGAGACTAGCATGCCTTGACAGTCAACGGGCGTGCTAGGGAGGAAAACCTGTCATTCCACAGCCATTACATAAATCTAGTTGAAATGAAGAAGTTTATACATTGATAGGTGCTTACGTAAGTGGATGGAGAGCTGGAAAATAATACAGTATGTATTCCCACAGGCAGAATGAGGTTCAGAGGAAAATGAATATGTAAATGCTAGATCACAATGGACTTGTGACATGAGTGTCTGAACAAGGTATACAGTACTACAAATGTAAAGAATTATTACTGTATTATTACTGTACAGTATCTCTTCAGTTGAAAACAAAAACGCATGCTGTCCACTCCAGTGGACATGTGAACATCTCTTTGAAAAAACTGTGTAAAAAAAATAATAAGTTCACATCTTGTTTTTCATGCCATAAGAGCAATAAAAACACATAGGAAAAAAATCCTGACTGAGATTGTCATAATTCATGCATGAAAGGGTTAAAGACTGTACTCAAACCCTTAGCCATGAAACCTGGCACACTGTCCCTTCTCCACAATCCGTAATATATCAGGCGAGAGAGAGAGAATGTCCAACCCCAAGAAATGCCACCTCACAGGCATGATTCAGCTCACAAGCTCACATCAATCTGTCGTGGGTGAAGTGAATGGGCATCCCGTTAATCCTGTCATTGTGTCATAATCGTGTGCATTGTTTCAGAGATGCCTTATTTCCCTAAAGTGTCACTTAAAGGTCTTAAAGGAGGGCAGGAAAAGGTGAGGAGAGAAAAAGGCCTGAATGAGTTTGATCATTATGGGAGTGCTACAGAGCGCTTTACCATGTGAAAAGGCCCCGGGTCCGCATGCATAATGCTGTGCCCCATTCAGACAGCTCCTTTCCATGGGCTCCTGACAAAAACACAGGCACACGGCCTTTGTTATGGGTGCATGCATTTCGATCAAGGCCATTAGAGGATATTTGCACTTCCTGTGTGCTCCTGGGTTTTTGACATGCGGCCGGGTCGGCCACCAGCAGCCCACAGGCCGCTTGGCCAATTGAGGTGTAGATGGGGAGGGGGCTCTGCTCCTGTCCGAACCCATGACAGACACTGATGGGACCTGTCGGGCCGGTGTGGGAGGGGGGGTGAGTAAGCACTGATGGGAGGTGTGCACCGCGTTCTACCCCAGTCACGCTGAATTGTAGAGCGGGCTGTACCACATTAGCACAGGGCCGTTCCACACGGAAGTCTCTTGTAGCATTGAGCCGTGGCCATCCTGAACACCTCCGCTCCCTCAAACGGGCGTCCCTTCTCTTTTGGAATGTGTGTGCGAGGTCGGCTCCCGGAGGGGGAATCCAACGCTCGTAAACCGTGAAAAGTGTGCTGCTGACAGCCTTCTGACAAGGTTTTCCACCAGCCTGCTCAGCGTCTGAGAGCAGGAAGCCACCAGACCCTAGAATTCCTACTACGTGTGATCGGAAATGAAAGAGAAATAAAGAAAGAAAAGATTTGCTTTTGGGTTTGACTTCACAATTCTCAATCCCAAAAGGACATTGTGCAGTGCAGAGATTTATCCAAGGTGTGAATGCGTGCATACCCATGCCCAGGCAACAGTAAGTTTAGGAAGTATACTGTCAGAAAGAAGATCCTCAGCAGTGACCACTGAGCCAGTGATTCAATCTGCGTACAAAAAAACACTTACGATCAAGAGCAATCGCAAAAAGTAGGGACAGCTGACGTGCAAATATTTGAGGGTTACTTCCAGTAATCCCTGCTTTAGAGAAATGCTGACAGGTAGAGATGGAAATCTAGATTTAATAAGGGCTGATGGGAAGGTTTGGTGGTGGTGGCTGGATGTTGGCTGGCGGCTGTTGGCGGGGTACCTATGGGCCAGCTCCTACTGAGAGTAATTTGGAGCAGACGGCTCCCGATGTGTTCATTAAGCTCTGGAGCTCTGATTGGGCTCGGCGCAGGTGGGGAGGGCTTGCCTGCCTCACACTGAATAGTCTTGATTGTGTTCAGCATAAAACGCCATCTGTCTGGGCCACAGCTGAGAGGCTAATGGGGAGAGTGACCAGGAAAGTCAGCTCTTTGAGACCTGGCTCACTCACCCACCGGGCAAAGGGGAGAGAGGGGCAGACCGGCACACTGTGTGTGTGTGTGTGTGTGTGTGTGTGTGTGCGTACGCTCATGCATGTACATGTCGTTGTAATGGATTTTAGTGGCGGATAATCAAACGCGAAGGTAGGGGGATCAGAACAAGTCACTCAAGCAGTGAGGACCAATAAAGGGAGTAACACAATAATAAATGTAAAGAAAGAAAAGACAGAAAACTACTTCCTTGTGGCTACACAGCCAAATGAAAATCAATCCACTAAAATAGGTTGAACTCGAATAACGAGTGAAACACAAACTAAACTTTGGCACATAAGTTTGGGCAGCCGAAAAGATGTAAAACCAAAACGAAACAAATAAAGAAAAATTGTCTCAGAGAGAACAGCAAAGGACAAAATAAATAGCACAGAACGCTAACAGGAGGGATAATACCTATACCTGAAATAAAAGCTAATAGCAAGTCCCTCATGAACATAAACAGGGTTTAATATCACAAGGTCGCTAGTACCTGGCTATACCTGGCTCAATGCAATGTTGAATGACAAAGAAGCACCGGGGAAGCGGAAGTGAGGAACTTAAATACCCCACAGGTATAATAATAATAAAGCAAACCCCGGAACGGAACTTGGAAAAAATCCGATACATTCTCAATCGGGAAACCAGGACGAGAACCGCAACGGGGAAAAAAATAAAAACCCACAAGCCATGACAGTCGTGTGTCTGAGTACCTGTGTGAGAAAGCATTTATCAGTTCTGGATTCATTTAAGGATTCACTTGCAGGAATATAAAATTGTGTATGATATCATAAAAGGTTTGGATACTTGGAAACTCATGCCTGCACCCCCACTGTGTGTGAAAAAGACAAGGTACAACAGTGCCTTGAGATTGTGTGCTGAGATGTTCTCTCCTTCTGTTTTTCTAATATTAAGCTCACAAGGTCCTGACTCCAGAAAAAGGAAGAGGTGAAATGAGTTGATGTAATGAGGAGAAGAAAGCGGAGCAGAAGCAGTAAAGCAGAGTAAAATATCAGTGTTTCTGAGTGGTGTGGAAATACTGTGATAGGAGCCTGAAGAACGTGCTAAAAGCCTGTCATACACCAATGTTTGTGCTTTGATTGTGGATAATGGTGCTAACGTGACACCCAGTTGAATCGGAGGGATTTGATTACCAGCCATCTCCAGTGGATATGATGCAGACGTTTTGGACACTTATTTTGTCTCTCTCTCGCTCTTTTTTTCTCTCTTTTTTTTCTCTTCTTCTCCTTTTTTTGGGGGGGGGAAGGGTGGGGTGGGGGTTTTTTGGAAAGGTTTTAAAGTAATTGTGGTGGAAAGGTTTGCGTTTCAATAAAGGAACATCAAAGGTCTCGCTCTGTCTTTCTCTCGGGAGGACAGAATAGAGGTGAGAGACCGTGTCAGACAGAAAGCAAAGGAGTCAGGGGCAAGAGAGGCCATCATAGTCCTCTTGACTTCTCATGCGTCTTCATCAGGGCCTGCAGCGGCACCCCTGAGTCCACAAGCAGCGCTTTGTGCTTCGTGCCACCAAGGTGTGTCAAATTCACTCACATTTGTAGTGGACGGGAGATGACACTTCACATTTTGTCTTCTCTCATTTTTTGGTGGGTGCGTGGGGGGGTTGGTAAAGCAACAAACAGAGGCCTGGGCTCTTCAAAGCCAGTGCTGTACAAAGGACCACAAAGCATTGCTTCATGCAGAGTGGTGCCAGATGTAATTGCGGGGTTCCCAGAGATACGAAATCACATGCAACGCATGCCCCCCACCCCTGACTCCATGAAAAGAACCGCAACCAAGTTTGCCTCACTCTGATTCCCCATAAACAAGTAAGTAAATAAGGGATCCACAAGGTTCTGGGACAAATCCACCACCTGCTGACTCCAAAAGGCAATTTCATGGCTTTAGTATGATAGACGGCAGATGAATGGGTGGCGACACCGTGATTCATAATGGGTAAATCGCTATCACGGTTTCAAATGACGGCAAAGCGGCACCTCTTTTTTTTCAAACTTCTGAGAGCCGTTGACGCCAAGCTGCGCGTTCTTTCAATTCAAAATGACACTTTAAGAGGACAGCGATCCCTTGATGATAGTCACGCTTGCTCCCAGTTTAACTTTGTGCATCACTGTGGGACATGCAGGTTGCTGTACGCTGATAAACTTGACTGCCTGGAGCAGCTGCCTTGATTGGAGCACTGCCTTCTGCAGAGATATGGCACTCTGCATGCCTTGTATGTCTAAATATATTCCTGGCACACAAGTGTGCTTGTGTACAGGGGAAGGTGATTTGCATGTGTCTGTTTACTTGTTCATCTTGCGCTGGATTTTTGTGCATAATTGAAGCAGATTTCTAATGGGCGTAGCGCGAGAAGAGGTTCAGCAGGTCACACAAAGAGGAACCTGTCCACTGGGATTCACGTTCTGAGATCAAACGTTCCAGCGCTTTTAAAATCATCAGCTCCTGAACATAATGCTTCCAACGTGGTTACCGATATGCATCTAGGGCATCAGGGTGAAGCAGTAGCTTGGACACAATCCAACACTGTGATGTCACAATGAGGCATGCCGCTATTGGATGTTTGAGAAAGGTAATGATCCTCTATTGCTCCAATAAAAATCCAGTGTACAGTTAGCCTGTACAGAGCTCCTGCTTGGAAAATGGGGTCCCGTAGGGGGTGTCCAGGGGAATCACAGTGGACAGTGACCAGAGAGAGGAAGGGGCAGGCACAGGGTGGTCAGAGGAGGGCCATGTTGCACATGCCTCATAGAGAAAGCTGGAGATGAAAAGCACTATGGCGACTGCCAAGGCCGGATGATGGTCCTGATTAAAGTGAACATGAAGAATACAGTCTATATCCAAGTCGCATTAAATAGTGCCTTGCAGGTTGAGTAAGAGTGTCTTGCATGGAAATATGGCAAAAATCTCTAAAGTGATTGTCAAATTTCATCAGATACAAAGAGAGGCTGTGGGTATTTTTCACCACTCATGCTGTGAGGAGGCCACCAGACCTTTTATTAATACCATTTTACAGAAAAGTCCAGTAGCTCTCCAAAGCGTCTAATCTCTCCATTTATGTAACTAACAGTAGAAATGAATAGAGCATTAACATTTATGTTGTAATGTGTGATACGGTTTACATTTTGTATTGCTGCATATTTGTATCATGCTGCCATTAGTCCTGGAGCCAGATGAACACTGCTGTTGAATGGAAAGCTCAGTTGTAAAAATCTGAATTAACATTATGGAATGTGTTTTGTATTTTAAGATACTTTGACTAAAAACTTTAATAGGAATAATCATTGTTTTCACAGTCATACTGCCCTCTTATAAATTGCAAATGGAATGCATAATGAATGAACAAAAACATTTTACTTACTTTTGACAAGAAGGTAAATGATATGTCAAATATCACTAGTTTTGCTCTGGATAAAGATATCAACACTGAGAAAACTGGGACTAATCAATAGCAAGAGGGTTTCAACTTTGGATTTTTATAAACATGCAAGACATTTTTTCATTTAAAAAATGTGTTACCCTCAAATTTGTGCTTGATTAATTATGATCACAAGAGGTTTCATTCAGATTTTGTGTGAAGAGGTTTTGTTTCACTGACTGAGCCTTAGAGGGCAGCTGACAGCAGCTATTCTGAACTTGGCAGAGGATTGCCCTGGAGATTCATCACATGCTAAAGATTCATCACGTGCCCAGACTCTTCTTCTTATCTGAGTGGGTTCCAAAGAAACTCGAGCCATCCACCTACACCACTGATGCACACATTCACTGGGGGTGAAACTCGAGCCATCCACCTACACCACTGATGCACACATTCACTGGGGGTGAAACTCGACCCATCCACCTACACCACTGATGCACACATTCACTGGGGGTGAAACTCGACCCATCCACCTACACCACTCATGCACACATTCACTGGGGGTGAAACTCGACCCATCCACCTACACCACTGATGCACACATTCACTGGGGGTGAAACTCGACCCATCCACCTACACCACTGATGCACACATTCACTGGGGGTGAAACTCGACCCATCCACCTACACCACTGATGCACACATTCACTGGGGGTGAAACTCGACCCATCCACCTACACCACTGATGCACTTATTCACTGGGGGTGAAACTCGACCCATCCACCTACACCACTGATGCACACATTCACTGGGGGTGAAACTCGACCCATCCACCTACACCACTGATGCACACATTCACTGGGGGTGAAACTCGACCTATCCACCTACACCACTGATGCGCACATTCACTGGGGGTGAAACTCGACCCATCCACCTACATCACTGATGCACACATTCACTGGGGGTGAAACTCGACCCATCCACCTACACCACTGATGCACACATTCACTGGGGGTGAAACTCGACCCATCCACCTACACCACTGATGCACACATTCACTGGGGGTGAAACTCGACCCATCCACCTACACCACTGATGCACACATTCACTGGGGGTGAAACTCGACCCATCCACCTACACCACTGATGCGCTTATTCACTGGGGGTGAAACTCGACCCATCCACCTACACCACTGATGCACACATTCACTGGGGGTGAAACTCGACCCATCCACCTACACCACTGATGCACACATTCACTGGGGGTGAAACTCGACCTATCCACCTACACCACTGATGCGCACATTCACTGGGGGTGAAACTCGACCCATCCACCTACATCACTGATGCACACATTCACTGGGGGTGAAACTCCAGCCATCCACCTACACCACTGATGCACACATTCACTGGGGGTGAAACTCGACCCATCCACCTACATCACTGATGCACACATTCACTGGGGGTGAAACTCGACCCATCCACCTACACCACTGATGCGCACATTCACTGGGGGTGAAACTCGACCTATCCACCTACACCACTGATGCGCACATTCACTGGGGGTGAAACTCGACCCATCCACCTACATCACTGATGCACACATTCACTGGGGGTGAAACTCCAGCCATCCACCTACACCACTGATGCACACATTCACTGGGGGTGAAACTCGAGCCATCCACCTACACCACTGATGCACACATTCACTGGGGGTGAAACTCAACCTATCCACCTACACCACTGATGCACACATTCACTGGGGGTGAAACTCAACCCATCCACCTAAACCACTGATGCACACAGTCACTTTTTGCCAGCTTCTTCCTCGCTGTCAGAGCTGCCTTCATTTCAGCGTGAAAGTCCAACTGCAAACTAGCAGGTTTTTAATACTACCTTCAAGTTTTTCGATTACCAGCCATGAGATACCAATTCTGCAGCTCAAATGAGGTTGGTGAATTGCCACCATTTATATGAAGTGTGTACTGATGCATAAAATTATGCATCAGAAGTACCAGTCGTTGGTTTAGCCAATCACAGAGCTGAAAATAACCCCATACTCTTTTAGGTACTTTCCCTGAGTTGTTTGGCTTACAAACACATTTACATTGACATACAGCCTGCCATTCCTCTTCAGTCTTACCAGCAGGAATCAGCATTTTCTGCTTTCGTAATATCTTCTGCAGGCTTTTTAAACAGGAAAACTAATAATATACCACAGACAAGATCTAACTTCAGGTTAACCATCTCATGAACAATTTATTTAGATGAAAGCTATGTGTAAATGGGAATGTTGTTTTTAACTTGTGTGAGTAGTTAATTACTTAATCTAGTTTGTTACTTTACTTTACCTCACAACTGCCTCTGAAGACTGCAGAAATAAGCTCTCATTTTAGCATAACAGACAATTTGTGTGGAGAGGCCCTTTGAACATAATAAAATGTTAGATATTACTGGAAGCATCTAATGAAAGCAATCATTATCCACTGCCCAGATGTGCGCTGCATACAGGCACGTGCAGAGGGGCGGCTCCGGGTGCCCGAGCACCTGCCCCTTTTGCCCCAAGTTCCCCTTTGATTTGATAAGAAAATTATCATATATATATATATATATATATATACAGTGCCCTCCACAATTATTGGCACCCCTGGCAAATATGAGTAAAAAGGGTTATAAATAATTCACCTTTTGGTCAATTAGCTTAATCTGACGCTGAAAAAATGAGAAAAATCCAACCTTTAATTGAAGTAAATGTATTCTGAGAAAAAAATAATCTCTCATCGAGAAATAATTATTTTTAACAAAACCTTGTGTGCCACAATTATTGGCACCTCTAGAAATTCTTATGAACAAAATGTAACTGAAGCATTTTTTTCATTTATATTTTACTTTTTAAAGTTGATCAGAGTGTTTAGGAACTTTCAACCAGTAATCTATGACTTTCTGTTTCACTGGGGTATAAATATGAGGTGACACAGAGGCCATATTCCCTTTTTCATACATCAACGTGGGAAAGATAAGAGAACACACAAATCAAATGAGGAAAAAGTGTGTTGAGCTTCATAAGTCAGGGAATGGCTATGAAAAATAGCTACTCACCAGAAAATGTCCATATCTACCATTAGGGCAATACTTAAAAAGTTCAGAGCAACTGGAACTGTTACAAACTTGCCTGAAAGAGGACCCAAGTTTATTTTGCCCCCAACCATAGTGAGGACGATGGTAAGAGTAAAAAACATCCCTAAGGATCACTGTTGGCGAATTACAGAGAAAAGTAGCATCTTGGGGTCATCAAGTCTCCAAAACTACCATTAGACGTCCCCTCCATGCCAACAAATGATTTGGAAGGCATGCCAAAAAAAAGCCTTTCTTGTAACTTCACCACAAACGTAAGCGCCTGGAGTTTGTTAAATGCTACTGGAACTTTGACTGGAACCGTGTTCTATGGTCAGATGAAACTAAAATTGAGCTTTTTGGCAACCAACACTCAAGGAGGGTTTGGCGTAAAAAGAAGGATGGCTATACCGAAAATAACCTGATCCCCACTGTTAAGTATGGTGGAGGTTCTGTGATGTTGTGGGGCTGTTTTTCCTCCAAAGGCCCTGGGAACCTTGTTAGGGTACATGGCATCATGAACTCCATTAAATTACCAGAAAAATGTTTATCTGAATCTGGCTTCCTCTGCCAGAAAACTAAAACTGGGTCATGGTTGAATCTTCCAGCAGGACAATGATCCAAAACATACATCCAAATCAACACAAAAATGGTTAACTGAACACAAAATCAAGCTTCTGCTATGGCCATCTCAGTCCCCTGACCTAAACCCTGTTGAAAACCTGTGGGCTGAGCTGAAGAGGAAAGTGCAAAGAGAGGACCTAGAGAGATTCTGTAAAGAGGAATGGTCTCAGATTTCTTGCTCTGTATTCTCCAACTTTATTAGATGTTACGGGAGAAGACTCAGTGCTGTTTTATTGGCAAAGGGAGGTTGTACAAAGTATTAAATGCAGGGGTGCCAATAATTGTGGCACACATGGTGTTGTTAAAAATAATAATTTCTTGATGAGGAATTTTTTTTCCTCAGAATAAATTTACTTAAATTAAAGGTTGGATTTTTCTCATTTCTTCAGTGTGAAATTAAGCTAATTCACCAACGGTTGAAATTTTTATAACCCTTTTTACCAGTGGTGCCAATAATTGTGGAGGGCACTGTATATGTATTATTGTTGCTGTAATTAATTTTCATTCATTCATTTTGTCAATAAATAATAATAATAATGAAGTTGGTCACGGGTGACATAAAAAACGGATTTGTACTCTAAATGCAAAAGAACAGGAGTACATTAAGACATTTTTAGCAGAGTACAGGGTGGTTAAACATATGCATACATAACCGTGTTGGGGCCAAGACCTCCTGCTGAGAGAAGGCATCGCAAAGCCTCTCTAACTGGCATACCTCTGGGATCGCTAATGATTAATTAGCTCGTGTCATTATGTGAAGCAAATGTCACCCCGGCTTCCTGGGGAAGCAGTCACGGCGCGAGCAAACGCAGCTCCCAAAGGAGCGCCGGGGATCTTCCGATGAAAACTCGGCCAACGCTGACATCTAGTGGTGAGGCATATAACTTCAACCGAAAACGAACGGGATGCACGATGTTTCGGAAAATAATTACAGAAAGTTTTTTTTTAAGAGTTAAAAGTGTCATCATGTGTAAATAAATACGCATTTATTGGCTACTGCTTTTAAAGTTTTAATTCAGAGCAATGGCCTACACACGTAAATGTGTCAGGCCAGCCATCCCCATGTCATTCAGGCCTTTGCTCTAGTCTATGAACAGTCTACTGTGTGTAGTCCTCTGACACCTGTACCTTATAATAAGACTCACTTACCATTTTAGCGTCAGCATTCTGTGGCCACACTCCTGAGCTCGGGGTTTCTGACGTCGCTCACCATATGCAGGTCATCAGGGCCACCCTCTCCACCCTCTTGGCCCATCACAGTGTACCGGTCCATCCAAGTCTCTTACACTTTTCCAATACTTTTTTTTAAACATTCAATACAACATAGCAATCTTTTTTTATTATTATTCATTTGATGGATCAGTCACACTATGACACGCAGTCATTGTCCTTGTGACATCATCAGTCAGCTTTGGTCATTTTGTAATGGTTAGCAAGTAGATGCCGATTAGTCCAGATTGGTTTTCAGAAGTTTTCAGAATTGTTTTCATATAATTTTGCCTCATACTTCTCTTGCCCAATTTCTACCATTGCAGCGTGGCAGTGGTTTCTTCCCTTTGCATCCATCCTGCCCAGGAGTGTGAATGGGGGCCAGAGCCTGTGCCCCGCTCATTTAGAGAAGAGCTGGGAAGTTCATCCAAGTGTGATGAGATTGGGCTTTTTTCCTGGGGGTGGGTGGGGGGAATGATTGGAGGAGAACTGTTCAGCGAGGTACCCCCCCTCTTCAAAACCATGGGCATTGAACATGCAGTCAGCTAACATCCAATGCAAAAAGAACACGTGCTCACAATGCGCGCACACACACGCACACACACAATGGCACACCTGTCAGTCCCCTTCCACTCTGTGAGCACAAGCAATGAACTCAGGCCCTCTTGCTGTTCCCCTCTCATGTGACATCGCATATCATTCATATTGGAGAGAGACCATTCATTCACTTCCCTCATTCAGCTTTAAGCACAAACTCAAACACACACACGCACAAATACACTCTTGCACATACACACATTAATGCACACACATACACACAGATACTCCCACATGCAAGCATATTTTCAAGCATTGCGCACTCTTATTACAAAAGTATTCACACACATACAGTCATTCACATAAATGTGTGTGTACACATACACACACACACACACACAAACATAATACGCATTTTACACTTGGGTACAGTGTCAGTGTATTGTCTGCTGGGCGGTGCCTCTCAGACAGAGCCTCCAGCAGCCGGTTCTGAGAAGATGCTGGAACACAGGGAGGTTGGCTATGGGGAGGTGTCCTTTCATCCTGTCAACTCAGGCCTTGAAGCAGGAAGGGGTGTTGATAATTGCTTGTAGGATGAGCGGAGAGAGCCTGCAATCACACGGTGTTATGGCTTTCACCTCTTTGCATATGGAATTAATTAATGCCTGATTGGCAGGCTGGAAATTAGATGATGTTAATGAATGGGGGGGGGGGGTGATCTTGTTTTTCAATACCTGGCTAATGAGTTTGACCGGTGCAACCAAGCCAGACAGGTACTATTTCTTTAGTTTTCTTACAATCAGCAAATCAGAAAACACAGCAATTAATAATAAGGGTTAAGCAGGTGAATGAGAGCTTGTATTGACACTGGTTGACCCACACCTGCATTAACTTCAAGAGACAAAGACCAAAGGCACACACATTAAAGGAGCATTCCCTTCAGTTTGTTTCTGTATGTAAAATGCCCCCCATATTCCCATCATGGTGAGTATTGTGCCTCAACAGACCATGACAGCTCAGTTTGGCCAAATCCACAGATTTCATGTTAGCAAAATATAGTGTTGGCAAGTCAGTTAGGACTACTTTGTGCTTGACACAAGTCATTTTTCCAACAATTGTTTACAGACAGATTATAAAAATTTTAATTCACTATATCACAATTTCAGAGGCTCAGAAGTTTACATACACTAAGTTGACTGTTTTTAAAAATTTTGGTCGCATATCCTTTGCATGCCATGACTTCCTGATGTCTGTGACCCAACAACATCAAAATACTTTAGATTTCTTATTTTCTGGTACTCTTACAAGCGATACTATAATGTCTCTGCATTTGAATGGATCTCTATGGGAATTGGGGGGGGTGAGACTAGATTTAGCTGTAAATTACACTGGAACAGTATGGAACACATGGTTGGCTAAATGGCTCTATAAGTCATCAAGGGTCTGACATATCAAACAAGCTTTAAATCATCACTCTGCTGCCAGAAATACAGTAGTGCATTTTTTTAGTGTGAGATTAAGCTAATTCACCATGTTTTATAACCCTTTTTACTCATTTTTACCAGAGGGGACAATAATAGTGGAGGGCAGTATGTATGGCGCCCAATCCAGTATATAGTTCCCACCCCAATTTGGAACCATTGGCCTAGTTTGCAACTGCAGCCACGTACATTCCGCAAACTCTACTGCCAATTGAGGAGAGTCCATCCAAGGTTCTCTTCTGAAACACGTGGTGTCACCCGCTGATTCTTCTCACAGTCATAGACTACTGTCATAGAGAGTAATTAACTCTCAGGCTGTGTCCCAATTTATCCCACTGTACCTTCCCATTTCTTAGGCGACGCAATCGCCAACTGCGCGTCGCCCTCTGGAGCTACCAGCCATGGTCAGCACTGGCACATCCGAGGCTGTGAGGCTCATCCATTTGCTCTAACTTTTAACGCTGTGCTTTATTGCAACAGTACACTACAGACATTAAGACATTTCCCAGTTTATATGGATGCAGTGTATGGTGAAGCAGGGAGTGTCAGCACACACAGATGTGCTGGGAAGGAGGGACCAGGAGGCGCCAGGCATTGTGCTTCTTTGTAAGCAGCCTTTCACCTGACATTTACCTTATTCTTGGATTTAGAGTGTCCAAACTGTCATAAGCCTGTCCCATTGTTATAACATCCACCATCAGTTGTGGAGAGCACACGTCCTCTGAAATTCATCCACAGCAACTGCACAAAATAACTGTACAACTTGCGCAGCTGGAATAAGCAGATATATATGTGTTTATATTTTTGTGTGTTTTTGGTACTGGTGTTTTTTCAGCAGTTATTCAAAATGTATGTTGCCAATTATACACTGCAGGCCTGAGAAATAAACCAACCGCCTTCTCACCAGCCTGACTGGTTGGACGGGTTACTATTGCATGATGGGGCGGGGAAACCCTGCTTCCTCCCTCCCCAAGTGACGCTGTGGCCAATCCTGTCTTATTCTGCACTAGCAGGCAAGCAGGACTCCACTGGCACCTGCAGGGCCAATACTGGAGCGCAATGGGTATAGCGCCCAGAGCCATTGTTTTAGCTGCACGTACCACCCACAAGTCCCCTGTCACCCCCCTTCTGTCCACTTGTATGTGTCACTCCAATATCATGCTATGGTAAGGGGAACATACTGCATCTCTGTTCTATGAAAGGTGATTGCGTTGTGAAGCTCCTTTGTGTTCCCTTGTGTAGTAATTCAAGTGCACCAGCCACTGCTCTCTACAGCAGAAGTTAGGGTTAGGTTATTTGCGTATGTGTGGATACAAGGAGGAGCACGGGCATATGCAGATTGGCTGGGATCGGCTGTGGGTTCCCTATGTGACGATGTTTCTATGCGTTAAATATGCTCAGGCCCCTGGAACAAGCGGTCACAGGTTTTGAAGCCCCTTGCATGCAGTCACACGCACATCCACTAATTTGGGTTACACTGGCAGCTTAAGGCACTTTTTTTTGTTAGTTTTTTTTGACTGGACTTGACCCTAGTCCTGGAAAGCCACTATGTTTACAGGCTTTTGTTTCAGTCAGGCAGTTAACCACCTGATTCCGCTAATCATGGCCATGATTACATTCATTTAACTTCCCGCCCCAGTTCAGCTGAAGCAGGATATTTGAGCAAAGGAGCTGGAAAGCATTCTGGATTGCAGCCTGACAGGACTGGAGTCCAGCCTCTTTACACGGTGGGCGTGCGCGCGTGCGTGCGGCCCATGCCCGCGTGCATTAGAAACGGGGGTGGGGCCATGTGCAGGGTTTTCCGTCTCAGTTTCTATTCACGTACAAGCTCGTGGTCTGTCTGGGAGCGGTTGTTTGAGTTGGTTGCTACGGCGTGTATTTTCAGGGAAGTTTGTCAGCTAGAAAGATTTAATTAAAGGCCACTTTGTTTCATTGTGCCACCTTCTCCTTTACGGTCTGAGCCACAACAGTACGCATCCAAAATTAATTGGGGCGGCGGGCTTTGGCGGCGGCAGATCATCAATGGTCAATGGGGGGAATCATTGTCCCCTGAATGGGGCGCTCACATCTGAGGGGACACTTTATTTTTCTACACTTGAGGTTTGTTGTCTTCTGTGTCCATTATCCCATTCAGGAGGGGGGCTTTCATGCAGCTGTGCCTCCATCGTACCTCTTTGTGCTCTGTCCATGAATGCGGCGAATGTGTCCATGGCAGGTAGCCCTTACAGCAAGTTAATCTCCTGAAAGAGCCCTATACAAGCACTTCTAAGTTCTCTCTGGTCCGCTGAGGGGCTGTCATCAAACGGACACTCCTCTCCTTTGTTGCAGCTGCCCGCTTGTGTGAATGTTAAGCACGGGCGATTACAATGGCTGCCAAGTGTAGCGATGTAATCACTTCTGAGGGGAGAAGCACGAGTGATCACTTACAAACCGCTCAGCCGTCTGAAACAAATGGTGGGGCTGGGACTATCTTTTGTAACACGACTCGTTTCCCGGTGAATCTCCGATCATCTGGCCAGTGCCAGAAAAGATCCAGAATTCTCTCTTGTCCTGGCCCAAATGCTTAGAGGAAAAGTAAGTGGTACACGCCAGCCAGGTAGGGTCCAGTGTCTCCTCACGAAAGAACCAGGAGTGAGGTCTTCATAGAGACAAAACAGGGTCAGAGGTCAAGGGGGGGGTCCTTGTTATTTGGGTGGGAAATGTGCAAGGCTTAGCTGCCCGGCATTTTTTTTTTGGACTTTGGATTCTTTTCATCTGACATCTATATATTCTAAACAAACTGAGTGTACAGAACTGGGCCGGGTCTGCAGACCGAGATGACCACTGCCTCCCGCTGGCCACGCCCCGTGGTGGCACTTACATTCCTGGGAGAAAAACCTGGGGGAAAAAGAGGGCCAGGCTCTGTGCCTCTGTTTGCATGGCCACCTGCTCTGTGTTAGAAGAAAACACACCCTAAACAATAGGGTGTACACCACAGTTAACAAAACTTGCATTTCAGTGCATACTTGTTCACTGTACAAAATATATTTGATTTCTTCAAAGCCAGCATTTCGGTACAGACGTGCCTTAGTCAGGGATGACTATACACGGCACTGTCAAGCCTGCAGGACACCTACAATCTCACCCTACAAGCATTACAGTATCTAGAAGCGTTGCAAATTCCCTAAATGTACTTGCATCGTGCCTTCCCAGAGTGAATTTCTTTAGACTGACTCGTTGGCAGCCTTAAAGGCAGCGTCATGTTGCAGCTGCAGTACTCATTTTGATCAATGGTTTATTTATTCTTTTCTCAACATTATAATTATCACATGACTGTTCTGTCACGTTTTACAGTTGTTTTTCTGCTCCTTTTCGATTGTAATGTAAGTACTGTCTCCCTTGCATAGTCCCTTGCATCATTGAACCTTTGTTACAGATTATTTCACTGATGTCATTCCACCCCTGTACAGTATCATGATTTAAATGTGTTATTATTCCTTCAACTATCATTCTTATGTCTTTTTGCTTTAGGTTTCACTCTGTTTTGTATGTATAATATCCATGTTCCCTCTTTCACTATTGTTTTATGTGATCTGGAGAAAAACAGCGGTTAAGGGCAATATAATAATAAAGTAAAAAATTTGATACACACTATCATATGCGGCCGAGTTCTCTGCATACAGGCAGATATGACAAAGGGATGGACAAGCAGAAACTCCCAAAGCGCTGGAAGGAAAGACCCACATTTCAGCACCTGTCACATTTCACTACTTTAAAACAGTATAACAAAGGTGTCTATTGTTGTGCAGCAAAGCCGGAGAAAATGTGACACAATGGTTAGGGAACTGGAGTCTGAGGCTGTAGGTTTCACCCCCAGGTGGGGTGCTGTCATACCCTTGATAAAATTACTTAACCTGAATTGCTTCAGCAAACAGCCAGCTGAATGAATGGGACTGTATGGAAAAATACAAGATATGTAAGGTGCTTTGGGTAGGATAATCTGTTAAATGCTTGTAATGTCATTGAAAGTTGTCAAATGTGTATTGTGTCACTGCTCCATCTGTCAAAAGTGCCCTGTCTTGGGAATGTGGCCTTTTTTTGAAGGGCTTGGAATTGAAAAGGCAGCCATTCTGGCATGGGTGCAATTGTTTAAATGGGTGTAACTGTGTCCAGTACTTCCAATATTGTTGGGGAATGATTAAGGTGTTATCACTTTTTTGAATGGGCAGGATGATTGTAGTTTATTGCTGTAGTATGTCAGCCAGAGGTAATCTGTGGGTGGAATAATTGGCATGGTTGGAATGGACACAGAGTTGACATCCAATAGTCTTCCTTGCCCACCCCTGATTTAGTCATATGAGGCTATATCTAGCTTTACTGGTGGTTTAGTTACAAGACACATAGGGCCTGATTTACTAAGACCTTTATAGCACACGCAAAACCAATACCATGACAAATATTTGGTCATGGTATTTGGTTTGCACCAATCACTTGTGGTCTTATTAGTTTTGCTTGTGCTAAAAGATTTTGCACACGCTAAAGGTCTTAGTAAATCAGGCCCTTGCTGTACATAGAGATGAATAGAGAACTTTCAATGCATGTAAAAAATGCAAGTTCCAAGTTTTGGGGGTTTTTCCATGACATTGATGCTAGGAATACTGCAGTGGGCAGTGGGGTTGAAACCTATGGATATACACTGCTCAAAGAAATTACGGGAACAACACAGTATAACACCAAGTCAATTAAACTTCTGGGATATCGATCTGTCCAGTTTAAACAATTGTGAATCAATTTCACCTGCTTTGGTGCAAATGAAAGTGACAACAGATGGACAGGAGAGGCAACAGCAAGACAACCCCCAAAAAGTAAATGGTTTTGCAGGTGGTGGCCACAGACCATTTCTCTCTCCTTATCCTTCCTGACTGATCTTTCTCTAGTTTTGCATTTTGCTAGTGCCCTTGTCACTACTGGTAGCATGAGGCGGTACCTGCAGCCCATTCAGGTTGCACAGGTAGTCCAGCTCCTTCAGGATGGCACATCCATACGTGCCGTCGCAAGAAGGTTTGCTGTGTCTCCCAGCACAGTCTCAAGAGCGTGGAGGAGATACCGGGAAACGGGCCATTACACCAGGAGAGCTGGACAGGGCCGTAGAAGGGCAAAAACCTAGCGGCAGGACCGGTATCTGCTCCTTTGTGCGAGGAGGAACAGGAGAAGCACTGCCAGAGCCCTACAAAATGACCTCCAGCGGGCTACTCGTGTGCATGTTTCTGACCAAACTGTCAGAAACAAACTCCATGAGGGTGGCATGAGGGCCCGACGTCCTGTAGTGGGACCTGTGCTCACAGCCCAGCACCGTGCAGCTCGATTGGCATTTGCCAAAAAAGACCAGAATTGGCAGGTTCGCCATTGGCACCCCGTTCTCTTCACAGATGAGAGCAGGTTCACACTGAGCACATGTGACAGACGTGAAAGAGTCTGAAGAGGCCATGGCGAATGTTGTGCTGCCTGCAACATCATCCAGCATGACCGGTTTGGTTTATTTGACTTGGTGTTATACTGTGATGATTAAGTGTTCCTTAATTTTTTTTGAGCAGTGTATTTCTCATGTATTCAAACAGTTATGGCAAGTAATATCATATTTCACATCTTCCTTTTCTTCCCACCTTGAGAAAAAATCCATAGGTTTGAAGACTTGTTAGTGTGAAGACCTTCCAGACTTGCAATAAACAGAAAGGTGTTTGGCCTGTAACACAAAACAATAGAGAGACTCTTTTGAAAAATGAATAAATATACATAGGAGAGGTGAAAGGGGCACGTGAAGCAGCAGTCTCATCAACAAAGTGTACAAACAATTGCTCAGGATCTACACCAGGGGGCAGTCTGTCCCTACCAGGCTTGAGAAAATTAGTTTATCATTGTGGACATCAATTTGAAAAATTTTCAAAAAACCAATACATGTTTTACAATATTCATTTTGAGGAAACAAAGTAGACCGATAAAAGCTTAGGGCTTACAACTGTTGTTACATTGCTGGTTTCCAACCTTGAACATGAGTGTGATGAATTGATCTGATGAACTAAAATAATTGTCAAGAGAAAATAAGTGAGAAATTTGAGGATGTTGCCCATAACCACACGTGTAATTTATTTTTATAAGAGCAATACAAATTGTTAAATAAAATAAAAATAATAAAACAAATTTGATATGACACAGGCACTGATATGGCTTAATAGAATCCTACCATTATGTGCAAGATACCTTTACCTCCTGACTCCCCGACCTAAAAACCAAAAACTGACAAAAGCAGGACAAAACAAAATGAAAAAGCAATACTATAACCTCTGCATTTGAATGGATATCTATGGAGATTGGGGGGAGGATTAAGCTGTAGATTACACTATAACATTATGAACACATGATTGGCTAAATGGCTGTCATCAAGGGTCTGAGGTATCAAACGAGCCTCACATCATCACTCTGCTGCCAGATATGCAGTAGATATGGATGAATCACTTTAAGGGTTTCTTCTCCTGACTTATTTTTCTGTAGTAAAATAGTAAAATGAGTCAGGAGAAACAAAACAACAAAAAATGTGCCACTGTCCAAATACTTTTGGACTGCACCAATATATATACATAAGATTTTTTTATTTTATTAAATTTTTTTTACACAATTCCAGAGCATAAAAGCGGACATTCCTTGTCTCTGTATTCAAGTTATTCTTTAAAAAAATCTTTTTAAAAAGTTTTTAAAAAATAAAAAATAAAAGAAACAGGATTTTCTTAATATAAACACAAAAGTAGTGGTCAGATCGCGTTCAATAAAAGCAACAGCATGGCTTGATTCTGCACCTGAACAGCTCTTTCTTTCTGCTGGAAAAAACATACATTCATTCCATTTCAACCTGAAATACATGATTGTTTCACAATGGCATGAGATCAGCTCCCAAATTAAAAAAGTTCTTCAAACTCAAAGTACCTAGCTGCCAGAATAAAACTCTCCCCTTCAGACAATGGACGACATGGTATCTTTTTGGATATCATAGCCTGTTTGGGTGCACACCAAACCGATTATTAATGGCAATATAAAATAATCTATTTGCTCATGAGCCATACAGAATATTGCTTCCAAGCCAATAGTTTGAAAGACTTGATGTTCCATTGGGTCATCATCAGGTGTCATAGTGTAAAGCTCTTAATTTGTTCTGTTTGTGTTCCCCATAAACACGCCTCAGCAAATAGCAGAGACTCTTGTTATTAGTCCACCTTGACCACGCTGTATATTTTGTTGACAAATAAGAAGCAGGTGAAGAAGCCGATGGTACCTGAAGAGAGAGAAGAACAAGATGAGTGAGAATGGGGGTTCATCCATTTGATTTGTACATTTTAATTTGTACTGCCTACTGTAATTATTCAGAATATTAACTAGGTTACACATCTCCTTCCAATATTCCTGTACTATTTGCATGGTACGAAATTCACTTTTTCACCCACTGGCCAGAGTGTATTCTAAAAATTACCAGCCATTTTAAACTTTTTACCAGCCAAAAAAGTTACATTTTTTGTTTACAATATAACACAACCTGGTTGGTTACTAGTGTAAATCTTACCAGCCACAATAAAAATTTTACCAGCATTTGGCTGGTGGCTGGTGTTAATTTCACAGCCTGATTATTAGTCATTTTAGTTATAGATCCATATAATTTATGGCAACCTGTCGGATAATAGCTAATGGCATCTTGGAATGGAATGAAATAATGAGGGAGTTACTTCCCTGAATGGATTGAGATCCATGATAAATATGCATTTCTGCTACAAAATTATTCACCTTTCCATTCCATTGCCTTTCCATTGTTGACACATGAAAATAAATATGACAGGTGCAAGACAGTTAGCTCCCAAAACAACTGCAAAAGGGCATCTCAGCAGAGTCCCAGCCACTGGGGGCAGAGGTGAGCAGTTATTTCCTGTCGTACTAAAAATGTATCTCAATGAGGTGGGTGAGATGCTGCAGTTCACTCATGTGAAAACACAGATACTTTTCTCCAGATGCAATTCCAATTGCTAATGTTTTGTCTTTCTTAATACAGAATCCCTCTTTTTTAGCTGAAAATATTTCCAAAGCAATATTTCCAAAGCAGAGATCTTAGTTTTGCGTAGTGGGGAATACTACAGTGAAAAGTCGTCGGGGGGGGGGGGACAACAGTGAAAGGCCAATGGGGGGGGGGAAATACAGTGAAAGGTCGTAGGGAGAGAAGACAACAGTGAAATGTAGTAGGGGGAGAAGTCAACAGTGAAAGGTCGTCGGGGGAGAAGACTACAGTGAAAGGTCGTCGGGGGAGAAGTCTACAGTGAAAGGTCGTCGGGGGAGAAGTCTACAGTGAAAGATCGTCGGGGGAGAAGTCTACAGTGAAAGGTCGTCGGGGGAGAAGACTACAGTGAAAGATCGTCGGGGGAGAAGACTACAGTGAAAGGTCGTTGGGGGAGAAGTCTACAGTGAAAGGTCGTCGGGGGAGAAGACTACAGTGAAAGGTCGTCGGGGGAGAAGACTACAGTGAAAGGTCGTCGGGGGAGAAGACTACAGTGAAAGGTCGTCGGGGGAGAAGACTACAGTGAAAGCTCGTCGGGGGAGAAGACTACAGTAAAAGGTCGCCTGGGGGGGGGCAGGGTTCTGTGCGCATTGTTAGCTAGCGACCCCTGCAGTCACACACACGGTCAGGTGCCCGTAGATTGCAGTCAAGCCTCATATGAAAGGTCCCTCCTCCGGCTGTGTTCGAATCAGAGCCCTATCTACTGCGCCCTGTCTCCTGCGTACAGTGCACTGGCAGAAGTGTGCTGTTTAATGTGCACCGTGTAGCACGCAACGTGCAGTCCGCAAAAAATATCGGCCTTACTATTTTCCAACCGTAAGTGTCGCAAGCAGGTCGTAAGACGTCTCACCTGTTTTGCCATGTCCGCAGTTTTACAGCTAAATTGGGCTACTTTGAAAGTGCAGTAAAAATGAAAAGATAAAAATGGGTAAAAATGAAAAGTCGCAAAGCACACACTTATTTTAAAAAGTTTACATATGCACCCCACCCTTGCACGGCCATGTCACATGTTATTTTGGTTGTATTTGAAGAAAAACGTCAACGAAGCTGCGCCTCATTTTATTTTCTTTTGTAAATGAAGCTTCACGTCATATTTACGCGACCAAAATATTTGTGTACTTCTTGAAGAGTGCTCCCGAAAGTACTCAGCGAAACCCCCAAAGTAAGTGTATCATATGGGGTTTAAAGTATACTATATTTAGAAAAAATTTCACCTACTTAACGACTTTTTCGCCCTGTCTACTCAACAAGCCTACCTAACAGTATGTAATTTTTTACAAAACAGGAGACGGACGTCCACGGGCAATTTCAGGAAGTAAACCGGAAGTAAAAACTACAACTTGTAGTACAAGAGCGGGACATATTACAAACCACTTCCACTAGTTTCGAAAGTTTTACAGGATTACTTTCGTACACTGCTCGCAAAGGGGTCAGAGTGGACAGGGGACAGGGGGCAGGGAACAGGGATCATACAGGGATCATATTCGGTCATGGCCAGTTACGGTCGGCACCCAACCGGCAGGAAGTAAGGATGTTCTGTCTTACACTGCCACGCTAAAGGGTGAAGTCATCTTATGAGCAGCAAACAGTGCCCGTTCTAAAAGTGAGCCTGTGTGTGTGTGTGTGTGTGTGTGTGTATGTGTGTGTGTGTGTATGTATGAGTGTGTATGTGTGTGTATGTATGAGTGTGTATGTGTGAGTGTGTGTGTGTGTGTACGTATGAGTGTGTATGTGTGTGTACGTATGAGTGTGTATGTGTGTGTGTGTGTACGTATGAGTGTGTATGTGTGTGTACGTATGAGTGTGTATGTGTGTGTGTGTGTACGTATGAGTGTGTATACACACACATGTGCATCCATGCTCATTGCCTTAATGAGCAGAATAATGAAAAAAGGCAGTGCAAAGGGAAAGCAGAAGTGTTAAATGCACAGCAGACAGGCTGTCTGTGTTTCTGTGACGTGCTTCATCCTGACATGCAAACGGGAAACCCTGCCATGAAGCAGACAGGCTTTAAACTGTTGTCCATCATCGCAAAGATGACACTATTGCTACGGAGACACCTACTCACCGGTGAAGAGGAAGAATAGGAGGACCATGATCAGAGTGTAGCCAAAGTACAGGATGGTGCTGGCCATACCCTCGATCTGCAGCTTGGAGAGGAAGTAATGGATGGCGTAGAGGAACAGGTAGACCGCCGTGAAGCCACTGGTGAGAAAGGACCGCCACCACCAGTGATAGTCCTGTAGGTAGGACCCCAGGAGCGGAGAGAGTTACAACACTGCATGGATACTTCAGGACGATTTATTTCAAAATTATACAGATAATAACGCAGCAGAGATCACGAATGCTGATGTACATATTTACAATAAATAAACTACAGCACCTTTCGTACAATGTTTTGAAGCCAAAAGTGCATACAGAGAAAGACAACTCATAAAACACAATAATAGAGGTAGCCTAATTGTGATATGATAAAAACAATTATAGATGATAAAATTATCAGGGAACTGTACATGCAACTATGTACTGTGTTGTTACTGTACAACACGGGAGCGAGGTTCTACTTACCTATGTCCTCAGGTGTGACTTGTCAAGTAGTATATTACATGTATTGTGCTCTGGGTATTTGTATTATCTGCAGAAGACGGCTGAACTTCTCTTTTAACACGATTTTAAGAGCTAAAGACAAAAAGGTGCATATAGTCTAGACTCTAGTGTGTCTACTGTAATCAGCTGGCCCGTCATACACATGCCCAGTACGATGCAGTTCTGTCTCACCTCTGAACACAGGTGGAAGTAGCACAGTAAGACGGTGGCTTCAGAGCAGGTGATGACGAGTATGATGAAGACCAGAAACAAGAAGCCAAACATGTAGTACATCTGGTGTGACCTGCAGGTGTGGAGAGTGCCTGGTTAACAATAGGTATTTACAACTGACAATGTCCTCAATTTGAGCATTTACTAATATTCACAGACGTATCAAAAGGAGAACACAGTTCTCACCCAAGTTGTAATTTTTTTCTATGAGCAAACACATCTGACAGAAAGTATAATACAAATGAGCTAATGGTGATTACAATTTATAATGCATCACATTTAAACTCATCAGTGATCAAAATAAATGACGAAAACACCTTGTAATCAGAGGCTAAGTTCAAAGTGTAGGCTATGACTCCTGTCAAGAAGGTGGTGTGACGTATGTGGAAGAGAGCGCATTTAGAAGTATTTGACAATTTTTCTGATATTTTTGTAAATGTATTTGATATTCCTCCTATTTTGTGATTAAGGTAGACGCCCACCAGATGCTGTTGAGGATGAAGAAGAGCTGGATGAAGATGCAGCCGAAGGGAAGGACACCCCCCATGATGATCCCGGGAATGGGCTTAGTGAAGAACAACTGTTCTGGGATCTCACGGGGGATCTGGTTCGTCCTCACGGGGTGCTCAATTGGCTACACACACACACACATACACATACACACACATACACACACACACACACACACACACACACAGAAGAATAACAGTTAGCCATATGGAGAAAAAGGCAAAGCTGGAAATGAACTGTGTGCTTTTTGGCCTGACATCAGTGAAACAACACAGGTCTTCTCCTCTGATACTGGTGTTCCCGGTCAGGCACCCACCTCTTTCTTAAAGCCGAAGTACGCCCCGACGAAGGTGAGCGGCACCGAGATGCCGAACCACAGGGCCAGGATGGCCACCAGGGTGCCGAAGGGGATCGCCGCTGACGAGCCCTCCACCCACAGGATCAGGTTCATCAGGAAGAAGTCCGCGAACACGATGCTGCCGGGAGAGGGAAGCCGTCACTCTTGGACCTCAGCCCTGGCCACACCCCGTGGGCATGACACATAGCTGACGCTGTAGGGGGACTTACCCTGGGCACAATAAAGCTGTCAGCAGCACGTTGGTCTTCCACTTCTCACCTCCAAATGCTGGGAACACAAACAGGCATATTTAACCAGAGCATATCAGACAAATAAATAAAATCCAAATCAAATAGCCTCATCACTTATTTTAAAAAGCAGGCTCCAGGAGGTGTGCCACTAGTACATGGAAGGAATTTCAGTAGGACAGTATGCAGTTGTAGGCACACTCACTTTTGTACATGCGGGCAGACACGTAGCCCGCTGGAGTGCCTAACAACACCCACAGGACCACTGCACACGTCATCAAAGCACCTCTGTTCGCTGGGGACAGGAAGCCCAGACACGCCAGAACTGTGGGACAGACCGTTAGTATACTTTAAGATAGAAATGGACATACCATGGCCAGTTCCATTTCTATTTAGCCAATTCATGAAGTCAGCTGAAATGACAATCATTCCTTTAAAAACCCTCAAAAAATATTATTGACATTTCTCGATTTGTGACCACATTTCCTAAATTGACTCCTACTCTGCAACCGGCTACGTTTCTCTGACATACCTTTACATATCTGTAATTAAGTGATACAGACATAGAATACATAATAGAGCATGTATCTGCACAACAGAGTTCCTTAAGATGCTTTAACCTTTTCTAGAGAATTTCTGATACTTTGAGGGGTGATTAATCAGACTTTGTATTATGCTGGCTTGGCAAGTGTGCATGAGCTTCATGCAAGAGTGTCTATATGTGCACGTGAATGTGTGCACGTGAATGTGTGCATGTGAATGTGTGCACGTGAATGTGTGCACGTGAATGTGTGACGCTCACAGAGAGTGATGAACATCATGGTGAAGATCTGAGTTCCCTGCCCCAGTAACACAGACAGCAGCATGCCTTTGTTGGGGGCCCTGAACACATCACCATGCACCTGCTTCCACCCAGATTCCTCTTGGGCCTCTTCCTGTAAGTCAGAATACAGCATACAACCAATAAGCAACTAGATATACAGTCACATGACCCCAAAAACTAGATTCAAGTGCAATACCAGATTCAAGTGCCAAGATGCTCAGATTTTCATGTTACCAAGAAGACAAACAGTCTCAAATGAAACCGTTCAGGCAATCCACAGCAAATACTCAACCAGAAATTGTGTGAAAAACGGCCATTAGTTATCCATAGTGAATATTTATATACATATTCAGAATAAATGCACAAAAGAAAGCACAAGACACTTCTTAAGTGCACGCAAAAATGACGCCAATAAATACATTCAGAGCAAACAGAACTCAGTGTTTTTACATTCAGAATGAATGTGTTCCCATCCGAAACAGATTTCTAATACATGCTGTAATACATTTTGCATCCCCCTGTATTGGTTAGATGTTTACCTGGACTATCTGGTTGTATCTGGAGATGTCCTTGTGCAGTGTCTTCAGCATAATCATAGCCACCATGCCAGACAGGAAGAGCACAATGACCAGAGAGTTCATAATGCTGCAGAGGACAGAAACAAAACCAAGGAACTGATGACAAACAAGGCATTGTTATCTGTAAAAGGACAGTGTGTTGTGGCCTCAGCACAACTACAATCTGTGTTCTGAGTGAGACAGACAGTCTCCATCTGAGGTTCGAGCCTTACCTAAACCACTGGATATTGGTGTGAGGCATGGAAACCAAAATATAATCCCATCTTGAAGCCCATTTGATGTCATTGTTTTTCTGCAAGTAGTAAAGAGTTTTGTTGAATACACTGCAACAGGGCAACAAGCCCACAGCTGCAAAGAATATATAGACCATAAAGATTTCCACAGGCAAGGGATACCAACCACAAATTTGATTGAATAGGTGTAAGTTAGCTGGATATTGTTCTTTGCGCTTAACGGAATGCTCATGGGTTCACCTCCGCATGACACTTTATCGCCATGCTTGTAACTGCAAAAAAGACAAAAACCAAGAGTTACACACTTGTCTTACATCAAAAGATATTTGCAGTGTTGTTATTGCCCTGGTGGAAGAAAAATAGACATTTCAACATTTAGCAGACATGCTTATCCAGATTAATTTACACACATACTTCAGGTGAAGTACCTGACTCAAGGGTACAACGGCGGTAAATAGGCCGCCCAAAATGTAGGAATTTAGAGAGAGTTCACACATTCAAAGACAAATTGTGCATATGAATACCAAGCCATACTCACTTAATGGTTCTCTCTCCTCTAAAAAAGCATGAACACTGGCAATCTTAACATAAACATCAAACTGTGGTGCCAGGGGAGGTGGCCTTGCTGATGAAAGAGGGAACTTGACGTAGCTCCTCGGTTTAGCAGACAGTGTGGGAGCTGGTAGCTCTGGCTTATCAGCCAAACTGGCTTAACTGTCGCCTTTTTCACACTAAACTGTGGGACTGAACAGCCTGCTGGCATGTTGGACTGTTCTCTACAATCATGCCAACTCAACAAGAAAGCTCATTTTCATTTTAAAATGGAGAGATTGATACAAAATATACTACATAAGTAATCATATTTGTAAATGCGTGTTTCCTTGGTGACTCAATTTTTGAAAGAAGCCAGCTGGCAGACAGTGTTTTTTTTTGGCCTTTTCCAAAACAAGCATTATTGCAGAACATCATCATTGCAGGCGTTAGGTTTTTACACTGGCCGTGTTACACCACTGTTGTGGCTTCTTTGGCAGATTCGCTTGGGATTCTGAAATTAGCCTGGCAACTCTGCTACTCAGATCAGTTTTCTCCACCACACATGAAGCGGAATGATCCCCATTGACACCTGTGCCCATTTTACAGGTCCCAGCGAGGCTCAGGGACCAGCCACCAGAAGGTGTACCCGCATGGGTTTTTTTTTAACTTGCTCCATGCCTCTTGGCCCTTTGTTAACTGGGGGTTCTAAAACCCTCAGCTCGTCCGAATTTGTTTTGTTGCTGCACAGGCATTTTCTCCAAACCACAGTTTTCTCCTTGCACTAACCGACAAAGACTGAACATGCATTGTAAAGTACTAAACAACATTGAATAACTTCGATTTCCTCAACTAAACTCTGACAGTTGAGTCCAGATGAACACTGCTTCTCCACAGTACCTCCTGGGCTCTAGAGTGGCTCCCACCAGTCGTGCCCCCGTCTGGCCCTCGCCTTCTTCGCTGTGGTAGGTCAAGACGATGTCCACATGATTGAAGATGTAGAACATGTTCTTCTTGTTAAACTGTGCCTGCATTCATAAACCAACCAGTCATGCAGGTTGTCATACATCGCCCACACTGCATTCTTCTCATGTCTCACAATTAGCCACCGGCCAGCTTCTCAAATGTCACACACTACAAGTTACAGACTATATTAAGCCAAAGCTGGGACAGCAGAGAGCTGGTGATTTATCTTATCACAATAATGACTCCTCTATCAAGATACTAGTTTTCAGCATAAGTTTGAAAGTCCAGTTTAATGCTTTTGCATATGGTGCACCTAGCATGAGAAGCCTTAACTTAGAGAATGAGGACTTAGAGAATGAGGGTGCACCACCAAGTTTCCTATGCAACCCAGTCAAAGAACTCACGTTGATAACGCAGGCATCTTTCGGCTGGCCATCGCCATTTATGAAGCAGCCAATAGGAAACCCTGGATTGCAGTATTTTTTCCCATCTTCAACATCATAGCACCAAGTCACAGGCATGTTGTCGACAATCCTGAAATAAGTGTGGTTTATGACAAAAAGGGCATTGATGAAACTAGGGACTAAAATGTCTTACAGAAAATAACATCTAAAATGTCTACTAAAAAAGTAAGCAAACACATTTCATATTTGCTAAAGCAGGGGGGAGGGGGACCAGCCAAAAAAAACACCGCTACAAAACCTTGTCCTTTTGTTTTACTGACCAGTGATGCTGGTAGTTCAGTTTCATCCCTTTCTTAAGGAAATACAGTTTCTTCCGGTCTTCTTTCTTGCTGGGATCATAGCTTCTGCTGCACACCTTCTGACAGGTCTCCTCTTTCATAAAAGAAAACTGGGAAACAAAATCAAACGGTCCATTTTAAACATGTTTTGTGCAAGAAACAACAAACACTAGTATAGACTAGATTAGAGAATCTGTAAAGTGATCAAATTCCACAAAAACCTGCAGAACATCATCATGCACTACATCTGGTGCATGGACTTCCCTCCACTTCAAACCAAAAATACACACTTCACTTGCAGGCCATAACATTCAATTGTCAAAATTTGCTGGTTCCTCCCCCCAGATAAGACATTTTTAATGTCACAAAGCTAAAAATTTATTAATCAATTAACCCTAGGGAGGCAAGTGCAAAAATTACAGTATAGTTCTCTAACACTTTATAAAAAACACCAACAGCAAATTATTTTTAACAGACCCAATTAATTCAATACAGTTGCCAAATACCAGTCTAGCCTTTGTATGCGTTTTGCATTTTTAAAAATCTTAAAAGCTAGCCTGTCCTCATTTAAGTTTAAAAAAATAAAGTGTCATCGGAACGGTTTCTGAAACAATTAATTTAATGTTGATTGGTTATGTTAGGATAATTATTGCTTGCAACATTCAATTAAATTTTACCTTTGTAGCATTTTATTAGATACTCCACAAAGATGCTTTACAGAAACAGGATAGGAAAGGTTGGGCCCCTTAATGGCCTTGAGCTCTGGTTTTCGAAGGCAGAAAGAATAAACTGATATTGACCAACCACCAGCAAGGAAAATCCCCATTGGTCTCCTTACTTTTTCCATTGTTGGGCTCATACCACACTAGCAAGAACTGAATTCAAAACTTGCTTAACTGGTGCAGCTGGTGTACATGTGACAGCTCTTCCAACAATTAACTTGTAAGAGTTGTAGAACCAGTTCTAATACTCATTCTAATTCTGGTCAGTATGGATCCAGCCCTTCAATGGAAAGGGTATTAGTTAACACAGGAATCCAATACTGAGACACTTTAAAGAAAGAAAAGGGACAAAGATTTATAAGGTGTAAACGAAAACTTTGCATCTGCATAACTGAAGATCAGTATTGCTACCTTCATCAAAAGATAGGAAAACCAGTCAAGCCAGCATTACTGACATAGCAGCCCCAAAGCCCTACCTTGACTAAATATTTCCTGAAGAAAGCAAATACATACATATGATATGAACCTGTATTTCAGCCATAAGAGATGGTCTTAGGCAACAGATGTGATTATTTCAGCCAATGAGCATGTTGGGAAAAAGAAGCAGGAATCCTGCAGCCATTACAATGATGAGGACTCTTGTGTGTGATGGGACAAAGACAAATCAATAAACAATTAAGTCCCATTACATTACCTTATAAGGGGATGACTCAATTCTTTCTCCAAACAACACCTGGCCAAGGTTTTCAGATGGCCTTTGCTCCTGATCATCTTGGCAAAAATCAAACCTTGGCAGAGAAACAGACAATCAGGCTTAGTTAGTTATGGATGAATATTTCAGTCTTGATTAATATTTGCAGCCAATTAAGAATTTCAGAATATACATAAATTCAGCTGTGAGAATGGACATGGTGTACTAACTTAACAGATACTCACGCATCATATTCATAAGGAAGAACGGACTCCACAGAGTCGAGGCGATTCACAAACAGTTGAATGGTAGACTGGAGTAAAACGCAGAGAGAAATATGTCACATTAATCATCCAAGTCGCAAAAACAGAACTTTAATCATTCATTCTACACGAGTCACACCGCAACCGAGCCAAGACGTGACTTCCAATACTTATGTAGCCTACAACGAAAGTACAAAGTAAACCTACAAATTGTAGGCTATATTTTTAATTTCCCGTATTTCATTCATCTGGTTGTCCACTTTGTACTTCTAGTTGCTCGCTGACCAAGTACCCTATTTGGCATGTCCATAAATGTAATTGGCTAATGCTGGCTAGCTTAGTGCATATAACTGTCATGAACCACTGCAAAGCAGATCCTCAGACAGCCAGATCCACAATTGGCATCTACTGTTCTATGAACTAAGAATACATCACAATAACTTCAACCCGTTTAGTTTGCAAGTTAGAACTATATGGCAAACTAGAATAACAGTTGGCAGCCGCCTCGGCCATGGGAAAGCCCTTACCAACTGGCTAGCTTATATCAAACTCACCTTACCAAACCGGTCAACTTTAGCCTACGTTACCAGTTACTAACATTATTGAGTGAACGTCAGGTAACGCCAGTTGCTAGTCAGCTAGTCAAGTCGGGTGCGTGGAATCGAGAAAAGATTTTTTTTTAAAACAGTGACACGGAACAAAATGAGATGCTACCAATTTAAGATGAATATTACCTTGCAGTCCTTGCTGCTGCCTTTCCCTTCTTCACAAAAACTTACAGGAGCCAAACCCGGAAGGTAGAAACAGTTGCAACAGCGAAATGCTACGAATGTCCACGTAAATATAAAAACAGGAGCCGTCTGTGCTTTCATCATTGTTTAAAATATTTAATTTACAAGGTAGTCTAGTTGTGTATGACTTGTATCCCTCCCCTTCAAATATTTTCTTAGTTCCGCCACTTGCGAGCTAATGTCAACTACCCACTAGCCTACGCTGCACGACGAGAAAGGACCACAGAACTGTAATGTCACCTGTACTCCAGTCTACGGTGACGTAGTCAGATGACGGAAGTACTGCTTGCTGTGTTCTGTAAGGTGTGTAGCTTGTACGACGTCAGCAAGATATAGCATGCATGTATGCAGCTTAGTTTAGGTGTTTCCACTCCCCTCCAAGTGAACGCGCTTACGTTGAAAACGCGATATCTGCCTAGTTCAGTGGGTAGATAGATTAACTCAACTGATTTCACATTCATTAGCCTAATTTTTAAAAATGCTAGTCAATTTCTGCAGTGTGTCCGGCTCGATCATATTTGCAGATCATAAAGTGTAGTGAAAAGGTGAAAGTAATGTTTCATTTCAAGATGTTTAACAAGCATGCGTTTGTGAATTAATATAACCAGAAAAAACAAGCAAACTAATGAATGATTCTCCCAGTTCTATTTTGCTATAACTTAATGTACAAATTCTGTTAAATGTTATGAAATTAAGTTAGTGAAATAAAAATAAAGAGGGGAGTGAATGTATTCAATTCAGCTTTTTTTACTTGCCATAACTCCTCCCCCATCTTTAATTAATGCACTGAATGATGCGTATCAGGGCTGTGTCCGAATACGACCCCTGTTCCCTGTCCCCTGTCCCCTCACTTTGCAAGCAGTGTGCGAAAGAAATCCCGCAAAACTCTTTCCAAACTAGTGAGGAAGTAGTTTGTAATATATATTTTTATTATTGATTTTTTTATTGAGAATATCAATCAGTTAACATATGACGATTGTTACAAAGTGTAGATTATGAATGGAAATATAATTAACAAAAATAAATAAATAAGTATTTCGTAATATGACCTTGGTCGTGTCCGAATCAGCACTCTTCCACACTGTTGAATAACCTTGGTGAGTAGATAGGGCGAGAAAGTCTTAGAGTACGCAAAAACTTTTCTAATTGCAGTATACTTCAAACACCCGGATGACACACTTACTTCCGGCGTTTCGCTGAGTACATTCGGGAGCACACTTTCCAAGAAGTACACAAACATTTTGCTCACATAAATATGACGTGAAGCTTGCTTTGTTTTTTTAAATGAGGCGCAGCTTCGCTGACGTTTTCCTTCAAAAACAACAAAAACAACGCGTGACATGGCAGCGCAAGAGTAGGGCACAGGGTTGCCAGATCTTGTAAGACTTTCCAGCCAAATAGCTACTCAAAACTAGCCCAAATTATAGGCTATTTTTAACCGAAACCAATGTATTTTATCATGTGTTTACTTTTTTAAATAAGTGCATGCTTTGCCAATTTGAATTTTTACCTGTGACTGCACTTTGAAAGTATCCCAATTTAGCTGTAAAACCGCAGACATAGCAACACTGGTGGGACGTCTTATGACCTGCTTACGACAATGTAGGAACCGCACAGCTAAACCAATGAGGGAATAACTGGAGGTTGAAGGTGAAACGTGTTTTCTCCCAGCTGCTGTGACGTAAATAAAAAATGTTATTTATTTATTCTCCATTCAGATGAACAGAGCACAATTATAACAATTATTATAGGTTTAATCTCATATTTTATCTGACTCCATTTAAAATAATAATTTATAATTTGGGTTAAACCTGCGTGGAACTCGGAGTGGTTACACTCAACTCGTCCTTAATTACTAGTCCTCAATTATCAATATATGCTTGCCGGAATCAGCATTATTGCCGAAGCTCAGTTCGGTGGCGAACGCAGAGGTTGGGGGTCTAGTCAACACAATACATGATATTCATTTATCATAGATAGTTGCGAGCCCCGGTCTGAGTACATTTAAAGGGCTCCTTAAGGCAAATTTGACAAGAACCGGCGTAAAATGCCCATGGGTTCTCATATCAAATCACCAGAACCATGCACTACTCTGAGTGTATTTAAAGGGCTCCTTAAGGCAAATTTGACAAGAACCGGCGTAAAAACGCCCATGGGTTCTCATATCAAATCACCAGAACCATACACCACCCAACCTTATATGTGGACCGTCACTTGACTGCCTATACCCAACTTGAGAACGCCACGTCTGTACCAGGCCGCTGATCAGTCGGTCCTGGGTCAGAATTGTCCCCCTGAATATTCAGTTATAATTTAGGCTAAAAAGGGTATAAGATGAATTAGAGTCATGGAAACCACGCAAGTTAAAAATAAACATAATTTAATAACAGGCAGGCAGGTCATTAACTTCAATTAAAACATTCAATTATACAAAACATAGATTTAAGAAAAGAAACATAAAGTAAATATCTTACCCAGCCTGTTCAACTACACACAGACACAGAATATGCACGGTGTGGGAAGTCGGTTACAATCTTCCCAGATTGGTTTGTTTCCTTTGCTTAAATGCTCAAACTCTGCGTTTGATCTGGCTGCAGACGGTCGTAAAACCATAAACTGGTCAGCACTTTTAGCCCCCCTTCTATGGGGTTTCACAGAATGGTTTTTTCTAAGGACAATTTTACAACGGCAGCTTACGCCTGTGTTATGAAATATACATTCCATTCATGTTGCACATTTAGGACATGTAGACCATTGCACCACTCACACCGAGACCATCAAAATGATATCAAACATGAATAGGTCTAAGTTTGTGTTGCCATGAGACTCCCCATCTCTACAGTTTTCTCAGATGTGATTGATATTAATGCCACAAAGATACCAGAATTCCTGTTGAGAATATTACATTTACACCCTAGTTGTCCCTGTTAATGTAGGTACGTTAACTTGATGTATTTACTAATGTAACACTCAAAAACGGAACAATACATGATTATCTCTCTGGAAAGAGTGTATAATGTATGTTCCAGTGCCCAGACTAGTTCCAGTGTATACTGTACAATGTAGCAAAAGTATCAATCACATCTGTATGTTTTTAAGCTTTGTGAGGACAAAAGCAATCTATACCATGTTGTGTTGTGTGTGAAAAATATGTTTAAGGACAGAGATTTAACCTGCCCTGATAACGCCATGTGGGGGCACTATGGCACTGTTTGTGTGCCTGTCTGCACGACAGTCCAAGCGTTTCCTCCAAAGCCATGACACCTGGAGACATTCTTTGACCGTCATAAACTTCACGCCAGATGGTCCAGCAGACTTTACGGCATTGAAGTTCTTGTTTATTACATCCTAGAGTACACAGGCTTCCACCCCCGGTGTTGTGTGTCCAGGTACACTGGGATCTCAATTTCAGTCTTACAACATTTCCACAGTGCCGTTGGAAAATAGTATGGCAGATATTTTTTGCGGACTGCTAAATAGTGCACATTAAACAGCACACTTCTGCCAGTGCACTGTACGCAGGAGACGGAGGCAGTAGATAGGGCTCTGATTCGGGGTACGTCCCAATAATCGAAAAAATTTACCCTCCCTTCCTCCACTACCACCTGCTCTACGTGACCCGGTTTCTGACCTTGTCAGGTGGGCTTCTCTACTTAGCAAGCTAACGTTAGCTCATCTTCAGCTGCAGTACTCCCATCTGCCCAAGAATGTCCAGACAGACGAGATGATGATATTTTATTGGTCGAGAACCACCCGTGCGTTGCAGTACTGAATATGCAGTCCGATAAAGGGGACTACAAGTCGAACTACAAAATAAAAATAGGAACATGCAATATATGGTCTATATCCTTGTACCACACAGGCTAATCCAGGAACGTTTCGGTTCATTCTATAAATCAGATTTCAAGAAATAGTCGATAGTCTCCGAAGCCCATTCTATCTTTCATAGGGAATGTACTTCCGAAACCAGACTCCACCCACGATTGACATACTCACTTGAGTACTCAATAGAGTAGAGATGGGAGTAGGCTACTGCAGCTGAAGATGAGCTAACGTTAGCTTGCTAAGTGCTAAGTTGAGAAGCCCGCCCGACAAGGTCAGAAACTCTGCTACGGTTAACCACATAAAGCAATTCTAGCTTTTAGTCCTTCAAGCTAGCTAGATAACGTTTAAAAACAGAGCTGTGTCCTACTGTTGGATAACGTTATATGACAACGTCTGTAGCCAAGGCTGCTCGTTCGGAAGGAGTTATGGGACGTGGAGTTTTTAAATGGTGCCAGCACTGGTATGATCACACTAAAACATACTAAAACGTAAAATATACTCGAAGCTGGTCCAGAAAAACGACATAGTTTGCGAACGGGCGTTATATTCAACAATCCGGGAAATTGACGGTAAGACATAATCACTAGAAATGGTTTAAAAGTAAGCTTTGCCTTTCCGCTCTAAATGAATGGGGAATTTACTTCCGAAACCAGCGTGACGTAGTCATTTGAGTAGAGTGGGAGGGAGCGAGGGCGGAGCGCGTTATTTGAATTGAGACGCACTTCACCCATCGATACTCGGAATTTAACCATATGTTGTCGCACAGTGTCGTATCGTCGGATGTAAAACGCCTGTTACGTACCTTTAAATGGAAATCAACCCGTTACCATTTATTAAGTCAAGCAACTAATTTACTGAATAACAAATAACAATAAATGCAGAAAGTTTTTGTGTGCTAGCATTTTTCTTTGCGTCATAAAGTTGTGTATCATTTAAATATAGGCTAGATGAGAGACGGTGCGCTGGATTATATATATAAAGCATTTAAACCAAACATATTCTCAACCTGTTTCCGTTTATTTTGCTTGCTTATGTAAACCAAACAATTCCCTCAATATAATAAAGACCAATTATGTAGCCTATAGTGACTAACAAGTGTTAATGACAAATAGCCTAGATCAGGGGTCTTCAAGCTTTTTCAGCCTAAGGACCCCCTTGGCCGATATAAACAGAGCGGGGACCCCCAGATATTTTTAAAAAACAAAACAAGTGGTTGCATCATGGGAATCATTCTTTTTTTATATAGTTTTTGTCAACAAAAGTTATTATTGCCTATTAATGCTTTGAATTTACTCAATATTATATATTTTTGTCGAAAATACATTTAAAAATTGTTAGATTTAATTTTTTTTAAATCCCACAAAAATTGGGGGACCCCCTGCAGTACCTCCGCGGACCCCCTGTTGAAGATCCCTGGCCTAGATAACTA